>VZQC01011214.1:0-43864 GCA_009823505.1 Rhizomys pruinosus | reverse complement strand
GGTATGTTTGAAACACGGGTCTCCCCTTTTAGTCCCCAGCTGGCCTGGAGCTCGCTCTGTAGACCAGGCTTTGGACCACTTGAACTCACAGCACGTGGGTGCTGGCAACTGAACTGGGATCCTCTGTCAGAGCCGCCAGTATCCTTAACTGGCTTGAGGCCATTCTCTCAACAGCTTCTAATTGTCAACATTAATATAAGTAGTCTGAGGGATGCAAATAAACCCTATTAAACCACTCTAACAGCTAAAAGTACTTATTGTTTATGGGGTAGAAATGTCTTGAACAAAATTATCTGATTTGGACATTAATTGTTTAGTTGTGTTTAGACATTGGTTTATTAAGAGGTGTGTGATGTGTGTTGTGTGTGTGTGTGTATGTACTGTATGTATGTATGTATGTATATAATGTGTATGTATATAATATGTACTTTTTTGGGGGGGTCTTTCTTTTTTTGAGACAGCTGGCCTTGAACTCACAAGAGACCACCTGCCTCTGCCCCCCGAGTGCTGCGATTAAAGGCATGCACCACCATGCCTGGCCTAAGACAGTTCTTAGCCACCAGGCCAGCTCTTCTGGCAAGAGCAGTCAGTGCTCTTAAGCCATCTCTCCAGACCTACTACATCAAATTTTTATTTAAGCCCTAAAGTTCATTTACCAAAACTTCCCTAATAGACTCTGCTCAGCATGGGACATTTTGCCCATAATACCACCTTGATTTGACAGGATTCGTAGTTGCCAGTAAGCCACCCAAGGAGCTGTATTGTATGAACAAATTAAATCATACCTCCAAGCTCAGAGAATATATTTTATGTATCTGAATTTACAAGAAAAGACTAAAGTGACTTTCATGGGGCTAGAGAAATGGCTCAGTCACTAAGAGCACTAGCTTCTCCTGCAGAGGACCCTGGTTCATTTCCCAGCACTCACTTGGTGGCCAACAACTATCCATAACTTCTCAAGTTCGCCAGGATGCCAGTGTGAATCTTCTGGTCTCTCATACGGTATGTGCATGAGATGTGTAACAGTTTAAGGATACATAAAGGGCAGACTTCTTGTACAAACAAATAAAGGATAAATTTTACATTGACTTTTGTCTTGGGGGGGCATTTGAGTTTTTGAGACAGGGTCTCTCTCTAGCCCACCTGACCTGGAGCTTGCTGTGTGCACCAGGCCAGCCTAGATCTCACAAATCTGCTTGCCCTGCCTCCCAAGTGCTAGGATAGAAGGTGTGCACCACCATACTAGTCTTGATAAATGCTTGTTTAACGTGTTGAAATAATAAATGTAGCTAAGTACTGACTAGGTACATTTAGTTTGTGTCTTTTCTCTTAATTAGGTGACAATTAGGAAATTATTTTATGGCAAGACATCATTTGCATGATTTCGAAGAGCTCCTTAGAAAACCTCATAGGATCCGGATGACTCATAACTTGCTGCTAAATTATGGTTTGTACAGAAAAATGGAAATCTATGTAAGTATTCTTTTTGGCAAATATTTAGCATTATTTCTTTGTGTGCGTGCGTGCGTGCGTGTGTGTGTGTGTGGTGTGTTGTGTGTTGTGGTGTCTGTGTCTTTTCGAGACAGTCTCCCTGTAGCCCCGCAGCCTGTCCCGGAACTCACTCTGTAGACCAGGCTTTGGCATTGAACTCACAAAGAATCCGCCTTCCTCAATGCCTCATCCCAAGTGCTAGGATTAAAAGCGTGCAGCCACCTCGACGTCATGGCTAGCACTATTGCTTTGAACCTATTATTTGCAACTCAGTGGAATATACCAAGATGAAAAGATAGAAGAGCCCGGCGTAATGGTGGCACATGCCTTTATCCCAGCGGGACTTGGGAATGGCAGAGGGGAGGCAGATCTTAATGTGAATTCAAGGCCACCGCTGGCTCCTCCATAGTAAGTTCCAGGACCATACCGGTATGGTCTAGTAGGGAGAAACGACCGTCTAACAAAAAGACCCCAAAAAAAAAAAAAAGGAGAAAGAGGAGAGGAAAACGAGCTGTTGGTTTTTATCAGAGAAAACTTAAGTGTAGGAAAGTAATTAGCTTCCTTCTTTCTTCAATACTTATTTTTTATTTTATTTATTTTATTTATTTTATTTATTTATGTTATTTATTATATTTGGTCTTTTTTTTTTTTTTTTTTTTTTTTTTTTTTTCCCAGCTGTCCTGGAACTGGCTCTATAGACCAGGCTGGCCTTGAACTCACAAAGAATCATTTTGAAAACAGTTCTCTTATCCCACGCCAGCGTGTTTCTGAATAGCTTTGTCTAGCATGGAATATATTTTTGTGTTGCCTATGCTACTAAAAAGAATTGACCTAGGAACCAATGATGTAATGATGGCTTAGCCAGTAAAGATGCTTGCATCAAACCTGACCACCTGACTTTGATCCCAGGACCCATAAAAGGATAAAAGGACAGAACTGGCTCCTGAGCATTGTCCCCTGACCTCCACAAACACACCATGACATGCATGTACACACACACAATAAATAAAATGTAATTTTAAAAAAATTAAAAGAACTTGGGGTGAACAGAAAATTTATCTTACAAATATTTGTTTAATAAATTTGTTGTGTGTCAGGTGGAACAAGATGACTTAAGGTCTAACACCAACCTTAAAGGTTATTTGTAGGTAAAAGTAAAGACTATATATAAAAAAAAACATAAACACAATATGGTAGCTATATTCAAGTTTTTTTTATCGAAGGGAAGAACGAAGAGGAATACTTGTGAAGATAAACAAGTGTGTTGTAGGCACATAAGAGAGGCAAAGTGTTATGGACACATTTAGCTTTCAGATACAAGTTAGTATGAATAGGGATGCCCTTGTGGAGAATTGTGACATATGAAATTGAATTTTAGTAGGTTGCTTAAGGTCATAAATTTATTTAGGTAACTTATCATCGGAATCTATAGTGGAAATAGGAACATCTGAAACTGTTTTTCCCAACGGGGAAATTAGAATGAACAGTGGCCAAGGAAGATCATGAACAAAGACTTAAAATGGGAAAGGGTCTCTTTCTAGGAGATCATTGACAAAAGTCAGTGTAAAACACAATAAAAAGTATATGATGATAGTTATGAACATAGTTGGGCCGCATTTCCACTCAAAAAAAAATGAAGTGACAATTGGCATAGTTGAGTATTAGCTTTGAAGGAGTTTGAATTTATTTTTTGTCATTATTGTTGTTTGTTGCTTCTAGGTTTTTTTTACTGTTTCCTAAAACTCAAATGCATGAATTTGAATTAGCTTTGGAATTCATCTATTCCACATCTAATTGATTTGAAGAGAATAATTTTGGAGCTCTGTACTTATTGTTTGAGAATTCTGACTTAACTAATACTTCCAACATTCTGCTTTTTTCCTTTCAGAGGCCTCACATCGACTTACTAAGCACTGCTGAAGAAATGACAAAATACCACAGTGATGAGTATATATTAAGTTTCTGCGGTCAATAAGACCAGATAATATGTCCGAGTACAGTAAGCAGATGCAGAGATGTACGTTATGAGAAATGCATTCTAATGTTGCTAACTGTAAATAAGTCTTCAGAAACTTAGAATTACCCAGAAGCTTATTATTTGCTAGCATTTTGAAAATGTTGATACAGATGGTTATTTAGACAATGTTGAAGCTACCTTAGAAAACAATCCTGTTTGCATGTGAGTTTGTATTAATCCTTTACTTTTTGTTTGGCTTCACTAAATGTCTTGCGATAATGGAACGTGTGTCAGGGAGTGAGAGATTACCTGGGTTGCTATTTTTCAAATAACCAGTAAAAAAAAAGATTATAGACTGTCTTGTATACTCGTCTTGAATTAAATTGCAGACTTGTTAGATGTGAGCATTGTTGTAGATAAGTTTGGTTTCCTCTTAGTTGTTTTGAGTAATGCTAGTCGATTTTAAATTGACGGCTCTTACTACAATCGAGGAGAAAAATGTTGGTTCTTTTAATAGAGGAGATTATATGAAAAAAGTATTTGATTAAGAATTATTATGAGATTGGTAACTTAAATCTGGATTTCAAAGAAAGGTTACAGAATATCACTAGGAAAGACATGGCGAGACACGTTGTCTTCGTACCACTAAAAAATAAAAAAGCCAGGTGTGGTGGTGCAACGACATTAAGCCTTTAAAATCCTACCTCAGCACTTGGAGGTGAGGGCAGAGGCAGAGCAGAAATATCATTGTGAGTTCAAGGCAGGCCTGCTCTGTGGCCTGATACACAGAGGGATGTTACAAGAGAGACAGCCCTTTGGGGCCCCCATAGGGGAGACCTGTCCTTTAAAAAGACGAGAAAAAAAAAAAGCACTGGTTACCGTATCTGGAAGCCTACTACGACAACTTACTACTGGTAGATGTCACATTCTCCAGTGAGAAGGTATGAGAGGACGGTGGCCATTATATATTTATTGATGGTCACCTTTTGACAGTCGATGATTTGTAATTTTTATGGGATAATACTCTATAGTTAGAGTTGATTAGATGTCGTTAATAAGCTGTCAAATATTATAGGTTATTTTCCCACATAGATTTACGCAGACCATTTGATTTAATCAGTTGCTATAATTAGAACATTGTTACGAGAATAGGACTGGGAGCGATAAGGAGAGGATGCGCTGGCTCAGGCAAAATCAGTGGGTTAAAGGTAAGCATAATACCGATTAGGACTGCTACCATTAAGCGCAGACGAGGAACGGAACCTGGGGTTCAAGGTTAACCACGCACGGACCAAGAACAACCAACCAAGATGGCAAAAAAGGATTATGAGGAGAGTATAGCATACAGATGGGTACATCTCGAACTCAACCGAAAGGATCTGAGAATTATCGCGTCCATCAAGGCTAAAAAGAAACCATGACTTGTAGGGGCACACGCCGTTGTGGTTGGTTGATGCCCTAATTAATCGCAGCCTAAATTACATCGCTGTATTACCATATAGACATGTCATTATAAGCAACATGGGAGGAAAGAGAGATCGGTGAAAGGGGCGTGGAGGGTGGAAAGGAATTCGTAGGAAATTCTTCAGAGCATGAGGAAGTGAGGGCCAAGCAAGCCTGAGTCTTAACAGGCGAGTTCTAGGCCAGCTAGGGCTACAGGGAGACCACCTAGGTCGATCAAAAGACAAAAAAAAAAAAGGAAACAAAAACACTGTGACTAATTTACTGTGGTGTATCTGCTCTAATATTTTAATGTAACATAGGGTATTTGGGATTTTTTGTTGTTGGTAAAGGACAGAAGATATTTTTCACAAAATAAATTATCCTGGATCAATTTGTTGATGGTATTACGGGCATATAGTTAACAGTTATCCCGTTAAATCTAAAATTAGACTGAACAGGATTTATTCTTATTTTTTATTTCTTTTTTATTGTTATTGTAACTTTTTCATACATCGTACATCATTTCCCAATCAAAAAAAAAAAAAAAAAAAAAAAAAAAAAAAAGTATATGTCAACAATGAGAAAGCTTCTTAATTATGTATGTTTTTTCTACCAGAAGGGGTATTTTTTTTAATAATACCCTTTATCAAACAAATGAGAAGTTACTTTTAGAACTGCAGAATTGATCTTAAGAGCTTCAAGTCTTATCTTTCAAAAAAAGTTTACACAATAAAAGCTAGATCCAGGGCTGGAGAGATGCCTCAGCAGTAAAGAGCGCCGCCTGCTCTTGCAGAGGACCCGGGTTCGATTCCCAGCACCCACATGGCTGCTAAGAACCATCTTTAACTCCAGTTCCAGAGGAATCCGAAGCCCTCTTCTGGCCTCCGTGGCACCCACCGCATGATATGGGTGCACCAACCTACATGCAGACAGTACACTCATATACAAAAAATAATAATTAAAAAAATATTTTAAAAAATGCTAGATCCAGATGGGCATAGTGGTTCATGCCTTTAATCCTAGCACTCTCTGGATGTCTGTGAGTTCAAGGCCAGCCTGGTCTACATAGTGAGTTCCAGGACAGCTGGCAGCTGGGGGCTACAGGGAGACCCTGTCTCAGAAAGACCAAAAAGCTAGATCCAAATAGAGGCTTGGGGGCACTTGTCTTTAATCTTACCACTCCCAGCAATCTCTGTGACATTGAGGCCAGCCTGGTCTACATAGTGAATTTCAGGCTTGCTGGGGCTACAAAAACAAAAACAAAACCAATAGAAAATAAAAAGGCCCCATACCTCATCAGACTCCCCCCTTCAGATAACAAATCTCTTAAAATCGTCCCTAATAATACATTTTGGGTTTATTTAATGCAGACCAAAACCCATAAATTTTTGTACTCTCTAAAGTCCAAAAATATAAATATTCACTTGTTTCCCCCTTGGGACAAGGGTCTGGTTATGTAGCCGGGGCAGGCATTAAAATGTACTACCACAACTGGCTGAACATGCACTCACATTAAAAAAAAAAAATCCACCTTCTAATATGACTCAGTCTGTTGGTGTGATACTTCTGGTTTATTAATTTCATTTTCAACACAAGATCTCTTGTGAAGACAATTCATATACCCAGGACCACTTAAAAGGCAGGCTACAGCTTTAAAGGTAATTAAACAACAGAGCCAAGAAACAATTTAGTCAGGACTAATAAGAAGACTATAGATATTCAATGTTTTTAGGATCTTTGTAAAAAAAAAATTTAACCAATTAAAGAACCTTTCTATGCTGTGCAACACACCTTTGCACTTTCCAAAGCCAAGAGGGTATGATGTAAAACACAAACTACCTACTAAAGATCTGCTTTGCTCTGACCAACATGGTGGTCAGACCTGGTCTCATCATTCTGTGAGATATGAAAAACTAATTCAAGTTTATAATACAGTATGCTTGAATTAGCATATCAAAGCACTGGAAGCAATATATTTGAATCCTCACTGAAAACAGTAAGAATTTGAGGAGTAAGCTTGGCATGAATCTCTGATAAGGGTGGGTCCAAGCTTGTAGTTCCCCAGTTGACTGTTGAGAAACTGTTTGAATAAAAGCCAGAGTGAGGCCCAGGTCTGGAGCACAGCTCCTGAGACAGATGATTCTTGGAGTTTGTGCCACTCTTAAAACTAATGCTGCTGGGCTTGGTGGCGCACGCCTTTAATCCCAGCATTCGGGAGGGAGAGGCGGGCAAATCTCTTAGAGTTTTGAGTTCAAGCCAGCCTGGTCTACATAGTGAGCTCCAGGCCACCTGGGGCTATAGGGAGACCCTGTCTCAAAAACAAAACAAAACAAAAACAACAACAACAAAAACCTAATGCTAAGAGTAAGGCTGGTAATTTATATTTCCTTATGATTTTTAATTTTTGTGTATGACTGTATTCCCTGGACATATGTAATTGCTCCTATGTCCTACAATGCTAGTGGAGGTCAGAAAAGGGTGGCAGATCCCCCTGAAACTGGAGTTAGAGATGGTTGTTAGCCACGTTGTGGGTTCTGGGAACCAATGAACCCTGGTCCTCTGCAAGAGCAGCCAGTGCTCTTAACCACTAAGCTCTCTATCCAGCCCCAGGCTGATTATTTATTTATTCAGCTATAACTGTAATGTGGCTATTGTGGTGTAAGGAAGAGAACCTCCAATTTGCACTCACAGGTCAGTAGCCAGAGAAGTCCTGAAGAACAAGGGAAACAGTAATGTCTCAATGTATACAATGTATATAATGTATGACATTATATACATTGTATGACACTGTATACATTGTGTAACACTGGGTCCAGGGATTAGGTGGCACCAGGGTGCCAACTCATGGATAGGTGTATGGAAAACTCCTGAGGAAAGGGGAATTACTGATTGTTCCCAGTCATACATGAGGATGGTAGGACAGCAAGCACAAGGCTTTGTAGTAGCTTGTATCACCATGCTTTAATAATTCTTTTTGGGGGGAGGCTGGAGAGATGAAACACAACAACAACAAAAACCTCCATTACCAGCTCCCAACTGTAAGGAACTGTATTTAAACACACACTTTCATTTTCACCTTTCAACATGGGGATCTCTTTGTCTCATAAACTTTGTGGGCATGCACAACAATGAATGAATTTACTTAAAGGAAGCAGAATTAGAATTTTATCAACACAATTTTTTTTTTGTCTTTTTGAGACAGGGTCTCCCTATAGCCCCAGCTGGCCTGGAACTCACTCTGTAGACCAGGCTGGCCTTGAACTCAGAGTTCCACCTGCCTCTTGCCTCCCAAGTGCTGGGATTAAAGGCGTGTGCCACCACGCCTGGCTTAAAGGTGGTTCTTAGCTGCCATGTGGGTGCTGGGAATCAAACCTGGGTCCTCTGCAAGAACAGTCGGTACTCTTAACTGCTGAGCCATCTCTCCAGCCCCATCAACACAAATTTTTAAACTTCTAAATTTTACTGAGAAATATTTTCCTGGTATTCTAACCATGGGAGAATTAACTCAGAAAGTTAGTGACCAATTAAGTAACTTCTAAATAATTCAATTGAGGGCTGGAGAGATGGCTCAGTGGTTTAGAGCCTGAGCTGCTCTTCCAGGGGCCCCAAGTTCAATTTCCAGCAAGCAACCATGTCAGGTGGCTCACAGCAGTCTGTAACTCCAGCACTGCACTCATGTGCACAAAACCACAGACTCATCTACACATAACTAAACATATTTTTTAAATAATTCAACTGAAGCATTTAGATCTTTGGAACCTGTAAGACCACAGTCAACCTGGACCTGGAACCCCCGAAGTAGTCACCCTTGACCATCATCCTACATTGGGGAGACAAGGTAGCTGTAACCTTGCTTGGCCACTGTGAGAAAGAGAAAAAGCCCTGTTTTGCTCAAGCTGTTTGTCTTAATACCAACTACAACACCCCTACCCTAACCCTACCTCCCTAAAGGGCTCATACCCTGTTGTGTACTTCCTCCCATACATCCTATTGCCTTCCCTCTTTAAAAGCCTGCCAAGCAGCCACACTGTTGTTGGTTGTTATGCTCTGGAGTAAGGCACCCAAACTGCCACGGCCTAAAATAAAACCTGAGTTACCTTTATGGGAGTCCTGAATACTTTTGCCAGCCAGGGTCTCCCCTTGATATGAACCTAACAGAACCAAATTAGATATGCAGCATATCAAGGAAAAACAAAGGCATACATACAAAAGAACCTCTAAAAGAGCCTTTTGAACCACCACCCCCCACCTAATTCTCCTGCCTTCCACTGAGTTCCCTTCCCTGAGGTCAAAGGTCATGGAAGAAACTAACTTGGGAAAGTACCTGTTTTGGCAGCTACAGACACTAATAATGTGCTTTTAAAAAGCTGCCCTATAACTCCATGGCTATCTTTCTCTGAGATCAAGTATTTTTTCCCTCCCCAAAACTCCTTTGTCTTTTTGGTGTTCTGCATTCTCTATGAATACCCAACTGAAGATTACATGTGGTAAATTAAAATGTGGTATTTCTAAAAGAGAAAGCTAGTCTGATATCCCCTTTAAAGAATCTGCCAGGTGTGGTGGGTTTTTTAAGGCCAGCACTCAGGAGGCAGTCAGGGGGATCTCTGTGGTCAGCCTGTTCACACAGAATGACTTCCAGGCAGGTGGGCTACAGGGAGACCCTGTCTCAAAAGAACCAAAAAAAAAAAGGGGAATTCCCCCTGTATCATACTGGCTTATGAATATAAATTTTTAAAAAGGGGAAGGGGGATCCAAAGGTAATGTTTAAGGGGATTTTACAATTTAACCACAAGGATGTCAAGATCCTTAACTTACAATCATTAGAAATTTAGAAATTGGCTGTCTTCCATTATACAGGTGAGATCTATATTTTATCCAAAAATTTTATGAACAATGAGTCCTGCAGACAGGATCAAATTAACCAGGCAAAAAAATAAAATTAAGGCAAATAAAAAAATTCATCAAGGTAATAAAGAGCAAATACTATGAATAGGCTCTACCTTCTTTGGGGTCGCTAATGAAGAAGGATGAGATACAGGAAAATTCAGGTCTTGTCAGTGAGAGAAGCAGCTAAATCTGACCAAGGCCTCTTTCTTCATGGTCACTCACAAGGGAAGGAATATAAAGCTCTAAACAGCAAAAGAAGGGAAATTAAGCACAGAGGTAAGAAGACATTTCTAGCCTATATCCACTTGACCTAGAAATCAAAGAAAATGTAAACTTGAGAATAATTTTAAAATAGCCTCTTATGGGGACTACAATATAAGAAAAAGGCAAATTGCCTCCAATTACAGACACAAGCTAAGTCATTGGGGGTGTATGTCTTCAAACATCTTGTCACCCCAAATATAGCCAGGGAGAAACTTAAGACAGGCAACAGTAAAGGCAGATACTTTTGTTGCTTGATTCTCCTTGATTATAAGTGCTATAATTAGCACATACTCATGAACTTATAAAATTTTAGAGATATGAAAAAGTGATTCTTCAAATTAAGTGTTCTGATTTTTGTCACTTCCTGTTCCCAATTTAAGACCTAGTAGATTCAATTTTAAAAGAAGCAAATGCCATTTAAAATGTTAGTAAATTGCTGTTTGAACTTGCTGAGAAGCTGGTTCTGGAGATGACATTTGGCCCTCCCACTTCAGACCCAAGCTTGTTTTTCTCAAACTGTCCTCCAAAGGCTCATGAGAGGCTGACTCCCTTACTCAAAGAAGAGGAAGACAAAAGCAGGTCTATCATAAAAGCATTGTGCCCTTGACAACAGCAAAGGAACATAATATTATTAACAGAAGTCATTATTACTTATTTTGTGATATAAAGATTTTATGGTAAAATCAGTTAAGATCTCTATTTTGCCACTAACAATGTACTTTGGGTATGAAACTCCCACCAATTTCTCTCCCTCAGGCTACAGGAGGAGGATGGGGACCCAACCTTAAGTTTGCCATTTCCTAAAACTCTTAAGGGACAAGCCAGCTCCCTCCTTAGTCCTAAAACAGCAGAGAATTTATTTATTTTAAGCATAAAACTTAAAAATCCCCACATTTAATGGGAGCCACTCTTAAAACTTGTGGTATCCTAAAATAAGAGGCAGGCCAGATCCATCTAGTCCAATTTTGTTGCTTTTTTAGATGTGATAGGAAACGTTAAAAAGATCTGTAAACTTTTGGGAACCCATTTAAAAATAATTTTAGATAATTCAGACTATATGGTCAAATTCGAGTTAAAGTTTATTTTAGCCTCTCCCAGAAATTCCAGCTTAAACTTAACTGATTCAGTTAATTGTTCATTTTTGTGAAATCAAGCACTAGTATGTCATTAAGGCAACTTATAAGAGGTAGATACTGCTTAGTACCACATCAGAAAAGTTCTGATAGTAAATTCAATTATTAATGCTATTTGTCTCATGGTATTAAGATAATTAGAAAGAGAAAGTGTTAGAAGGAGGTAAGAATAGAATTTTATTTAGTAAAGGACTTAGGTATGATTAAGATGGCTGGATGTAGCTGGGCGTGGGTGGTGCACGCCTTTAATCCTAGCACTTGGGAGGCGAGAGGCAGGCGGGTCTTTGTTGAGTTCAAGGCCAGCCTGGTCTACAAGTGAGTTCCGGACAGGCTGGGGCTAAAGGGAGACCCTGTCTCGAAAAGACAAAAAAAAAAAGATGGCTGGATGTTTCTAAACTGAAAAAGAGAAATAAGACACACCCCTTTCCTGTTCTCCCCGGTTGCGTCCCGTGGTCTTTCCCCTCGCTCCCAGCATGTCTCCTTTCCCTTTTCTCCATCCCGTTCGCCGCCTCCCTCTCTTTCCACCCCTGGCCTTCTGCCTCCTCCTTATTTGCTCACTCTTCTCCGGACTGCTTCACCACCGTTTTCTTAAGTTTCTTACCGCGCGCCCGGACGGGGTTTTTTCCTTTCCTCCTCTCCCCGTGTGATCCCGTCGTGCCAACACCCCTCAGCGCTGACAGATGCTGTCCGTTTCTCCATTGTGTCGTCTTGGCCCCCTTGTCAGATATGAGCTGGCTGAAATCTAGTGTCAAGTTTGGATCTTCAGTTTTGTTTCCATTGGTCAACAGGTCCCTTTTTTTGTGGCCAGTACCATGCCGTTTTTATACTATAGCCTTGTAGTATAGTTTTGAAGTCGCGATAGACAGCTGCGAATCCGCCCCTGTATTGTCTCTTTTAACTCAGGGGTTTTTTTTTGGCTATTCATGGTCTGTTTTTCCCAATGAAATGAAGCCTTTTTTTTTTTTTTTTTTTTTTTTCCATGTCTGTGAAGAGACTCTTGGGGTTTTTAATTGTGATTGCATTAATCTATACAAGAGTTTGGGAGAATGACATTTTTTACTATATTAATTTTTCCATCCATGAGCATGTGAGGTTTTTCCATCTTCTCTTAATGTCTTCTTCAATTTCCTTCTTCAGGAGTTTTTAAATTTTTTTGTTGTAGAGATCTTTGGTGTCTTTGGTTAGGTTGTTCCAGTAGTTTAAATTGTTTTTGAGGCTATTGTGAGTGGGAAGGTCTCCGTTGATTCCTCCTTTAGTGCTTGCTGTTGGTGTAAAGAAAAGCTACTGAAGTTTTTAGGTTNACTTGGTCATGATGGATGATCTTCTTGATGTGGGTCTGTATGTGATTTGCCAGTATCCTGTTTAGAATTTTGGCATCTGTGTTCATTAATGAGATGGGTCTGTAGTTCTCTTTTTTGGTTTTATCTTTGCCTGGTTTTGGTAATAGAGTGATGCTGGCTTCATAGAAGGAATTTGGGAGAATCCCTCTGTTTGTATCCTTCTAAACAATTTGAGTAATAACAATTGTAAGTCTTTTTGAAATGTTTTATAGAATTCTGCCGTGAAACCGTCTGGGCCTGGGCTTTTTTTAGTTGGAAGATTTCTTATTACATCTTCAATTTCTTCATATATTATGGGTCTGCTTAAGCTGTCCATCTCTTCTTGGTTGAGCTTTGGTGATTCCCAGGATTTCAGATATTCATCCATTTCTTCTAGGTCTTCAAACTTAGAGTAAAGGTTTTTGAAGTATTCCCATATGATTTTCTGGATCTTTTCATTGTTGTGATATTTCCCCTTTCATCATGATTGTATTGATTTGGAGTTGTTCCTTCTTTCTTTTGGTTAACTGGGCTAGAGGTCTGTCTATCTTGTTTATTCTTTCAAAGAATCAACTTTTGGATTCATTGAAAATTTTTTTTTGTATTGTTTTCTTTGTTTCTATTTCATTGATTTCTGCTCTGATTTTTGTTATTTCTTCCTATCTGTTGTGTTTAGGTTTCATCTGTTGTCTCTCAAATGTTTTTAGGTGAAGTGTTAGATCATTCACTTGTGCTCTGTAACACCCAAGGCTATAAACTTACCTCTTAGGACTGCTTTTAAAGTATCCCATAGGTTTTGTTGTGTTGTATTATCATTGTATTATCTATTTGTTTTTAAAACTCTCTTTTTCCTTGCTGCAATAGTTGGATAATGTTTCCTCTTTAAGTATTTTAGAATGGTTATTTCTAATACACCTAAATGAACAATGTTTGCATCCCAAATCAACAAAGAATTAACTGCTCTTATTCAACGCTGTTAAAGCAGAGCTATCTAATTCACTGGACAAAATCTTGGTATTTATCCTTCCATGTCTCCAAACAATTTCAACTTTCTTTTTTTTGTTTGTTTGCTTTTTGTCGAGACAGGGTCTCCCTGTAGCCCCAGCTATCCTGGAACTCGCTCTGTAGACCAAGCTGGCCTTGAACTCACAAAGATCGCCTGCCTCTGTCTCCCAAGTGCTAGGATTAAAGGCGTGCACCACCACGCCCAGCTCAACTTTCTTTTACAGACGGCAGAAAAATGGCAAATAACTTTTGCTGCTTTTCAAGTCAAAAGTTTCCTGTCACTTCCTTCCATGTGAATTTCATTACTTCCTAGACAATAGTTTCTTCCATAAATATATATCCCATTTCTAATGCATTAACAAACTTATTTTTTCTGTTAGAAAAATAAATTAGGCAAAGGAACCATACATGATACTGGAATATGGTACTCCCATCACAGTAACTACTGTTTCAAGCCACCTTGGCTCATTCCTTAGTCCTTCTTTTTAAAAAGCCTCCTTCATAAATCAACCATTCTCCATTTATTTAATAGCATTTGATCCCATACAGAATTACCCGGCTTTCACAGAAAGAACTCATCATACTGTCTAGTGATGTCTTTTCAGCTATCACAGGTACAATCTCAATGATGACTACCAATCCTTAGGCATCATCATCTTGAGAAGTCAAACTCCCAGTTGCTCATCCTAATGAACTTACCAATCCTTAGGCATCATCATCTTGAGAAGTCAAACTCCCAGTTGTTCATCCTAATGAACTTATATCAATTCATTTGGTCATTTTAAATTGGCTCATATATATGCTCATACTTTTTAAGGTTTTAATTTTCCAACTGCTTGAACTGTTTGAAGCACTTATTAACTGCTTGCTCTGTAACAAGGGATCCCCAAACAAACAAAAACAGTTGTCCTGCCCATGTATCTAAAACTGTTCTCGGGGCTGGAGAGATGGCCTAGCGGTTAAGAGCGCCGACTGCTCTTGCAGAGGACCCGGGTTCGATCCCCAGCACCCACATGGCGGCCGAGAACCGTCTGGGACTCCAATTCCAGGAGAACTCCAGTTCCAGGGGAATCCGAGACCCTCTTCTGACCTCCGCGGCATTGCACGACATGGGTACACAGACTTGCATGCAGACAGTGCATTCATACACATACAGAAATAAATAAAATGAACAAAAAAAAAATAAAAAATAAAACTGTTCTCTTTTTTTCCAATTCTGCTAAGTTCCTCTCTTATGACATTCCTTTTACTACCCTTAAGCACAAGTCATAATTATACTAAATCACGTATTATTAAAAAATTAAACTCGTAAACAAATGGGAGAATTAAGGATTAACTACCCAAGAACAAATTATACTTCCTATTTTAAAAAAAATCAAATTTTAAAGTTTTAAATTGTTTTTCTCAATGTATCCTTTTCCCCACAGCATCTGCTGGAAAAGCATCTTAAAAAATATGAAATTTTATCCAAACCTGGTTTTATATAAACTAAGTTAAGGCCCAACTAATGGCTAGATACTGTTCCTCTCATTAACTGCAGTCAAAGCTCCACATCTATGATTTCTTCTGGGTTCTCTGGAACCAGAAGGATACTTCTCTTGAATTTTAACTTCATGAATAACTTTCCTGTTCATGAGCTGCCTCCTGGAAATGCCGTCCTGCCGGTTGTCACCTACTCCAGAGACCTAAGGCGACATCAATGCTGACAAAGCTGCTTCTCCAGCACCGCGCACTAACCAGCCACTGCCAGTGACTACTATCTTCATGGACATCCTTCTCTCAATGAAAAGGATGACTTTTCCAGTCATTCTTTTACAAATGTGGACATGTAGCTGAGTGTGGTGGCACACACCTTTAATCCCAGCACTCAGGGAGGCAGAAGCAGGCAGATCTCTGTGAGTTCAAGACCAGCCTGCGAGTTTCAGGATAGCTGGAACTACAGGGAGACCCTGTCTCAAAAAGACCAAAAAATATAAATAAATCCCACCAAATACGGACATGCATCTTCATTTATAAAACAAAGAGGAACTGTAAGAATGATTTACAAAATGGAAAAAATTGGACTAATGATTGCCAACAAGCTCACAGAGACTATGCTCTGGTTAACTGAGTCCCTGACCTTGATCCCTAGGGACCCCACTTTGCTCCCCCCAAGATAGTGACTCAATGTGGGTGTCCTTGAATTAGCTTATCAAAGTGCTGGAAGCAGTATATTCATATTCATATCCTAAGATAAAATGGTAAGAGTCTCTGATAAGGGTGGATCAAACTTGCAGTTACCCAGCTGATACTGGAGAAACTGAACAAAAGTATGAGTGAAGTCCAGCTCTGGCACAGTTCTGGAGATATCAGAAGGAACACATGATTCTGAGTTTAAACTAATTCTAAAAGTCAGGCTGATTATTTATTCAGATATAACTGCAATGTTGTGGGAAGATCCAGTTTGAATTGGGAGCTAGTTCTTAGCTAGCACCCTTCAGGGAACCATGTGGGAGTCATGGGATTACTCTGACCCTGCCCAAGAGGGAGCAAGCAATGTGGCCCAGGCACATGATGCTAGAGCAGCAGTATGCAGTGGCACACAACTGGGGGGGGGGTCGTCTGTGATTGGGTCTGGGAGCTGATGACATTTTGCTTATAAAAGTGAGTTGTAGCAGCCAATAAAGCAAATTCTCCATTACCATCATTACACAGAATTCCCGGCCGTTATTTCTGCATGCATTCAGTCCTAAGATGCCTGAATTTCAAGTGTCATGGCCAGTGGGTTGGACAGCGGTCCATCAGATCACCAACCCGGTAATCTGGTGTGGGGCTGGACGGAGACTTAAGTCACCAGCTGTGAGTGGAAGTCACCAGCTGTGAGTGGGTGTAGGCTGAAGATAGGTCATCAGCCATCAGCCTGAAATTCCTGTCCAGAGACCAGCAGTCTTTGGGCAGGTGGAAAAGCACAGCCAAGACTGGAAATGTTCTGTTTTCCCAGGCTACTAAGGACCTGAGTTGGAAGTACCACTCTGGTCAGGTTACAAGTAACCCAACTGACCTCTGCGCTGAGGGGTCAGTTCGCTACAGTGGCTGCAGGTGGGTACTGTGCTCCCCTTCCCTTAGCAGGACTGTGATGTACCTGTTTGTAGAAAGAGAAGCTCCCACACAATGTAGCTTAGTAACACCACAGAAAGCCACAGGCTTCAATAATCTATAGAAAGGAGGCAACATCAAGAGGTTTGGGGGTTTTCTTTTTGAGACGAGGAGTCACTTGCCCCCTGTCTATCTTGCAATTCACTACCTAGGTCAAGCTGACCCTGAAATTATAGGGGTCTTCCTGCCTCTGCCTCTGCCTCTGCTTCCCAACTAGAGGGATTACAGGCATGCACCACCATACCTGGGCAATGTGTTTTTTTCCTACAGGTTGTGGGGGGAGGCATGCCATAGGTCATGCATGGAGAAAGGACAACCTGCAGCATCTGTTCTCTCCTTCCACCATATGCTGGCTCAAACTCAAATCCTCAGGCTTGGTAACAAGTGCCTTTACTGACTTAGCCACTTCACTGGCCTATCAATGCTGACAATTTCTTAACAGGTGTTTGGGGGTGGGGAGAGATGGTAATAACACTTATTGAGTTACTTACTAGAAGATATGACATGTGTTATCTTTTAATCTTTTCAACTCTATGATGCATTACTATTTTAAAATTGTAAAGAAGTATGAGATACAAATATGATAGACAATATAGCCATTTGTATGGTGGAGAAAGCTACATTCAGAGCCAGAAAGGACAGCTCACAGCCAATAAATGTTCTCTCATCACTGGCAGAGCAATGGCAGAGTCACCAGAAAGTAACAGCATGACTAAGGCCAATCAGAAAATGTAAGTATTTTAAATCAAACCTCAGTCTTTGTTAAAGATTATAAACAACTTACTTAATTCATGAAAATAATTAACTTGTCACTATAATAGGAGGATCCTCAAATTTATGTTAATATGCACAGCTTTTGACAAATTTGTGTTATAATTTGAGGGCTTATTCTCACCAAGAATATACATGCACTCTAAACAACACATACCCACAAGGGCAGCAAAGCTACAGATGATTTTCCCAAGTGTCCCTCCAAAGGGATGGAGCTCAGTAGAAGAGCACTTCCCTTACACGTGTAGGCCTTGAGGGCTGGAGAGATGGCCTAGCGGTTAAGAGCTCCGACCGCTCTTACAGAGGACCCGGGTTCGATCCCCAGCACCCACATGGCGGCCGAAAACCGTCTGAAACTCCAATTCCGGGAGAACTCCAGTTCCAGGGGAATCCGAGACCCTCTTCTGACCTCCGCGGCATTGCACGACACGGGTACACAAACCTGCATGCAGACAGTACATTCATACACATACAGAAATAAATAAAATTAAATAAAAAAAAAAAAGAAGCTATAGTCAGAGACTTCCCATTGAGGAGTAATAAGACGTGCTGAATCAATGTATCTTAAAAAAAAAAAAAAAAAAAAAACATGTGTAGGCCTTGAGGTTGCTCTCCAGCACAGGAGACTGAAAGGAAAGGAAGAGGGGGAAGGAGAGAGGGCAGTGAAAAGGGAAAAAGAAAAGAAAGATAGTATAGTAGGAAGGTTATAAGGTCTATTTTACACGTGTGGGGAGCATACTTTTAATCCCAGCTTGTGCCAGGAAATTTTCCTTCCCAGGATATCTTGAGGCCATTTTGGCGCCCTGCCTCCAGCGCTGGGAAGACGGAGGAGCAGAGTGCCTAAAAAAATTCAGTAGGGGATTGCCAGCGAGTCTAATGGGTTATCCTATAGAATGAATGGGGGTGGGTGGTCACCACTCACAAGGCCCCTTAGTGGTCTCTCATGTTTATCCCAGGCTGCGACCCCCTCAGTCCATCTCTTCTGGGAAGGAAAAGTTACCAAGACACAGTACTTAGTAGGCAGGTGGATCTCTAAGACTTTGAGACTAGCCTGGTCTACAGGCAAGTGCCAGGCCCCCACCCCTACCCCCACCTCCCAAAGAAAAATGATGAAAAAAAAGACCTATTTCTTTTTTCATTTTTCTCTACTAGGTATCAGGTCTATACATGGCTACTTTGTAGACTTCTACTTATTAAAGACCACCTGCTTCTTTTTCTTAATTTCATGAGCCTATAGTCTTTGTGCATATCACTTTAAGGATGAATTATGTTAATTTGGACATTTAAAATGTGATCTTGCCAAGCCTGGTGGTTCATGCCTTTAACCCCAGCACTGGAGTGGCAGAGGCAGGTGGACCTCTGTTGAGTTCAAGGCCAGCCTGGTCGACACAGTGAGTTCCAGGACACCTGGGGCTACAAGGAGACCCTGTCTCAAAAAGACTACCAAAAAAAAAAAAAAGGTAATCCTATCTTTACCAAAAATATATTTTTTAAAAATCAAGAACATTCAGAAAAAAAAAATCAGCTCAAGACAATTTCTTCTTGAACAGAGCTAATCTTTACTTCCCAATGCAAAGAAATTACCATGAAGAATTATTTCCCTGTAGAATTTTAGAAATCGCTCACTCACAGATCAAGAACCTACCAGAATGGGAGCTAATACCCACATCTTAATGCAAAGTCCCTGAAACTAGATGTGTTAAAATTTACCTTTTTTTGCTGTTGTTAAAGGTAATATGATATTACCTACCATATGTAATACACAAAAGTTTAGACACTTTCTAAGCAAATGAGTATTTATGACACAAAATATGTAAAAATTCACAATAGATGCAATAACAATCATAAATAGTACCACGTTAATTCAGAATATGCTTTTGAGTCCAAACAAGTTAGCAAAAAAGTTTATGATTTTTCAAGATTTTTTAATTTCAAAGTATATAAAAAATGCTACATTATTTCTATCTGCCACAGAGCACTAGTCCACTAGAAGGTTTAAACACAACTGCCCCCACAAACATCCTCAGTCTGGATACCCATGACACCATTTTTCATTTATTCATTTCCTAAGCCTATTCCTCCATTAACCTTTAAACGTCAGGGTTTTCTCAATATTACTCATCCATGAGCAAGTCAAGAGCCTCCACCTACCACTATAAGTGTACTCCACTGTAAGTGTCCAAGTACGTCATGAATAAGAGATCTGTCAGGAATAAGTTCTGGGTGCTTCTGTCTCCCCAGGCCTCCTTTAGAGCCAATACTTCACCAGCTTACAAGCTAAGAAACACAGTTTTTGTAGCTTATCTTTCCTGGGTTCTAGGCTCACAGAGGTAACTTCTCTCAAACTAAACAAAGATCTCAAATAGAGGATATTTAAAACTGTGCCCTTAATTGCAATTTCAGTGTGTGGTTCTCAGATCCACCTAAGTGCTCAATCCAGCAAAATTGAAAGTATGTATGTTCAAGTCATCAACGTATT
Organism: Rhizomys pruinosus; assembly: GCA_009823505.1. Classification (NCBI taxonomy): domain Eukaryota; kingdom Metazoa; phylum Chordata; class Mammalia; order Rodentia; family Spalacidae; genus Rhizomys; species Rhizomys pruinosus. Next base: position 23,980 of record VZQC01011214.1, on the reverse strand, counting down.
CTTGATTTTTCTCTATAAACTTGTACTCATTTATATCCAAATTTTACAACCATTCCACTTATACAGGCAAATATGTATTCAAATCTTACTTCCGACCTACATTCCATCACTTACCAATTCTCTTAGGGGAAAGAGCACTTTTCAAAGCACTCCCTAAACCAGTTTTTCCATAGTTTGCTGTGGTCTGGCTCTTGATGGCTTCACCCAGCACCTTCTGGCTTCCTTGTCAAATTCCCTGCCTGCTTTCTCTTTAGTATGCAATGTTCTAAGGACTTAGCCTTTGCAGTTTGCCATGTCTAATGGAGGAATTGGGGCTGGAGAGATGGCTCAGAGGCTAAAAGCACTGACTGTTCACCCTCTTCTGTCCTCTGTGGGCACTGCATGACATGGTGTACTTACATGTAGGCAATACATGCAAACACATAAAACTTAAAAAAAGAAAAAAGAAAAAAAGATAGGCCTGTTTTCTTCCTTAAGATATTCTCTTGGGAATATATCCATCAGACTCTTTCTACCACAGAGATACATGTACAGCCATGTTTATTGGAGCTCTCCTCACAATAGCGAAGAGCTGGAACCAACCCAAGTGCCCCTCAACTGATGAGTGGATAGAGAAAATGTGGTACATCTACACAATGGAGTTCTATGCAGTGGTAAAGAAAGATGACATCAAGAAATGTGCAGGGAAATGGATGGAACTAGAAGATTTTATGCTAAGTGAAGTAACACAGTCCCAGAAAAACAAAAGACAAATGGTATCCCCTCATCTGTGGATGCTAGTACGAAGAACCTAGTAGTAAGACAAACTGAGCAATGTTAATGTTATATTCCTCATAACAAAGATCTAAAGACAACTGTGCTCTTGCATTGTGAATCCCTAAACAGGTTCTAGAGCTGACCTAACATTTATTTTCAGACCTCCGGTTTTCGGTACATGATGGAGGGTGTGTGTGCATCTTTTAGAGTATTATGGGATTAAAATGGAAAGATGCAAATCAAGAAATATGCAGTGGGAAATAACAATACAGTTTGTTTCCAAAGGTACATTAATATAGGTGCATTAACTAGGCTGTTGCAACTTAGCCTTCTTCTGGGTGCTTAATGATCCATACTAACGGCCCCTATCCATTTGGGCCAAGGGACTAAGGGATAACCTTTTTCCTTGCCCTCAGAGGTCAACCACGTCTTAGGGGATTATGCATGGGGGCATCTCTTGAAATGTCCTGAAATGTTGGGTCACCAGTCTTCTGTTCAGGGGTCTTGTGAGATCCACGAATGGGACTTCAGTCCAGTGTCCAGTCTAATAAAGAGGAAGTCTGCTCATTGCTTCAGAAAAGGAAGCCTGGTAGCAAGACCGCTGATTTTGTCCTCAAGTGGATGTGAACTGTAATGAAAAGCTGATAAAGCCAAGGTGCCCCCCATCCTCAAAATGAACCTTGAGAAAAACAAACAATGTTAATCTGGGCTAACTGTCATAGCCCTTATGCATCCAAAAGGAGAAGTAAACCAGAAATAAATCAATCAGTAAAGCTGAGAAACTACGGCAGACAGAGAACTTTGAGATCTTGGTAAAAGACAAAACGAAAAAGAGAGAGAGTAGTGTTGTTTGCTCGTCCTTCAATTACTTACTGGCAAGTGTATCTACTCTGTGGCATGCCACTGCTTTTGGCATCTCAAAAGATTGAGACCAACAGCTTTTTAACTTCCAAATGGACTTCAAGATTCAGTGTCCTCTCGCAGGAATCCGCCAAACCTTCATGCCAGATGGGGACTACTGAGATACCCAGCTTGTGGATCTAAACAGCTAAGGGATGTCAGCCTCGTCAGAATGTAGGCTGCCATGGTTGGACTACCTGGGCTGTATATGGAGCCCAGTGCAGGAGATCAAAGACAGAGACACAACAAATAATAGCATGATCTCACTTTTGGAAATGGAGGAAAGACCCCAATGGTGGAGCAAAATTACAGGATGATGGTTGTTTGGGATTGCCAGGAGGAACCTTGACACTAGTCCCTTAAGGAAACAGAAATTGTTTAGGAAAAAAAAAAAATCCTCCAATTCAAGAGATATGTGTATATATGCATGTTAGCATATGTTATATGTACAAACTATGTACTATATATATCATAATACATATATATAATATACATATACACGATATATATTAGCACCAACAGTTGAGAGAAAACACAAAAGAACTGAAAAAAAAAAAACTACTGGAAAGAACTCAAAAAATACAGGACATGTATGACAGAGCAAAGGGACTTGGGTGGTGGGGGGCATGGAAAGGAAGATGATCTAGATGTGATTGAGAAGATATGTATGACCTATGGAAAAGTTTAATAACAATAAAAAAAAAAGATTCTTCTTCTGCTGGCTTATTTTACCAAAGACTCTATTAGGAACATGCCCACCAAAGACTTAATAGTTCACTCTGCTACAACGGTTTTAATGATTTGTTAAATTTTGTTAAAAATTTTGTTTTGTTTTGTTGTTTTGCTTCTTTAGGCAGGGTCGCTCTTGTAGCCCCAGAGGTCCACCTGCTTCTGGGCATCTCAAAGTTGTTTTCGTTTGTTGGGTTTTTTTTTTGTCTTTTTGAGACAGGGTTTTCCCTTTAGCCCCGGCTGTCCTCGGAACTCACTGACGTACACACCGACGCTGGCTTCGTTACTCAGTAGAGATCTGCCTCCTGAGTGCTGGATTAAAGGCATGTTGCCCTGTACCAATGCTGGTTTAAGGAAATAATTATACATTACGGGATGTTAGGCCGGGGGTGTGGGGGGTGGGAGTGTGAGGTGTTAACAGAACAAAACTACAAAAGAAAAAAAAAAATCTCTCTTTATATAGTAATAAAACAAGAATTAATAAGTTAGAAAGGAAAAGCAGTGTACTTGGTACTTGATCATCTACATTACCAGAAGCAAAATCCTACTCACCCTGCATTTCTGTAATTCACAGTGACTGCAAGATTAACGAAGGGCCGGGTGTGGGGCAAAGCCTTGAATCCCTAGCACTTGGGAGGCAGAGACAGGTGGATCTTTGTGAGTTCAAAGCATCCTGGTTACAGGTTGAGTACCAGCGACAGCGGGGTAAGGTGAGACACCTGCTCGAGGAAAAAAAAAAAAAAAAAAAAAAAAGATTAAAAAAGGGAATGGTAATGTGGGCCTGGTGGTGCAACCTTTATCCTAGCAACTTGGGACGGCAGAGACAGGCATATCTTTGAGTTCAAGGCCAGCCTGTCTACATAGCAGTTCCAGGCAGCTGGATGCTAGGGGAGAATCGCTGTCTCAAAAACAAACCAAAAAAAAAAAAAAAAAAAAAAGAGAATGGTATATGATGAGCATCTACCTATAAGTTCATAAGGATTTAGTAATTTATTAACAGTTCAAAGTTCAAGTTTAGACAGTGGAGATTTTAAAAAAAGCACAACCTGACCTCATGAAGCATTTATTCTAGTGGGAAAAGATTAAAGTCACACAGAACTAAAAAGAAAAATAAAGCTGGCCAGGCGTGGTGGCACACACCTTATATCCTAGCATTGGGGAGGCAGAGGGCGGGTGGATCTCGTGAGTTCAAGGCCAGGCTGGTCTACTATAGTGAGTTCCAGGACCAGCTGGGGCTCGAGAGACCCTGTCTCAAAAAAAAAAAAAAAAAAAAAAAAGAAAGAAAGAAAGAAAGCTATAAATAAGGTGACTGAGGAAAGCCTCTATAAGATGAACTGTGAAGGAAGCGAAAGTAAAGGAATTCTGGAGGAATGGGAGTCACGCACAGGAAATGTCTGTGAGTTAGGTTCTACTAAATTTAAATACCATGCACAATTAACATCGGTATTTACAAACTGCTATTACAGTTCATTCAGAACTGGTTTGCAACCAAAAAGTAATTATGTATTTCATGGACAGTAAAGATTTACACAAGAGCCAAGAATTCAGGTGGCTGTACTAAAAGCTACCAAGCAAAAGACAGTGGCACTGTTGGTTTAAATAAAAATACAAGAGTAAATCTGACAGCAGCTGGCTACCCTGTACAATTCCTGTATGTGTTAAGATCAGGACTATACCGAGAGGCATGGTTTTGGTAACTGTTACAAGTCTAGATTTGTAGTACACTAAGTACTCTTCTCTGGGCCACATCATGTCACCAAATATTTTGATTATTCATCCTTATTAGAGGAAGAATAAACAGAGAACAAAGCAATTGGTGCTTAATTATATTATGCATATATTTGATTCTATTGTTTACAGCATTAGACAGTACATATGATTATCCCCAAGATTCATTCAAAACAAAGTATAGTTTATACTTCTAGGTAAAGCATTAAAAATGTGAGCATTTGAATTATTGCCAAATGTAGTTTGATTTGCTAATTACATTTGAGAAAAATACAATCAATTTAAGGTCAGAAAAGATCTTAGTGTGTATCTAATTAGCTATAATTTGCTGTATATCATTTTTACAAAGTACTGACCTTTTAGTATACAAATGAATGACAAAAATTTAGAAATTTTTGTTTTGGGGAATCTTGGAGACATTAGTAAGACACAGCGATGAACAGCTAGCTCTAATGTCTTAGGTTTAGGGACAGCTCAGATACACCACTGTCCAGGTTCACTGAGATGGGAGGTACAATCATCTAATGGACACAAAAGGAAGACTATAGCACACACCCAGAAAAGCATATGTATCTTCACAAGTATTCTTCATTAAGCAGACAGCCGTTAAGTAGTAAGGATTCTCTAAATATAGGACATCTAATGTTACAGAATTTGTTTCTTCACTCAAATTATAAACCCAGCTAACTTAGGCTACACATTATTGAGGACCTATTACTAATGGCACTGCCTACTCCATCCCAATCCTCTAAATATCTGAAAATCATGTACTTCTCTGGTACAAGAGCTACTTTTCCTTGTACCCTCTGTGAACAATTTTGAAAAGACAGCCGCTATTTTGTAAGACAGCAGAATAGGGTTTTTAGTAATGTAAAGATTAATCTGGAGAATTATTTATGTAGTCTAGCATGCTACCACATTAGCATAATTGTAACTGTTCAATTTAAGAATCTCTAATTTTTCCAGCTTCCTCCCAAACACAAATAATTCAGAATCTAAGCAACTTTTAAGTCCATTCTAAAAGCAAATCAAGAGCCACAGGCAAGGGACAAACAACCCAGCAGATTTCTACCCCATCAGCCTACATGGCTGCTGAAAACCAGGTCAAGCAAGACCTTGGGCCAAAGTAGTAAGTCAAAACCACATGACTGTCAATCCTGCCTCCCATCTATGACCAGTACATATCCCATCCCTCAACAAAGACTCATAAATGAACCCAGGAACAAACAGCTGCTCAAGAAACCGCTACTCAGGTATAACTCCTGGTTCGGCAGTTGAAGCTTGGTGCCAAGTCATAAGAGCCCATCATGGCCAAGAGCAGCTGACAGCTGGGGTGGCTGAGCACCAGCTCCCCAACTCACCTGCTAAACTTTCTCTTGACTCCAAGCTCACAAGAACAAGCCTTTACTGCACAAACACTGTAACTGAGATTTATGAAATTAACTTACAGGGTTATATCCTTTCCAACTAGATCAGAGAACACAGGACAGGGGTTTGCCATGAATGTCAACTATGCATGTAACTCATGTTCAAACTGAAATGGTTTCCAATCTCTGCCCTGCACGATACGAATTTCAAATCAACTTATTAAAAACGTATGTGTTGGGGCTGGAGAGATGGCCTAGCGGTTAAGAGCGCAGACCGCTCTTGCAGAGGACCCGGGTTCGATCCCCAGCACCCACATGGCGGCCGAAAACCATCTGAAACTCCAATTCCAGGAGAACTCCAGTTCCAGGGGAATCCGAGACCCTCTTCTGACCTCCGCGGCATTGCACGACACGGGTGCACAAACTTGCATGTAGACAGTATATTCATACACATACAGAAATAAATAAGTGCCTGGCGTGGTGGCGCACGCCTTTAATTCTAGCACTTGGGAGGCAGAGGCACGCGAATCTCTGTGAGTTCAAGGCCAGCCTGGTCTACAGAATGAGTTCCAGCACAGCCAGAGCTACAGGGAGACCCTGTCTCAAAAAGACCAAAAAAAAAAAAAAAATTCTGTTCAATCACTGGGTGTGGTGGCTCACGCCTTTAATCCTAGTGCTGGGGAGGCAGAGGCAGGCAGATCTCTGCAAGTTCAAGGCCAGCCTGGTCTACATAGCAAATTCCAGGACAGCTGGAGCTACAGGGAGAGACCCTGTCTCAAAAAGACCAAAAAAAAAAAATTCTGTTCACTCAATTTTGAAAGTCCTACATCAGCTCTCTTTTAGAGGATGACCAGCTCGGGGTGGTTGTTTTATACATATCAGAAATCTCCTGATCCTGGCAGTCTAGGACCCCTTGTCTCATCACCCTGTTTGCAAGCTGAGCACTGTTAATCCAGGGTCCAAGGTTGTGCTGGCACTGTTCTTGACTGGGTCTGAAGTAAATTAAATTGACCTTATGCCATCCCAGGCATACACTATTATTGGGTTGATCCCCTCAGCCCTTTTAACCCCTTTTATGATGAGGAGACACATACTTTAAGAGGTAGAATGGACTGCCCAGGATCAGTTAATGCAGAGATGGACCCCAGAACAATGGACTACCTTCTACCCCTGTACTTCTGACTTGTATTTCCTGCCTGGGGTGTGGCAAGAATTCAGAGAGTAAATTTTAGGGGCAAATAAATTGTATTTAATAAAAAAAATAGAGCTGAAGTAAGGATATAGCTCCATGGTAGAGTGCTTATCTAGCATCTAGAAGGCTCTAGGTTCAGTCTCCAGCATCTCACACACATACGCACGCACAAAAGAAAGAAAATGTAATATTTATCTTTGATTCAAATTTCTAATACCCTTGTGTCATTTCCCAAGATGCCCAGTGTGTTGTGGATATTTATGTCAACTACGACTGTGATTTAAATGCTGCTAACATTTTCGAGCGTCTAGTAAACGATTTATCCAAAATCGCTCAGGGAAGAAGCGGACATGAGCTGGGGATGACACCTCTACAGGTAAAAACAACAAGGGTGTGTGATTATATTTATAAAGTTCTCTCATTTTGGTAAACATGTATAGAGTGCCACCACATGCCAGTTACTTGGTCTGTGGATATATCAGTGAACAAAAGACAGGCAAACATATCCTGCCATCATGAATGACAGTAAAGAAGTTCTGAGGTGTTCAGGCGCTAGGCACAGTGGCACATGTAATCCAGCTCTCAAGAGATAAAGGCAAGTGGGTCTCTGTGAGATCATGACCAACCTGGTCTATATAAATGAGTTCCAGGCCAGCTGTGGGTCACAGAGACTCTGTTCAAATGACAAAAAAAAAAAAAAAAAAAAAAAAAAAAAAAAAAAAAAAAAAAAAAAAAAAAAAAAAAGCCAGCTATCATGTGGATGTCACGTGGTGATTGCTCCAGAGTGGAGGTAATCAGACAGACGGGTCGATAGGCAAAGGTGCTGGACATGGAGTCTGATTATAGTTTACGCTTACATGGATCATTCAGGTATGGATCCCTGAGAAGGATCTCCTGAGTAGGTCATATCCCCCCATCTGGTTGATTTTCAGCTATCCGCAAAACCCAGTTAGGAAAGCTCAGTGTCCACAGTCTCCAGGTATTAGCGAAGTAAACTGCCTGGGTTAGGAAGCTGCTTCATTAGAGTATCCATGGGAAAAGGGGGTCCTGAGATCCCTTGAACAACAGCTCAGAGGATCCATGAGCTCCTGGAACTATGCTCAGAATCTCAGTACCTGGGCCTTTTCTAGAGATCAGAATTAGAATCACAAAAACATTTGTGCTGATATAAATCTAAAATAGAAGTCGGGCCAGGGGTGTGGTGGTGCACGCCTAATCCTAGCACCTCGGGGAGGCAGAGGGCAGGCGGCGATCTCTGTAGTTCAAGGCCCGCCCTGGTCAATCTACCTAGTGAGTTCCAGTACAGCTGGGGTCTAAGGGAGACCTGTCTCAAAAAGACCAAAAAAAAAAAAAAAAAAAAAAAATCTTAAAAATAGTTATTTTTATGGCTAGAAATTCTATTTATGTGGCAGGCTGGGTGGTGCAAGCCTGTAAATCCCAGCACATCTCAAAATTTCCAGGCTAGCCTAGACTACTACATAGAGAGACCCTATCTCAAAAAAAAGGACAACCGCTGGTTTAAGAAAGTCAGAATTCTTATTTATCTTATAGGTACTCCTTTAAAGTAATATAGTATATGGTATTAGAAAAATGTTCTACTACAGAAATCACTTTTTCTTTTTCTTTCTTTATTTGGTTTTTTAATGGATTCACAATATAAGAGCACAGTTGTTTCAGTATCAACTGAATTGACGCTCGTTGCCATACAATTATGGTAATTGAGTAGCTAATGCATCACACAGATAGAGGTGAATACCATTCCTTGTAGTTTTTTCTGGGGACTGTTTACTTCATCTCAGCACTTTGGTATCTTTCTAGCTCCAACCATTTACCTGCAAGTTCATGTCATCCTTCTTCACTGCTTTACCGTTTCATAGAACTCCATTGTGAGATGAACCACATTTTCTTTTTTATCTGCTCGTCAGTCGAGGGGTACATCGACTGACGAGTTGGTTTCCAGCTCCTTGCTATTGTAAAGTGTAGAGAGCTGCAATAAAACATGGCTGTGCATGTATCTCTGCAGTAAGATGAGTTTTCTGGGTACATACCCAGGAGTAGGCTGCATGGCTGGTTCAGGTGGCAAAGTTCATTCCGAGTCTTGTAAGGGTTCTCCACACTGCCACACTGCTTTCCATAGTGGCTGCACAAGTCTACATTCCCACCATCAGGGTGGTGAGGTGTTCCCTTTCACAACCTTCTCAAGCGCAGCTTAGTATTCATGTGAGACTCACTTTCTTATGCTACGAAGTCATCAATTTTTTTTCTCCTTTTTTTTTTTTCTTCAGGAGCACAGCATTAAGACTTTGTTATTTAAAATACTGTTGTTATTTTTATTCTGTTTACTGCTAAGTGTTTTATGTTACACACATGAATTGAGAACTTGTTTATTGTTGTTGTTGATTGTTTATGTTCCAATGAATTGAGAACTTAATGATACTTGTGTGTGTGTGGTCTGTGTTTACACATGGATGCACCTGCAGATCAGTGAGAGGGTGTCCACTGTCTTACTCTGCTGATTCCTTTGAGGCAAGGTCTCGTTCCTGGGCTTGCTTTTTCTTGGCTAGGCAGGAAGCCCACTAGCCCCAGCTATCTTGTCTTAGTTCCCTTCAGAGGTGAGGTTAAAGATGTGCCTATCCCCTATCTTGTTAGTGGGTGTTCAGGTAGGACTCAAGTCCTCAGGGTTTTGCTAGGAACAAGCACTCTTAACCACTGACCAATCTTTCCTTCATAGGTCCTTCGAACGTTCCTTAGTGACAAATAGCAAGCTGGGTTAAAGGATGGCTCAATGGGGGGCGGAGGATCGACTCCTAGCGCGTTAAGAGCGCCAACTGCTCTTACAGAGGACCCGGGTTTCCATTCCCAGCACCCATATGGCGCCTCGGAGAACCATCTGAAACGTCCACATCAACGAGAACTCCGCAGTTCCAGGTGATCCGACCCCCTCTCTGACCTCCGTGGCATTGCACGACCACGGGTGCACAAACCTACAAAAAAAAAAAAAAAAAAAAAAAAAAAAAAAAAAAATAAGAAATAAAAATATTTTCAACAAATAAAGTTAAAAAAAAAAAAAAAGATGGCTCTAATGGAGGAAGTACTTGCCTCAGAAATGAGGAGCGACTGGATCCCAGAAATCCATAGTAATAAAAAAGCCAAACATGCAGTGTGTCAATCCCAAGCACTAAGACGGTGAGAGGCAGGTGGATCCCTGAGACTTGCTGACCAGTCAGCTACACTGCAGATCCCCGCGATAATAGAAAATCATCTAGGCAAGCGCTAGAGGAAAGACTCTTACACAGGTCTCAAAAAACCAGGGAAAGGACCGGCGTTCTGCCTCTGGGAGATGAATTTAAATGATGCCCGTATTGATTTTTTTTGCTTTCAAGAGCTTCTGCCATCTGAGCCACTCCGCATATTTACCTGACTGGTACATAATATCCGTATGTCCACACGGGTGTGCATGCAAGTCGTCACCCCGATATACACACACATAGAGACATGCGCATACACATTCGCAAACTTCAAAAAGATCCAGAGAACGTTTTTCACTTTCTCATGCGTTTGTTTCTCAGATGTTTACAGTGAACACTATTAAAGGTGTCCAGGGCATTTGATGTGCCATTAGCAGGTCAGCTCTTAACATTTCCATGAGTTTTATCTGTAATTGTACTTAATGTCAGTGATTACCTGATATGATAGCCTCACAGGACTACCTAAGAGCTCTGGATGTGCCCGTTGGTACTGTGTTAAGACTTTATACCTTGTCACTTTGGGTTTCTAGGAGCTCAGTCTGAGGAAGAAAGGCCTGGAGTGTCTCGTGTCCATTCTCAAGTGTATGGTGGAATGGAGCAAGGACCTGTATGTGAATCCTAACCACCCAGGCCAGTTTGGTAGTGAAGCACTGTAAGCAACCATCATTTCAGGTAGATGCTTGCTTCTGGTCAAGAAGTTATTATTTGGGGGCACCTAGTGAGAGATGGTTATTCAAAGTACTATTTTGAATTGAAGGAAACATCTTTGTGATCTAACTACCTATAGTTTAAATTTGAAGGTTCTGCTCTTAGACACATATAGAATGTTGGGAGGTTGTCTAGTTCTTTCTCTATTGTCTATGACAAAATATTTTGGCGCAAGGGCCTGGAGACGATGCCTTCAATGCGTTTAAAAAGCACTGGCTGTTCTTGGCAAAAGACTCAGAGGTTCACTCTCAGCATGTGCATGGCAGCTAAAAATCACCCATAACTCCAGCTCAAGGGAATCCAATGCCCTCTCCTGACCTTCTTTTGGTGATTGTAGGCATGAGTTACACTACATTACATATGCAGGGCAACACACTCATACGATAAAAATAGTAAACAAAATATCAAGACTAGATTGCTGGAGCTGGGCGTACGGATTCGTACGCTTTAATCCTAGCACTTGGAGGCAGAGGCAGGCGAATACTTGTGAGTTCAAAGCCGAGCTGGGTCTTAACAGAGTAAGTTCCGACAGCTGGGTGTGACTAGGGAGACCCTGTCTCGAAAAGAGACCAAAAAAAAGAAAAAAAAAAAAAAAACGAGTGTGCAGAGATGGCTCAGCGGTAAGAGCACCGGGACTGCTCTTGCAGAGGACTGGATTCCATTCCCAGCACCCACATGGCAGCTTAAGAACATCCTTAAGCTGATGATAGTTTCGGTTGCGCGCACACCTAATCCTTGCACTCGGGGGGCAGAGGCATGCGGATCTCTGTGAGTTCAAGGCCAGCCTGGTTCAGTTCTAAGATTGTCGGAGTTCAAGCCCAGGCTGGGCTAAGTGAGACCCTGTCTCCAAAACAAAAGAAAAGAAACAAAAGAAAAAAAAATAGAAAGAAAACAAATAAATGATAATTAATATTGATATTAGAGGACTGGAGAGATGGCTAGCGGTTAAGAGCGCCCGATCCGCTCTTGCAGAGGACTGGGTTCAATCCCCCAGCACCCACCATGGGCGGCCGAGAAACTGTCTGAAACTCCAAATTCCAGGAGAACTCCCAGTTCCAGGGGAAATCCGACGCCCACTTCTGACCCCCGCCACGGCATTTGCACGACACGGATGCACAAAACTTGCATGCAGACATACTTCATTACACATTACTCGAAGAAATAAATAAAATTAAAAAAAAAAGAAGGGATTGTTTTTGTGATTTTTTTGTATTACTATAAGATGAACCTTTCAGAGACCTCATGCCATGCTATCAAGTGATGTGATCACTGATTCTACGATGCTCAGCCAAAATGATTATTTTTTATTCTTTTTTAAATTTGGTCTTTATTTTACTGGGGCGGGGTCTCCCTGTAGCTTCCAGCTGGCCTGGTTTATCTGCTTTGTAGGACCAGGCTGGCCTTCAACTCACAGAGATCCACCTGTCTCTTGCCTCCACAGTGCTAGTATAAAAGATGTCCACCACATCCAGCATTATCCTATTTCTTCTAAACATTTATTTTTGCCAGGCGTGATGGCACAGGCCCTTAATTCTCTGTTAGTTTCAAAGCCCACCTGTCTGCATTGGCAAGCCCAGGCCAGCTGGGACTAAGGGGGAGACCCTGTCTTAAAATAGATATCCACACACACATCAAAACTATTTGTAATTATGTGTGGTGTTTTTTAGGGTATGTGTGCTGTGCCATGTTGTACTTGGGGACTTGTGGAGGACCTGAGGAGGGGCATTAAGATCCTAGAGCAGGAGTCAGTTACAGAATAGTTCGTAAGCCACCAAGCAGGGGTTAGGGAACTGCATTGATCCTGTGCAGAGGCAGCCAGAGTCAGGCAGCCAGGGACGCCTGAAGCAGCTGGTGCACCAGCCACATCTCACAGCAGGAAAGCAGAACTGGGCATGGCTGAAAATGCAGCTGCCTCAGCTCTCTGTCTCTCCTTCTGTCTCTCCATCTGTTTATCCAGGCTTCCTCGCCGGAAAACTACCCACAGTTCAGATGGCTTTTCCCACATCAGTTGATGTAATGAAGATAATTCTCATGGCATCTCCAGAGGCCATCTTCCAGATGATGCTTTTTCCTGCCAAGTTCACAAGTTACAGAGTAACCAACCAACAGATGGAAATAGTCTGAAGTTCCTGCTCCAGCTGTTTTTAAATTTCTCTCTCACTTTTTGTGTATTTTATGTGCAGGGCATTTTTGGCTGTATGTATACTAAGTTGCACCCATGTGTGTTGGCCCAATGCCCATGGAGGGGCCAGAAGAGGAGGGTTAGATTTCCGCTGGAAACTGGGAGTTACAGATGGTTATGAACTATCTTGTGGATGCTGGGACTGGAGAACCTGGGTCCCTCTGCAAGAGCAACCAACCAGGGCTCCTATCTGCTGAAGCATCTCTGCAGCCTGTTTCTTGACCTCATTTCCTGCCGCAGCTGGTTAGTACAGATGCATGGATGTCTTCCTTTAATTCATTTGTTCCTTACTTAGTGCTCTTAAACTTGGTAAGTGAATCAAACTTCTTGACTATCTATCTGTCCTAAAGCACGAGAGTGCACTGTATTAATGAACTCTTAAAGTATGTTTTTCTGCATATTATACGGTCTTAACGTCCTCGCTCTATCTCTATCGCTTACCTTACTTTTTCGCTCTTTTTAAAAAATTTTGCGCTTTGTGCCCCTTACCTTCCTGTGCAGCTTTCGCTTTCCTGTTGCTTCGCTTCCTTCCTTTCACCACTGCTCTTCTTTATTCCTTTAGTCTCTTTTCTTTGTGACGTGCTTCAAGGTCATTTGCTTTGGTCTTTCCTTTCTTCTTGTTGCGTTTTCCTAATAGCGCTCCTGTTTGGCTCGTGTTGTGTGTTCTGAATGGGTGACACGATGGCAAGTATTCACTCTATGGGAGCAGCTGGGGCTACAGGGCGACGCAACACAGTTGGCTTCAAGAATGAATAGACGAAGGAAAAAAAAACTTAACTCAAATTCGTCTCTCGAATCACTCGAGCATTAGACCCTCATAGCTGTTTCACAGTTATGACAGAGCTAAACTGCCCTCTGCACAGTGTCCTGAAACTGAAGACACAGCAGAGGTTGGCGTCTCACTGCATACTAGGCTCACTCCACATTACCGCTGACCTGCGTTGCTCAGCTGCAGACGACTTCGATTCTCGTTTAACTCACAATTCCCAGGAGATTCCAAGGCTTCCTCAGGTGTGGGAACTCATGCTTCTGGACACTCACCAGGCAAGTCCTTACTCATTGGGCCACACCATCAGCTGTAGGCATCTCGTGGCAGTATGGCACACACAGGGTGCACAAACCTACATGTAGACAGTTACACTTCCCAGCATTGATTAAAATGGAAAGTTCAATACGTAGTACTACGAAATAACTACAATAGGACTCGCAAAAATATCTTGAATAAATAAAATAATCTTACAAAATAATTTTATATTACTCCAAAAAATGCATATATATATATATAATTGTACTAACTGAAGTCACAAATCTTGACACACCTCTTTACAGCACCAACTATTTGATATATCTTGATAATTGTGGTGTAATTACTAACTCCATGCTTGGGTATCACTGGCCAATAGTTTAAAATCAAGACTCTATCTTAGTGCTACCTTTAGTGACTCAGCCAGCACTCATAGGAATGCTCAAGTCCGAGACGCGCGAGATTTCTCTATGAGTTCAAGGCCCAGCTCTGTAGGCTCCAGGTGGAAGAGATCCTCCAGTCTACTGCATATTAAAGTAGAGAACATTAACCAATAAGGTGCTAGAGATGGTACTGATCTTGATAGAATTACTTCAATTCTAGAAAAAACCAAGTTATTGCAGTGAGAGAAGTGATCCTGAGTGGAATATCTGTGTCTGAGTTGATTAGCGAGGTTTTGACACCTGTGACCCTTATGTGAGAGAGAAAGTTGCGACAACTCGGTCGAGAGCGTGGGAGAGGAGTGAGAGAAGCGCCACGTGAGTCTCCGATAGGGTTTTTGAGCCGGTCCGTTGCTGGGCAGCATCCTCTCATTATCTCTGGTTCGCTCTCTCTTAGTGTCCGTGCAGGTGGGGTTTTATTGTTCTAACATGCTCGAGACAACAAAGAGAACACGTTCGAGGAGAAGCTCGAGTGGTTATGGACCATGATGAATGTGTGTGTATAGCATGTTTTTGCAAACATAATGCATATGGCTGTTCTGGGAGTTCTCGCACGCTGCATTCCTCAGGGCATACTAGAACGTCGATCTTTTTTTAAAATCTCCTTAAACAACAGGTTTCATGGCACGCTCACACGCCGAGGCAGGATAGGCAGTGTCCAAATACGGAGTCGGCAACTCGATGTGTCATAGCTCCTAGAGTGATCTCGGGACTAGCTCATCATGTCACATGGTGGAAGACTGAATATATCTCAGTGTGAGTCATGAGGGCATTAGTTGAGGTCCTCAACAAGCGAACCACATCAATGGAAAAACTCGATTGTGAACCCAATGATGTATACTCTATTGGGCCATCTACGGAACTCTGTGGTGTTACGGCTGCCGTATACTACAAGGTAGCGGTTCCATCTCTCGCGCAACTTCCCTGCGCGAGAGCTGGTTGCTTTCCTCTTCCTGAGGGAGAAGTCAGAGATACTGGACATCCTTTTAGTGTTTTTTTGGTAGTACCCTATTGCATTAGGACCCGAGCTGTTGCCCAGGTCCTACGGCGTCAGAAGGAGAGAATGCGAGATGTCTAAGACTGTGTTACCACGGGCTAGAATCGCTGAGACATTATGCTTCATATTAGGTCTCTCAGAGGCTCTGTGTTGATGTACTCCCTTTCTGACTGTCGCCATTAGATAATTTCTACATACACACATAAGATATTTTATTCTGTACTAGTCTCCTCTCCGTTCTCATTTCCCACTTTGCACAGAAGTAGGGTGTCTTATCAAGTGCGGTAGTCCTCTACAGCTGCAGGCCTGATAATTATGACATTAAAATTGGTGGACCAAGCGGATTAGCGTCCACGACACCGTGGCTCTCTTCGTATCGGTGTCTCCCTCAGAAGTTAGGTTCATTGGTGGACTTTCTCAACATGTGTTCGAATTTCCACTGTAGATCGTGTGTCTTTTTTATTAAGATTAATTTTCCATTTATAGTCCCATCAAGGAACTCGGGATGTATGTGCATGTAAGGGTATTTTTTTTTGTAGATTTATTTTTTCTTTAATTTTGTTTAATCTGAGACACGATGTCTTCTGTATCCCAGGATGGCCTGGAACTCAGTATAAAGCCAAGGATGACCTTGAACTTCACCTCCTGCCCCTCCCTCCCATGTGCTAGGATTATAGGCATGCACCACCAGGCCCCAGCTATCCCGGAACTCCCTATGGAGACCAGGCTGGACTTGAATTCACAGAGATGTGCCTGGCTGTGCCTCCTGAGTACTGGGATTAAAGGCAGGGGCCATGATGCCTGGCAATCTTGAGTCTTTCTATTTCTTTTTATAACCTAAGAGAGTTCAGATCTGGGCGTGGCAGCTGTCCGCCCCCCCCACACGCACTTGGGAGGCAGAGGAGGGTGGATCTCTGAGTTCAAGGCCACCCTGGTCCACATAGTGAGCTCCAGGACACGCTGGGCTACAACGGACCCTGTCTAAAAAGGACCAAAAGGCTGGAGAGATGGGCCCTTAAGCGGTTAAGAGCGCTGACGCTCTTACAGAGGGACCCGGGTTCGATCCCCGCACCACATGGCGGCTGAGAAACCGTCAGGCCTTCCAATTTCCAGGAGAACCCAGTTCCAGGGAATCGGACACCCTCTTCTGAACCTCCACCGGTATTGCACGACACGGTGCACAGACCTTGCATGCAGACAATACATGAGTTCAGATCTGGGCGTGGCAGCTGTCCCAGCACTTGGGAGGCAGAGACAGGCAGATCTCTGAGTTCAAGGCCACCCTGGTCCACATAGTGAGCTCCAGGACAGCTGGGGCTACACAGAGACCCTGTCTAAAAAGGACCAAAAAGGGCTGGAGAGATGGAGGCCCTAGCGGTTAAGAGCGCTGACCGCTCTTACAGAGGACCGGTCGATCCCCAGCACCCACATGGCGGCTGGAGAACCGGTCTGAGGCTCCAATTCCAGGAGAACTCCAGTTTCCAGGGGAATCCGACACCCTCTTCTGACCTCCACGGCATTGCACGACACGGTGTGCACAGACACTTGCATGCGACAATACATTCATACACATACAGAAATAAATTAAAAATAAAAATAAAAAAATAAATAAAAAGGTACCAAAGAAAAAAAAAAGTTAAAGTGAAGGAAGACAGCTTAGTAAACAGTCTAAATGGGAGCTGAGAAAATGGAAAAATTGGGCAGGCATGGTGTTTCAGACAGCTAGACAACCAACTAGTGACTGGTTTTATCTGTCAACTTGGGTAGGCCATGAGTGGTAATTTCATTTCATTTTTTTTTTTTTTAAAAAATGTTTTTTTAAAGGCATATTTTTTAAAAATTTTATTTATAGCCGGGCGTTATGGTGGGCGCACACTTTTAAATCCCAGAACTCAAGAGGCAAAAGCAGGATACAATCTAGTGTTGTTTGAGTGTTGAGACCAGCCTTGGTCTACTAAGTAAGACTGATCCTCAAGGGAGAAGAGAAGGAAGCGGTAAAGCGCAAGGGAGGGTCTGGTAATACACAACCTCAGAGACAAGGCAACAGAACGTTTTGAACATGGCGTAATGACAGTGCCAACTTAAAGTAACTTTGAAAATATTAAAATAAGCCATTGTACTCATTGCTCTAAAGTCATTGCAAGTTTCCTGTTCTGTGGGGTGACCTGACCCTGCTTAGGCCTCCCTCCCTGACCTGTCTGTCCCTCTCAGCATCCAAGTCTCTTAGCCTATTTTGTTTGTCTAGAACGCCAGGTGCTCACTGCTTTCCTCATTCTCCTCTCAAGTGCTCCCTTGCTCCTTTTCATCCCCTCCAACATGGGCACCATCTCTTTCCTCTAAGAGGCTCCTATTAGCCACCCTAGCCAACATTCCAAGATTACCCTCTCCCTACAGTCTGTGTCTCATGGTTAGCCCTTGCCGGTTTGTGTTTGTATAAAAGTATCACTCTTCAGTGCAGGGCCTGTTAAAATGGTGAACTTGCCCATCGTTGTTAATTTTGTCTTTCCCTAACAGAAAGCATAAATAAATGTCTAGCACTTAAACTATACATTTTTCAGGGACAGTGAATGCCAGAGTAGACAGCTAGGCTCTTAAGGTGAGCCTTCTGGACTAAAACGATCTAGCTTCCTTTTATGTCTGCTTCACCCTAAGCATGTGGTTTTCATCTTCCACCTTGCCCTGTGGTTTAACCATTAATGGAGAAAAGGCAAATGATAGCACCCCCTATCTAAGTGTACAAACATTTCTTCCAGAAGTTTTCATACCACCCTGTTCACAGCCCCT
This sequence comes from Rhizomys pruinosus, assembly GCA_009823505.1. NCBI lineage: Eukaryota > Metazoa > Chordata > Mammalia > Rodentia > Spalacidae > Rhizomys > Rhizomys pruinosus. The sequence continues at coordinate 5,925 of VZQC01011214.1, read as the reverse complement.
GGCTTGAATGTTGATATTCCTATACTATATTTTAGGTGGTTGTGTGCCTAGCTCAGCACCCAGGGTTCTTTTAGTGTTAAACAAGGGGAGACTAGAAACTTGGAAACCAGCTAGCTCTGCTGTTGCTAGATNCTGAGAAAAGTGGCGCTCAAAGAGGCTGGCGAACAAAGGGGCGGGAGAGAGCACACGCAACCCCGCGACCGCGCCGGGGCGAACTTGGACCCCACGCCCGCTGCACCACCGTGGCAGCCCCACCCGGGCTGGAAGGGCAACGCCAAGAGGAGCCGACCCGCCGACAGACCCGCGACGGGGGCAGGGGGAGGGGAGAGGGCGGCGGGGCGGAGCTCCAGGCCGCCAGGCTGTGTGTGTCAGGCCCGGGTGGAGACTCGGGTTCCACGGGACAGGTCGCGGGCAAGACACAGCGAAGTCAGCGCGGGCCGCGGACAGGCCGTCCCCTGCCACCGCGAAGCCGGGCGTGCCCGGGAACCTCAGGGCCGCGGGCGCCGGGAAGGGCCGGTGCGGCCCGCGACGGGTTAAAGGGCCCGCGCTCCGTCCTCCGCATTCCCCCCGCCCGGCCGTCTCTTACCGTCATAGTAGTAGCACACTTTATTCTTGACGCCTCCTTCACAGTACGCCATTGGCTCCCGGGGCCGCCGCCTCCCGGCTGCGGCTCCTCCTCCTGCGGCTCCCGCCCGCGCCGCAACCGCGGCCAGAGAAAAGGGCTGAGGGGACGAAGGGAGCTGCAGGCTCGCAGGGGCAGGGCGGCCCGGACCGCACGGAGCGGGCGCCGGGAGGGCTCGGTTCCGCCCGGCCGAGGGCCCTAGAGATAGCTGGGAATTGAACCCCGGTCCTCTGCAAGAGCAGTCAGTGCTCTTAACCACTGAGCCATCTGAGCCATCTCTCCAGTCCCCCTCCAGTCTGTTTAATGTGCCCTTTAATACTTTGTAACCCTTTAGCACAACACTTGCCATGTTGCAGTTGCCTATTAGTCTGCAATACAGTTTCAAAAGAGGACAAGCCAAAATGTTATTATATACAAAATGTTCATAATTGTTTCTCTCAAGCTATGACTTCCAGCAAGTCATTTATTATTTTTTTTATAAATGGACTTACCTGTAAAATGAAATAATTGGTTTTATAATAATATATTAAGAGGCTCCTTTAGGCTGAGTGTGGTGGCTCACACCTTTAATCGCAGCACTTGGGATGCAGAGGCAAGTGGACCTCTGTGTTTAAGGCCAGCCTGGTCTACATAGAGAGTTACAGGCCATCTTGGGCTAGAGGGAGACCCTAAATTTTTTTGGGGGGGATCTTTTTGAGTCAGGGTCTCCCTGTAGCTCTGGCTGTCCGGGAACTTACTCTGTAGACCAGGCTGGCCTTGGACTCACAGAGATCCGCTGCCTCTGGCTCCCAAGTGCTTAGGATTAAAGGTGTGGGCCACCACACCTGTCAGAGATGCTATTTTTAAAACATCCTCAACAACAACAGACAAACAAACAAAAAACACAAAGAACTCCTTTAGGGGATGAAGAGATGGTCTTACAGACCTGGATTTGAATTTCAGCACATATGTGGCAGCTAACAACTCTGTATAACTCCAGTTCCAGCCTATCTGATGCCCTCTTCTTTCCTCCACATGCACTGCAAGACACAGATGCACTTACCTACGTGGGCAGGGCATGACACTCATGCACAGAAAATAAATAAAAGTAAGCTGCTGGACTAATGAAGAGTTGAGGATCAGATGAGCTATGTCTAAAAAACCGGTGAAGACAAGTACAGAGGAGGAGTGAACTTATTGCCATTAATAAAGCTATTTTAAAATCTTAATATCTACATATATATATGTAAATAAAAACTTTATCTGGGCTTGGTGGCACATGCCTTTAATCCCAGCACTTTGGATGCAGAGGCAGACAGATCTCTGTGAATTCAATGCCAGCCTGGTCTACAGAGCAAGCTCTAGGCCCGTTGGGACTAGAGGGAGACCTTGTCTCAAAAATACCCCCCCCAAAATCTGTGGATGCATCATTTGCCATATTCAAACTCCTTATTGAGCACTTTTAAATACCAAGTTTAGGCTTTATCTTAGCACTCCAGAGGCAGGTGGGTCTCTAAGTTTGACACCAATCTAATCTATGCAGTGAGTATAGGACAGTCAGGGCTGCAAAGTAAGACCCTATCTCAAAAAGAAAAGAAAAATCAAGTTTTAGACAATATGCAAAAGAAGGAAGCAATTTGAAAGCACAGATAATTAATAGAATACATAGGTAAGGATCCCTTTGTCCTCAACTGTTTTTCTCTGCTTTCTACTAGAGACAGGATTGTCTCTAAATGTATAATAACATATTGATATGTTAACATATTGATTAATGTACATTAATCATTGAAAAACCTCAGAGCACTAGACATCTTCAAGGTTGGAAACCAAAGTTTCCATGAACAGCATAGGAACTAGAGAAAAGCAGTTAAAGACAAAGGGATCCTTACCTATTTTTTGGTCTTTTTGAGACAGGGCTTTCAGTTTTAGTTTCAATCTGGGGGTCTCGGGAGCTCACTTTTAGACTAGGCTGGCCTCGACTCAAGAGATCCACCGCCTGCCTCTGCTCTTAGGAATACTCTTGCAGTAAGCCCGGACGTGCAAGTGTCTCTGTGATATATTAACTAAGAGTCCTTCAGGTGTATACAGAAGTGTTATAGCTGAATTGTATGGGATTCTATTCTTTGTTATTGTTGAATCTAGATGATTTACATTCCCACTAACACTATATAAAGTATTCTCTTTTCCCCCACATCCTCATCAGCGTTCTTTCTCTTTTGGACAGTCATTCTGATCTGTGTGAGAGTGCAAATTCATGTAGTTTTGATAATTTACCACTGAAGCTCTGATGTTGAAAACATTTTTATTGTTATGCTGATCGGTCTTGGTATAATTCATCTATTTTATAATTTTCATCTTTTACTATTTTTATTTTACATGCATAAGTTTGTATTGTCTGCATTTATGTAAGTGACCCATGTCCTGCAATTGCCTGCAGAGTCAGAGAGAAGGCCACCTGGGCTCCCCTTGAACTGGAGTTATGAATGTTTGTTAGCCACCATGCATTATATACTTTCCTCTGAGTCAATCCATTCTATCCTGCAGGAAGCCTGCAAGGAAGTGCAAGCCATGTCATGCAATGTTCACAAAGGACAGAAGAGAGCACTGGATCCCCTGGAACTGTTAGTTATTGAAGGGTTGCTAACTGCCATGTGGATTCTGGGAACTGTCATGGGGTCTCTGTAAGAGCAGCCAGTGTGTACAGTTTGACAAATAAAAAACTAACTGGGGCATGCCATATCAAACTTAACTGCGAGGAATATATCCACAACTTAACATTATAACAAGCAATAAGACTGAGCTAGTAATACAGCAGAGAGTCTGGGGAGGTTATTCAGTGACTAAAGTTTATTTAAGTACAAGGACTGGAGTTGGATACCCAGACCTTGTATATGAGGGTGATCTGGTTGTGACACCTGTCACTCCATTGAGTGCTGGTTGGTGACGTCTCTTCTTCCTCATCACCACTATAGTTTGCATCCCTTTCCTGATGCTACATTGTTGGTGGAAGAAGACAGGACTTCCCCAAAGAAGAGACCTTCTCCAAGAAGAAGAAGAGAAGATCCTTTTCTTTCGCATAAAATATACCAAGTAGTTGTGCTTTCCTGCTAAAACATTCAAGCAAGTTCTCAAGGTCCCATGTAAATCCCAGGTGAACATAGCAGCTATCTTTACTTCCAGTTTCCTTCTTAGCTCTGCATTTACATAGTGATTTAAAATTAATTATTATTATTATTTTCTTGTCTTTTCGAGACAGGCCGTCTCCATGTAGCCCTAACTGTCCTGGAAATGAACTGTTAGACAGGCTGGGCCTTGAACTCACAAACATCCACCTGCTTCTTCCTTTTCCCAAGTGCAGGACTAAAGGCGTACACCACGCCCGCCCAGCTCACAGAGTGATTTAGTTATAATGTGACACAGAGGCTTCTCTCTCTTTGGTCTTATCTGTTTGGCATGCATGACCTCTTGACATCTGATTGGTTTGTTTGTTTGCTTGTGTTTGTTTTTGTTTTGTTTTATTTATTTATTTGTTTTGAGACAGTGTTTCCTTAGTTCAAGCTGGTCTGGGGACACTCACTCTATGTATAGACCAGGCTGGGCTCCAACTCACAGAGATAGGCTGCCTCTGGCTCGGATTGCTGGGTTTAAAGGAGTGTGCCACAACACACCAATATTTTGTTTGTTTTTTTGAGGCCAGGTCTCATAAAGTAGCTTTTGCTGGCTCAGAATTTGTAGCCCAGGCTGCCTCACACTCATAGGGATCTGCATTGCCCTCTTTTTTTTTCTGGCCTCTTTAAGTGCTGAGATTGATGGTGTATGAGTGTACTGTCGCGTGTAGGTGTGCCACCATGTGGGGGCTGGGAATCGAGCCCAGGTCCTCTGCAAGAGCCGTCAGTGTTCTTAAACTGCTTGATGCCATCTCCCAGCCCCTGAAACAGCTACAATTCTTTCCCTACTAGGTGTATTAGTCATGGTTCTTTAAGCAAACAGAAGCAACAGGAACGAATATATAGCTATCTACAATTATTGATTTGCTCACGACAGAGTTCAAGGAGTCCAAAAATAGCCGCGCTGAACTAGAGATGAGAGAATGAGAATCTATGGAACTGCTCAGTCTGCAAACACCAGTTTCAGGTGAATCCGACCCCCTCTTCTGACCTATGCGGCATTGCACGACCTGGGTGCATCAAACCTACATGCAGACGTTACATTCAAACATAAAAAAACTAGAAAATAAAAAATAAAAGTTTAAAAGTAAAATGAAAATATTTTAAAAAATAAACTAAAAATAAAAATATTTAAACAGAGACAACAGGTCAAAATATTTCGATCTTCCACTGAATCCCCATGTCTCCATCTGCTTCTATGCTTACACACTAGCAAGAGAAACTGAAATACTGCTTTAAGAGTTCAAGGGGGGCTGGAGAGAGTGGCTAGCAGTAGAGTGCCCGCCGCTCTTACAGAGGACCTGGGTTCAATCCCCAGCACCAATGGCAGCTAGAACCATTGAATGAAACTCCAATCCAGGCGAACTCCCGTTCCAGGGGAATCTGACACCCTTTCTGACCTCTGCAGCATTGCACGACATGAGTGCCCCAACCCTGCCTGCAGCCAGTTACATTTGATACACATACACAAATAAGTAACTTAAAAAAAAAAAAAAGCGTTGTGGTGGAACCGACGAAGAAGGGAGAGAAATCAGAGAGGTACCAGGGAGCATTGTGGTGAAAGCCAGAAGCTCTCAGTTTACTGCCTGACTCAACCACACTCCCTACATAGTGACTAAAGCAACTGCCTTGGGACTGTGAGCTCTGGGCAATGTGAGAAACTGGCAGAACAGGAGTCATGCCAGTCTACTCTTATTCTTAAGCACCTATGGTAGTGCCCCCCCCCGACAGCTGCTCAATTATGATAATAAAAATTATTTGTCTTAATTAACCCCTGAAGACTGTTGTTTGAGCTCAGAGCATGAAGTTATTAAGTTATAACATGCAAGGCATCCCTCTGTTGCACTAATTGTATCAGTCGCTATCCAGGACACTTCCTATCAGATATCAAGGTCATTAGGGAGCCCAATTAATCAACATAAAACTGCTTAATAAGGTGGAATAAGGTCAAAGTCAGCTGGGCAGTCTTAAGGGATGTTCCTGGCAATCCTATCTTTCTGCGCTGGCCTTTTTACCAATTAGAAAACATGCCGGATGCTAGTGCCAATAGCCCAGATATTATATTTCTCGTGGAGAGGGAGCATAGTAAAAGAACAACAACAGAAAGACCGCCATTCAGAAAATGACTGAAATGGTGATTCGGGAAGGATGGGAGGG
>VZQC01011202.1:1195958-1216347 GCA_009823505.1 Rhizomys pruinosus | reverse complement strand
CTTTAGTACTTCCATTTCCATTTTGAGCTCCTCAATCTCTCCTTTTGGTGTTATCTCAATCTCTTTTTGGTGCTCCTTACTTCGCTGGTTGGCTTACTTTTTCAGTGTTTCTCTAATCTTTAGGAGGTTGTTGTGTTGATCATGCTAGTTCTTTGTGGAGTTTGTCTGTCTGTTCCTTTATTTCTTCCGAAGTTTGTCATTGTATCCCTCTAGGTCCTTTGCGTTTTTTACATTCTCTCTCTTTAGTTCTCTGTATTCTTTATTTTTTTCTCCTTCTAGTTCTTTTTGGGGTTTGTCAATCTGTTCCTCTTAGTTCTTTCTGAATGTTTGTCCTTGTATCCTCTAGGTCCTTTTCTGAGTTTTTCCATTTTCCCTCTTTAGTTCTTGAATTCCTCTTTATGTTATTTAATTTCTCTGCATATGTCTGCAATTATTCCTCTAAATCTGTCCTTGGGTCTCCTCCATTGGGTTCCCATTGTAGCTATCTAATACTGGTTTGGTAGCGCTTGATGCACGGATTTCCTTTGCCTTTCCCATGTCCCTTCGTCGTGTCCCTAGCATGTGGGCTTCCCTTTTTTGGTTCCGATCACAAATACCTTTTCACTATGTTAGGGGATGGTTTTACTTTCGTCCTTTAGCTGTTTTTTTTATTTTTTTTTTTTTCCCCCTTTCCTCATCCTTGTTTATGGAGTATTGACTTGTCTAGTTTTCTATTTTGCAAACCACTCTTTTCTTCTTTCTCTGAAGGTTCTCCAGGGAATAGGAAAGGTTCCACTTCCAAAGAGGAACGGGTTCTTCCCAAGAACAAAAGGTCCCTTCCACTCACTCCATTCCCCATCCACTTGGATTCTCACCATTCGGGGGGGGGGAGGTGGGGGGATTCGGATTGGGGCGGGGGAGGGGATTTTGATTTTTGCATTAGTGGGGGGGGCCCGATTTTTTCTTTCGTGATGGATTTGGGGATTTTGGATATTTTTTGGGGGGATTGGATTGTGGGATGGGCGATTTGCCTCAGGAGATGACTCCTGACCTAGCCCCGCGCCCCTGGCCCCGGCAGACCGCCGCCCCAAGGTGCAGGCCACTAGCACAGACCCCTCTAGGTCCCCAGCACAAAAAGCAGACCTAGGACTGTTCCAACCGCCCCCGGCCCCTTTCCTCCGGGCAGAGAACGGCAGAGCCTGCCAGCAGCTACTCCCGCCCGCACCCAAGGTGCAGCCGCTAGCACACCCCGACCCCCTCTGGTCCCAGCACAAAAAAGAGAACATCGAAGGACATATGTCCGCGCCCACGGCCCCCTACCTGAACCGGGCAAGACAGACAAGGCGGCACGATGCATGCCCAAGCTAGCTACTTCGCCGCCCACGCACCAGTGTTGCAGGCCGCTGCACCGGACCCCCCCTTCCGTATCCCAGCACAAAAAGACTACGACTGTCCCGGCCCACGGCCTCGGCCCCCTACCTGCGGCAGAGGCGGCAGATGCCTGCCCAGGCAGCTACTCCCGCCCGCACCAAGGTGCAGGCCGCTAGCACCGACCCCTCTGGTCCCAGCACAAAAGAGACTAGGACTGTCCCGCCCACGGCCCCCTACCTGCGGCAGAGGCGGCAGATGCCTGCCCAGGCAGCTACTCCCGCCCGCACCAAGGTGCAGGCCGCTAGCACCGACCCCTCTGGTCCCAGCACAAAAGAGACTAGGACTGTCCCGCCCACCCATGATTATATTTTATTTTCCTTCTACATTCAAAAGAATTATGTTTGGTTCAATAAATTCTTTACCATGCTAAATACTTGACTTCCTTTTGAAAAGATCATATGTACCCAAACATGTTACCATTTTTAAGAAATATCAACTTCAGCCAGGCATAGTGGCACACATCTTTTTTTATTTTATTTATTTTTGTATGTGTATGAGTGTACTGCCTGCATGTAGGTTTGTGCACCTGTGTCATGCAATGCTGCGGAGGTCAGAAGAGGGTCTCAGATTCCCCTGGAACTGGGGTTCTCCTGGAATTGGAGTTACAGATGGTTCTTAGCCACCATGTGGGTGCTGGGGATCAAACCCGGGTCCTCTGCAAGAGCAGTTGGTGCTCTTAACCGCTAGGCCCTCCAGCCCGTGGCACACGTCTTTAATACCACCATTTGGGAGGCTGAGGCAGGCAGATCTCTGTGAGTTCCAGGACAGTCTGGTCTACATAGCGAGTTCCAGGACAGCTGGGGCTACAGGAAGACCCTGTCTCAAAAAGACCAAATATATATGTATATAATATATATATATATATATATATATATCACCTTTAGTTTAAAAATGTACATAATAGACAAACTGCTCATTGATGAAGGTCTGCTGCCAAGCCTGAGAACCCAAGCCCAATCCCAGTTTTCCACACGTAGAAGGAAAGTATCAATTCCCACTAGCTATCCTCAACTTCCACACACATCCCATGGCACAGGTTTGCCCACATGAGTTACTGTATACACAAAATTAAAACACACACACACACACACACACACACACACACACACACTTTCTATAAACCCTAGAACTCGATAGTCTTTAACAGTATAAAATTTGGGGCTGGAGAGATGGCTCAGTGGTTAAGAGCACTGACTGCTCTTGCAGAGGACCGGGGTTTGAATCCCAGCACCCACATAGTGACTAAGAACCATCTTTAAGCTGGACGTGGTGGTGCACACCTTTAATCCTAGCACTCGGGAGGCAGAGGCAGGTGGATTTCCATGAGTTCAAGGCCAGCCTGGTCTACAGAGTGAGTTCCAGACCAGCTGGGGCTATAGGGAGACCCTCTAAATAAATAAATAAACAAATAAATAATATAAAATTTGATTAGCTGGTTAATAACTAATGAACCGGTGTTGTGATTACATCATTCTTCATTTTAGAGTTGGTTTTGAAATTTGACCTCTGTTTACTACCATACAAATGCACTGAAGTGTTTTGTTATTTCGGAACTTGGAGGAATCCATGATTGCTTTTCTCTCTCCGTACTCTACCCCCGACAGGCTGCTGTGCTTGTCAACAGCAGCAGGAGCCACTCTGACGGTTTCATAAAAGCAGATGAAGAGGTTTAAAGAGATCTATTTGCTGAAAATATCTGGTAACAAACAGGAATATATGTAAGTTAAGTGTGTTGTTCTGATTTTTTTTAAATAAAGGTTTTAAAATGCCTAATTGATTGTTATCAAGGATTTTGTGGCCTTTTTCCTCATATGGTTTTAAGAAGAGAGGAAGTTTAGATATTTAACTTTATGCTTTTTTAATTTTTGAGAATTTCATACATGCATATTGTCCTTGCATCTTCCCTCTCTGCCCTGGGTCCCACCAACTTCTCCCATGTCTCCTCACTCCCTCTCAATCTCTTTTTCTCTTACTATTGTTACATATACATAGACATATTTATAAATACATACCTACACACATATAAGTATGTACGTATTGCAGTGACTCCTTTAAGTGGTACTTGTGTGTACCCATGCTTAGGGCTATCCATCTGGGATTAGAGAACCTTTCAGGGACCTAGTCCCTGAAGAAAACTGATTTTCCCTCCCTTGGCATCCATTGATTGCCTGTAACTCTTCATCTTGAGGTGGGACTTGGTGACATTTCCCCCTCCACCTTGGGATGTCAACTGGTTTGTCATCATGCCGATCTCCTTAGACTACCACACTGTGGAGCTGTCATTGGTGCAGCTTCCCTTCATGTCTAGAATGCATTAACTGGCAGCAGGTGTCTTGTCCCTCTGGCTCTTACAGTCTTTGCACCCTTCTTGAGTGCTCCCTGAGCCATGGGTGTAGAGGTTGTATTATAAATATGTCACTTATGGTTGGCACCCCACAGTCATTTGTTCTCTGTGTTTGACCAGTTGGTGAACTTTGTGATAGTCTCCACCTATTGCAAAAAAGAAGCTTCTTTGATGAGTGGTGAGAGGTATACTTAGCTATAAATATAAGGATAGTTGTTAGATGTGGGTCATTTCTGTTGTCTGATATTCCTTTAATCAAGCATGGCCGCAATCCACACAATATTCTTCCCTCCTAGAACCAGACTGGCAGTCCCACAGGACTGCAAGCTTCAAGGCTGTCTCCTGCATGCAGGCCGACAGTCTCTAGGCTTAGCTCTGGCAAGGAGGGGGAGAGGGGACTATGAGAAAGTTACCCAATGGAAAAGAAAGACATGGACTCAGAGGAAGTCTGGGAGATAAACTCATTTATTCATGCCAGCAGTGTGTTTATATACCAAAAGTTACTGTGCAATGGGCAAGGAAGTGGGGGACAGGCAGAAGAGAGGGACGAGCCACCTTGGCTCTTACTGGGGGGCTGCAGAGCTCCTGTTTGTGCAACTGGTAAACTAGAGGTGCAACATTTTGCTCAATACCTCAAGGGAAGTGGCCATCCAATTCTGGAACTTTCCAGAGATAGGTGAGGCAAGAAAACACTGCAATGTTCCAGACCTTCCGGAGCTATAGATAACTCACAGAGACAACTAAATTCCCACAGAGATATCAGATAACTCTCAGAGGTTTTGCAGACAGGGTTTTACAGGTCCTTGCCTCAAGCCAGGCAAAGTTTTATTCCTACAGTTAGAATACAGTAAATTACATTGGTCTAGGGAAGTAACAGAAGTAGGTTCTCTAGAATCTATGACTTCTCCAACCATGTGTACTTGGTTATGTTTACAGTACTTACCACTCATGATTTCCTTCCCATTGAGCAGGCCTCAAATTCAATTAGACAGCTATTGATTACCACCAAAATAAAAATACCACCCCCTCTTCCAGAGACCAGCAGACTAGCAGTTCAGAACCTGCCCAGGTCTATCCTGTTACAACAAGCCCTTCTTGTCTCTTCTGCCAGAGAGTGCCAGGCTAACAGAATAAGTGCACCTCTCATCATTCATCAAAGAAGCTTCTTTTTGCAGCAGGTGGAGACTGTTACAGAGTTACACAATTGGTCACACACCTAAGTTTAGCTGAATCATATGGAACATCTATTTTTAGTTTTTTTAAAGAGTTCTCCACACTGATTTCCAGAGTGTACACCAGTTTACAATCCTGCCAGTAGTGATTTAGGTTCCTCTTTTCCTAAATCCTCACCAGCATTTGTTGTCATTTGTTTTCTTGGTCTTTGCCATTCTGGCTAGGATAAGATGAAAGCAGTTTTAATTTGCATTTCTCTAAGGATGGTGAACACTTTTTAAAGTATTTCTTAGCCATTTTTATTTTTTCTTTTGAGAACTCTCTGTTAGATCTGTAGCCGATTTTTTTTTTTAATTGAGTCAAATGTTTTCTCAATTCCTTGTTTTGTGTTATTTGCAGATTCTGGAAATTAATTCTCTATCAGCTGTATAGCTGCCAAAGATTCTCTCACACTCTGTTGGCTTCCTCTTTCCTTAATTGGTTGATTCCTTTGCTGCGTAGAAGTTTTTAGTTTAATGTTATGTGACACAGCTCCCAAGCATGAGTGAACAATTGCAGCCACTTAATTTTTGACCAAAATGCCAGAACCATACATTGGAAGAAAGACAGCATCTACAACAAATGATACTGGGAAAACTGATCTCCTCGTGTAGAAGAATGCAATTGGACCCATGTCTATCACCCTGTACAAAAATCAACTCGAGATGGATCAGCAGCCTCAATGTGAAACCTGAAATGCTGAAACTGATAGAAGGAAATATAGGCAATATCCCACAAAAAATCACTTTCTAAATTGGATATTAGTTGCTCAGAAATTAAAGTGAACAATTGACAAATAAATTAAATTTTACTCTTCACAGTGAAATTAAAAGTATTGAATTTGAGGGTTTTTTAATATTCATTATTTTTATTTAATGTGTATGAGTGTAATTACCTGCAAGGATGTAAGTGCACCCCTGTAGTGCAATGTGCATCCCTGGTCAGAAGATGGCATCAGATCCCCTGGAACTGGAGTTACAGACAGTTGTTATCCACAATGTGGGTGTTGGGAATTGAACCTGGTCCTCTGTAACAACAGACAGTGCTCTTAACCACTGAGTCATTCTCCAGACCCCAAGTTTGAGAATTTATACTAGGCAAAAGAATACCAACTTATCCATCATACCAGGTTCCACCCCTCCCAGAACTCAGGAAACTGAGACAGGCTGTTGCTTGAGCAAGTGGCCCCAGAAAATGAGACATGTAGAACCCTGCAGCTGCATCCATTTCTTTGTGGCCTAGGCTCTGTATGATCTCTGACTCCACCCATGCACAGTAGAGTGGCTTCCATCCTGTGGGAAGGCTTCTGCCATTTGCTGCACCTGAATGAATGCAGTCTTGTCCTGTTGAAGGTCATTGGGCATTGGTCTATTTTCCCGACTCCAGTTTCCTTCCAACTCTCTAAGGCCTAACATGAACACTGCTTAGTGGCTTGCTCTCTCACTTAGGTGTACTCTCTGGCTGGTGTTCAGCTAGCTTTCTGATACAGCTCAGCAGTCCCTGCCTAGGGATGGTACCACCCACAGTGGGCTGGGCCCTCCTCCATGAATCAGCAATGAACATGAAGACATGTCCCACAGACATGCCCACTGGCCACTATGAAGTAGGCACTTTGTCAACTGAGGTTCCCTCAGATTATTCTCAGTTAAGTCCAGTTGACAGCTGGGGCTAACTGGAACAATGCTAGGAAAAAAAAATTATAACTTTTCTGTTTTGCCCAATTTCCTTACATCTTATTTTCATAAAAATATTAAAATAACTTAGTATATAGTATTAAAACCCATCTCAGATATATATATATATAGCCCTATATAATTTATATATAATATATAATATAATATTATATACAATCTCATTTCCATGACCTTATCCTTCCTGACCCCTTTAATGTTTAATGTGGAATAGGGATTAGAAGTAGCTCCTCTCCACAAAAATGTTTTCAAAGATTAGGATCTCTTTAAGGGAGTGATTCTAGATAGGCTGAATAGACTCCAGTGGGTACTGCAAGGGACATTGGGTACAAATGTATGACTGATAGGCCTTTAACATATAGTGACAGAATGCATGAAATACAGGAAGGGGGGCATTGGAATCCTGGATAAGGAAGGGGGTTTCTAAATATGATTAGGGTCTTATTATATGAATGCACAACAATCACTATAAAAATATTTTTTAAAAGTTACTCGCCAGGTCAACCTGAATACAATCAATAAGGAACAGTGTAGGCAACTTTTGAAATTGTTATTGTTAAAGAACTAAATTATCAGTGGTGCATGCCTTTTTAATCCCAATACTCAGAAGACAATTAGACAGGGGGAATCTCTGTAAGCTCAAGGCAAGCCTGGTTCTGATAGTGAGGTTCCAGGCCCAGCGAGAATACAGAATGAGACACCTGTCTCACAATACCAAAAACGTTAGTAAGTTAATTTCTCAAAAATATTAATCAACATATATCTACCTAAATGTAGGGCTGAGGCTTTTTTGTCTGGCTAGAGTTGGGACCTGACCCGAAGCCACTGTCCAGACAAACTCCAGCACAGTAGCTTTAGTATAAAATTCACTTGGGTTGTCATTAAACAATGTCATTCATTTCCGATGGAAGTTTCCTCCTAGTTAATCCTTGAGTCCTTTCTCTCTCTCGTCTTCTCTTTCTTCCTCTTCTCCCTCCCCCACCCTCATCTACCAGGGCTAAGACCCAGGTCTTTAACCAGCTGGGCTGGAATGATCCGGGTGCTTGCAGCCGTGGGAAACTGCTAGCTCTGGTCAAAGAGAGGAAGGAACATCTCAGAAGGCTACACACAAGGCATCACCTAAATTCTTGCCACAATACGGACACATCAAAATCATTACTATCCATATAGTTAATATTTTCATGTAAAAGCGTTGAAGATTTTTTTAAACTATTACCAATTTATTGCGTTATTTTATTGTACATATATCTTTAATATGAACTATGTTATTAAGAATAACAGATTCACATAAAGTAGTCTTTGAAATAAACAGTTAAAACATAAAAAACTAAAAAAACTATAAAAAAAAAAAAACATCCCGTCTTCCCTGATTCATGAAGCCAGAGCCTCTCAAGATAATAGGCAGAAGGCAGTTATATCGTGTTTTACAGAAACTCAAAATTTTGTCCTAACAAAGTGGTAAGAGATAACATATTTGGATCTTAGGTCATATTTAAAATGTATGATTTTCTTTCTTTTTTTTTTTTTTTTTTTGTCTTTTTGAGACAGGGTCTCCCTTTAGTCCCAGCTGGCCTGGAGCTCGCTATGTACACCAGCCTGGCTTTGAAAGTGGCTGATTTTCTTAATTAGCCACTTCTATTTCCTCTAGCATAAGAGGGCAGAAAAAAAAACAGTGAAGCTGCCTACTACTCCTGACATAGAAAAGGAAAGACACTGGTAATGTTTAGGAGGAGATCAGCCTATAATGGCCATGCTCTGAGACCAGGGTTAAGGCCCTCAGGAATAGAAGATATCTAGAGATTAAGTTAAATGGAAAGAAAGGTCTGGGGATGTAGCTCAATGGTAGAGCCCTTGCCCAATATATGTGAGACCCTAGGTTTAATTCTCAGCACCTCTAAGCAGACAATAAAGAAGTCACAGTATCTATAAACCTCTGCCTTATAATATTTGATTATGTTATATATTACTTATACAAGTAGTGAAATCTCTGTTGTCCTAGTTAGCTTTCTATTGATGTGGTAAAACACCAAGGAGCAAAACCAACTTGGGCACGAAGGAGTTTACTTGATTCACAGTCTGTTATCAAGAGAAGCTGAGGTAGGGGACTCGAGGTAAGAACCCAGAGACAGGAACTGAAGCACAGACCATGGAGGAACACTACTTACTGGCTTGCTCCCCTGGCCTGTGCTTGGCCTGCTTTCTTAAACCATGACCACCTGCCTGCAATGGACTGGGCCTTCCCACATCACTCAACAATCAAGAAAATGCCTCATGAGACATGCCCACTGGCCAGTTCAATAGAGGAAATTCCCCAACTGATGTTCCCTCTTCTCAGGTGTGTCAAGGTGACAATTGAAGCACCCAAGTCCATCTGCTATTCCATGTGATGATCAAACCATCCCAAGTGAACATTTTAGGATGAGCACTCTATTTCCATTGCAATATACATAATTCCAGATTTGCTTTTAACTATTTCCTGAAATGTCCATTGGGTGTCAGCAGTTCAGCACTGAACAAAGCACTGAGAACACAAAAATAAATGAGAAAGAGTTCCCACTTTGATGATGCTCATACCACAATAATGAAGAGAAATATCCAACAATGTCAAAATATAATAGATAACATTGTACTATGTAAGGGATGGGAACATTTGTGCCTAGGTGACCAGCAGGGTCTCAAAGAGGAGACATCTGAGTTAGTCTTGCAAAATATTTTTTATTTTATGCAAAATATTTTAAGTCAAACGATTGCTTTTCTTCCATAGTGAATATAAAAGAATTAAAAGAAAATTTAGGAAATGGAATCAAACTTTCAAAGGATAAGTTCATCATGGAAAAATCAAAGCTGGAAGAAATCAGATTTGTTCATTAGGCATTATGCCTTGCCTCTCATTCAGTTTACCTGTTAAAAGAGGCCTGCAGGTTGGTGGGAGGGCGGATGCCAAGGGAAAAGCTATATAGGGCAATTTAGAATCATGTGGTAGCTTCTAATCTGCATAAAGTCAGGAAGACACCAAAACCCACCTTGGTGGGACATGCCTTTAATCCTAGCACTAGGAAGGCAGACAGAGACAGGCGAGTTTCTGAATTCAAAGGCCAGCCTGGTCTATATACATAGTTCGGGAAAACTGAGGACCCTTCCCCCCTCCCGATTTTCATAACTTTTCAAATGCCCAGCAATGTTAACCTAGTTAGATCCTGCTATATCTCGAAGTTCACCTGGGTTTTCCACACCGCCCTTGACCAATGGAGCTTTTTCAATGGTGCCATTTAGGAGAAGGGAGAGAAGAAATGTGATACAGCAGACACAGCAGGAGTTTGAAGTCACAGCTCAGTCTTCCCGGCCTTTTATGAGGCTGCTTCTTTTTTTTTTTTTTTTTTTTTTTTTTTTTTTTTTTGGTCTTTTCGAGACAGGGTCTCCCTGTAGCCCCAGCTGTCCTGGAACTCACTCTGGAGACCAGGCTGGCCTTGAACTCACAAAGATCCGCCTGCCTCTGCCTCCCAAGCGCTAGGATTAAAGGCGTGCGCCACCACGCCCGGCATGAGGCTGCTTCTATGCTAGCTCCGAATCCACAATGAATATGGATGCCATAGGGCATAGCTAGGTGACAGTGCCGCAAAGAAGGCATACCATAAAGTACTGGAGGGGGAACTATGACCTCACACTGTGCTGTAAATGCCTGACAGCTCTGTCAATTCAGGTGATGAAACAGGGTCATAGAGTATGTGAGTCTCCAACTCATCAGGCAGTTTAATGCTCACCAATGCCTGAGGGCGCAAGCGCACTGTTGGGCCTCTGAGAGTTCCAGCTTCAACGCCTGGGAACCCGCCGTTGGCGCCTCCATTCTTCCTTCTCCTTTCTCTTCCGGAACTTCAATGGCAGGCACCTTGCTCCGCACGCATCGCCCAATCCACTGCAGGAAAATTGAAAAGGAAATAACATTCCTGTCCTGCCCTCCGGGTGGACCTCTGCCTGGCCTTCCCACTGCATGCTCCAGACTGGAAGACATTCAGGAAGCAAGCAGATCGCACCCCAAACCTCCGGCCTGCAGGCCTGCTGACGCTCCCTGGAGGTCTCCTCCATCCATAGGCCACGCCCCAGGCGCGGTGGCCACCTGCACCGCTGCTCCCCACGGCGGCCGCGCGCTGTCCTAGACCGCGAGGCGCGGTGGGCGGTTGGACGGCCGTCGGCTCCTACCAGTCAGCGCGTCCCTGAGGCCCTGTGCCAGGCCCCTGGTCAAAGGGTCTTCTCTCCCCGGGTTTTTCCCATTCCTTGGGTCCCCAGGACCTGGTGTGGTGGGAGTGTCCCCGGAGGAGCCGGGAACCCAAGGCGAGCTGCAGGGATGAGCTACACGCTGGGGCTGCCCATTCCAGGGGCGTCACTGGTCCTGCGGGTGTCCTTCGTGGACGTGCATCCTGAGGTGATCCCGGTGCAGCTATGGGGACTGGTGGGCCAGAGACGAGAAGAGTATGTGCGGCTGAGCAGGGAGATCCAGGAGGCTGCGGCCACGCGTGGCCCGTGGGCTCTGGGTGGCGCCTCCGCCTCTCCCGGAGAGCTGTGCCTGGTGCAGGTGGGACTTCTGTGGCACCGCTGCCGCGTGGTCAGCCGGCAGGCACAGGAGAGCCGAGTCTTCCTGCTGGATGAGGGCCGCACCATCACGGCAGGTGCAGGCTCGCTGGCGCCCGGCCGCGGGGAGTTCTTCCAGCTGCCCTCGGAGGTGCTGGGCTGCGTGCTGGCCGGCCTGGTACCCGCGGGCGGTGGTGGCGCGGGCGGTGGCGAACCTCAGCACTGGTCGCCCAGTGCGGTGGACTTCCTTAGCAACCTGCACGGCAAGGAGGTGCACGGACGGGTTCTGGACGTGCAGCTCCTCCACCGCCTGGTCCTGCTGGAGGTGCCCGCTGTGGCTCAGCAGATGGAGGAGCTTGGCCTGGCCCGGCAGGTGCCTGAAGGTCTCTTCTGTTCCTTACTGAAACGCTACCTGACCTCGGCAGCTAGCCTGGGGCCCTCAGGAGTTCTCCCAGGAGTGCTGCCCAAACAAGAGCATCCTGGTTTGGATTACTTCTATCCCCAACTGCAACTGGGTGTGACAGAGCCCGTGGTGGTAACCCAGGTATGCCATCCTCACCGAATTCACTGCCAACTCCGGAGCCTCTCGCACGAGATACACCGCCTCTCAGAGAGCATGGCCCAGGTATACCGGGGGTCCGCAGATGATGAGGACTCTTGCAGTACCACTTGGGAGGAGAGGGAAGAGAGCCCAGACAAGCCCGGCTCTCCGTGTGCTTCGTGTGGATTGGATGGACAGTGGTACCGGGCTCTCCTGCTTGAGACTTTTCGGCCACAGCGCTGTGCCCAGGTCCTTCATGTTGATTACGGAAGGAAAGAGTTAGTGAGCTGCAGTAGCCTTCGCTACTTGCTGCCTGAATATTTTCGAATGCCTGTGGTGACCTACCCCTGTGCTTTGTATGGGCTCTGGGACTGTGGGAGAGGCTGGTCTCGGTCACAAGTAGATGACTTGAAAGCCCTGATCCTAGGCCAGGCGGTGAATGCGAAGATTGAGTTTTATTGTTCTTTTGAACACATGTATTATGTCACCCTATATGGAGAGGATGGAATTAATCTCAACAGTGCGTTTGGAGTACAGTCATGTTGCTTGGCTGACCTATTCCTTCAGAACCAAGGGGTAGAGGAGGAAGATGAAGAGGAGGAGGCAGATGGGACATTTCAGTCTTTGTCACCAGTTGAGGAAGTAGATGAGGTTTCCCTTCCAGCCTTAAGATCGATCCGATTAAAGGTGAATGCTTTCTATGATGCCCAGGTGGAGTTTGTTAAGAGCCCTTCTGAGTTCTGGATTAGGTTAAGGAAGCACAACGGCACCTTCCGCAAGCTGATGAAGAGAATGTGCAGTTTCTATTCTTCCGCCAGTAAACTGGATGGTGTCATTTTGAAACCGGAACCTGACGACCTTTGCTGTGTCAAATGGAAAGAAAACGGTTATTACCGGGCCATGGTCACCCGATTAGACAGCAAGAGTGTAGATGTGTTTTTGGTGGATCGGGGCAATTCTGAAAACGTGGACTCGTGTGACATGAGAATGTTGCTCCCTCAATTTAGGCAGCTACCTATATTGGCTCTGAAGTGTACCTTGGCTGACATTTGGCCTTTGGGGAAAACTTGGAGCCAGGAGGCAATTTCATTTTTCAAAAAGACGGTACTCCACAAGGAATTAGTGGTCCACATCCTGGATAAGCAGGATCACCAATATGTTATAGAGATTGTCAATGAATCTAGAACAGGAGAAGAAAACATTAGTAAGGTCATAGCTCAAGCTGGATATGCCAAGTATCAGGAATTTGAAACAAAAGAAAATATTATCCTAAATGCTCACTCCCCAGGCCACGTCATAAGTCACTTTGTTTCGGAGACCAGTGAAGTGTCTTCTGTCAAGAAAGCAGTAGAGGGAGAAGATAATAAGACACTCTCTGTTGCCGAAGCTTTGACTAACACCATCGGCCTGAAGAACGTGTCAACTGGACAAACGGTGCAGGACGAAGAGAAAATAGCATCTGATTATTCTCTTCTCACACTGAATTTCTTGAAAATGAAGCCAGACGGTTCTTGTAAAGGAGAGCTGGAAGTGGGCAGTACCGTCAAAGTGAAAGTGTCACACATTGAAACCCCCGGCTCTTTCTGGTGTCAGCTGATGAGGAATGTCCTCAGCTTCCGAACTCTGATGTGTGATATTGATGACTATTGCAGAAGCACGCCCGCTCCTTATGAGGGGAGCTCCCGGGCTTGCCTGGCAAAGCGAACAGCAAATGGAAGATGGTCCAGAGCGCTTATCAACAGGGTGCAATCGTTAGAGCATGTCAGAGTAATATTTGTAGATTATGGAGACAAAGATGTGGTATCTATGAAAAACATATATTCAATTAGTGAAGAGTTCCTGAAGATTAGAGCGCAGGCTTTTAGATGCAGCCTTTATAATTTAATCCAACCAGCTGGTGAAAATCCCTTTGTTTGGGATGAAAAGGCCATCCAAGCCTTTAGAGAATTTATAGACAATGCCTGGCAAAATAACCTAGAATTAAAATGCACGATATTTGCTTTGGCATCAGGACATGATGAAGAGCTATTTAATGTTGTGGATTTGTTAACACCCTTTCAGAGTGCCTGCCACTTTCTGGTGGAAAAGAGACTTGCAAGGCCAGTAAAACTTGAGAAGCCTCTGGAACCTTCTGTTCAGCTGCATTCCTACTACTATTCTACTCATGATATAAAAATTGGCAGTGAAGAATTGGTGTATATAACACATGTTGATGACCCTTGGACATTTTATTGCCAGCTGGCAAGAAATACAAATATTTTAGAACAATTATCATATAATATTATACAACTAAGTAAAGTCTTGCTGCTGAATTTAAAAATGTCTCCCCTGATCCCTGGAACCTTGTGTCTTGCCAAGTACACTGATGGAAATTGGTACAGGGGAATAATAATAGAAAAAGAGCCAAATAAAGTATTCTTTGTTGATTTTGGGAACACTTATGTAGCAAGTGACACTTTGCTTCCCATACCTCGTGATGCATATGATGTTCTCCTTTTACCCATGCAAGCTGTTAAGTGTTCGTTATCTGATATCCCTGGTCATATCCCAGATGAAGTAACAGCATGGTTTCAGGAGACCGTTTTAGATAAATCATTGAAGGCTTTCGTTGTAGCAAAAGACCTGGATGGAAGACTGATTATAGAACTCTATGATGACAGCATTCAAATTAACGCTAGCATTAATGAGAAGTTAGAGCTCCTTGGTTATAAAAACAGAACTGGAAGAAAAGATAAAGAGAATGAAATCCTACTCCGAACAACTGAACTGCTTGAAGACAAAGATGAAACTGCGAAGTTGTCACCTACAGAGTATTTAAACCAATCAGGAGACAGCAAATCGCACAGTGTAGAATTGTTGGGCGAATCCTGCAAACCCAAGATCAGCCCAGTGTGCAAGGAGCTCAAATATTTACCGTGTTCAACAAAGGCAAACCTAATCATGCCCTACCAGGACTCCACAGGAAACAAAAATGACGGAGTATTTCCATCAATAAGAGAAAAGAAAGAACTGTTTGCCGACCCACCTATGAGTACTACAAAACTCGAAGTCGCTCTCCCAGAGAGACGAATGGGGGACTGTGGTAGCAAAGATCCCCCTCCAAAGTTTTGTGAGTTCCCACAGAAGACCATCGCACCTGGTTTTAAGACAACTGTATATGTTTCTCATATTAATGACCTTTCAGATTTTTATGTTCAATTGATTGAAGATGAAGCTGAGATCAGTTGTCTTTTGGAGAGATTAAATGATGTTAGAACCAGGCCCCAATATTACACAGGTCCACCTTGGCAAAGTGGAGATGTGATATGTGCCATCTTCCCAGAAGACAGTTTGTGGTACCGTGCGGTAGTTATGGAACAACAACCCAACAGCCTTCTCTCTGTACAGTTTATAGACTACGGCAACATGTCTGTGGTTCACACTAACAAAACAGGTAGACTTGGCCCAGTGGATTCCCGGTTACCAGCACTGTGCCTCCATTGCTCCTTAAGGGGATTTTTGATTCCTGAGAGCATAAGTTGTAAGGAAATGGTTGGCTACTTTTCCCAAAGGACCGAGGAGGCTCAAATAATATGCAAGTTTGTTAAATTCCAAGGCATCTGGGAAGTGATTCTTGCTGACGAGCATGGGATCATAGGGGAAGATGTGATTAGCAGGTACACTTTCACAGTAAAACCTCAAATGGGACTTACTCCCCAAATAATGAAAGGCGACTGTTCAAAGTCAGCCAACAAATCTGACATTGACACTTCCGTATTTCTCAACTGGTATAATCCTAAAACAAAGGTGATAAGAGCCTATGCTACAGTAATAGATGGGCCTGAATATTTTTGGTGTCAGTTTGCTGACTCTGAGAAACTGCAGTATTTAGAAACAGAAGTTCAAACTGCTGCAAAACAGACCATAGAGCAGAGAAACTACATCCAGTGTCCCCGTGTTGGCGACCCCTGTATCGTGAGATACAGAGAGGATGGCCATTTTTATAGAGCCCTTATCACCAATATTTGTGAAGATCACCTTGCCTCTGTCAGGCTTATAGACTTTGGGAACATTGAAGCCTGCGTGGAGCCCAAGTCACTCTGGAATATTCCTTCTGAACTTCTGTTGGTCTCCATGCAAGCATTCCCTTGTTGCCTCTCTGGATTTAATGTCTCAGGAGGTGTATGCTCTCAAGAGGAAAATGATTATTTTTATGAAATAGTCACAGAAGATGTGTTGGAAATAACAATATTAAAAATCCAAAGGGATGTCTGTGGCATCCCCTTAGCGGTAGTAGAGCTGAAGAGCAAAGGTGAAAGTATTAATGAGAAAATGAAGAAATATTCTAAAGTTGGTATTCCTAAGAGTGAGCCGTATCATGAGAAACACGGCCCAGAGAGAAAGGGGGTCCTCGGGCCCTCCAGCCCTGACCTTGGTCTCAAGAAACCAAGTTATAAAGTTGTGCAAGATAAAACTTTATATATGGAACCACGGCCCGATGAACTCTCCAAAAGTATTGAAAAAGACTTAAACATTATTGAAACCAAGTCAAGTAAATTCTATGAATGTAGCACACGGAACATTTCTGACACTTTTGAGAACTCCTGCGACGGTAAAATGGGTTCTGAGAGACTAGAGGGTAACTTGGATCACCGTTTTGTGGACAGAACCACGTTTGATGATAACTACCTAATGACAGGATTTAACCCAATAATGTTACATTCTAATGCGACGAACAAGTTATTAGAACTGAATTCACTGGAGGTGCCGCTCTCTCCTGATGACGAACGCGAAGAACTCTTAGAACTGGAATCCATTGAGTTACAGCACTCCCCTGCTGGCGATGAAGAGAAAGAGGAGCTAGGCCTGGTGTCGGCAATAGCACCACTGTCCCCAGGCCATGAGGCAGCAGCCACCCTGGAATCCTTTCTGGTACCACTTCCCCTGGACCATGAGGCTGAGAAGCAGCTAGAACTGGAACTCCCCACACCCCAGCTGTCTTTAGAGGACATCCTGAGTCCTTTGCCAGGCACTGTTGATCAGACTGTCCAGGAATCCAGGTGTGCAGAGGATGGGGCTGAGTCAAGCGGTGTGGGCTCTCCTGAGGACAGCCACAGGATGTCACCAGTCCTCCAGCATGGGAAGAGATGTGCTTCCCCCACACCGGCTGAAACCAGTATCTTTGAAGAGGAATTTCCACAGTATGAAAATAGAGATGCCAGTGCTTCACTGACACCTTTGTTCTCTGAGGAAGATTCTGGAGCTGGAAAGAAGTGCAGTAATAGAGTACCAGGTATATTTGCTTTCTCTCAATTTTCAGTTTCACTTAGTATCTTAATTATGTCATTTAAAAAAATAGCATAATTATTTTATGTGTTACTTTTTTGAAGAAAGATGAAACACAAGGAAGAGTATTAAGTTTGGTTTTTATGATTGGTCTTTGCTTTTTTTTTTTTTAACTATTTTGTTTGTCTTTTGAGACATAGTTTCATTATATAACACCCAGGCTGGCCTTGAAAGAATACTTCTCCTGCCTGAGCCTCCTGAGTAGGGGAGGACAGTCCTACACCATTATACCCCTCTATGAAGAGCATTTCCGAGCATGGAAAAATAGTTGCAAAATCAGTGTTAAATGATATACACTGGAGGAAATGCTGAAATATTATTTTTGTGTTTAAAAGTAAAATGACTGAAGTCTATATCCCTGAAAGATAGTCACATATAGCATTTAAGGAATTCATTATTGAAATCAAGATGGTATATGTCTTGGTAAGTTTTAAGAAAAAAATGGTTATTTTTCAAATATAGTGTTCCCTTAGTCAAGTGTTCCTATAAGTATAAATTTATAATAGGAATTATTTAGACTATCTGGATTTTTTTCTCCCTCCCCCATGCTTAATTGTATCATGCATAGATTTTACCATTCACTTGGAAACCCTTAAACAACAACAAAAAATTAGATTTAGGGAGCCTCTACTAATTAAAAAGTTCCACAGTCAAGAGTAAATCTGGGGGGCTGGAGAGATAGCCTAGCGGTTAAGAGCTCCGACTGCTCTTGCAGAGGACCCGGGTTCGATCCCCAGCACCCACATGGCGGCTGAGAACCATCTGTAACTCCAATTCCAGGAGAACTCCAGTTCCAGGGGAATCCGATGCCCTCTTCTGATTTCCGCGGCATTGCACGACACGGGTGCACAGACCTGCATGCAGACAGTACATTCATACACATAAAAATAAATAAATAATAGATAAATAAAATTTTAAAAAAGAGTAAATCTGGGAAAACCTTTCATGTATTGACTTGCTTATGAATTACTTGCTGTTTTCTTTGCTGCTTAAAAAGAGAAAACAGGGGGCTGGAGGGATGGCCTAGCGGTTAAGAGCACCGACTGCTCTTGCAGAGGACCCGGGTTCGATCCCCAGCACCCACATGGTGGCTGAGAACCGCCTGAAACTCCAATTCCAGGAGAACTCCAGTTCCAGGAGAATCTGACTCCCTCTTCTGACCTCCGCGGCATTGCATGACACGGGTGCACAGACCTGCGTGCAGACAGTACATTCATACACATACAGAAATAAATAAAATTTAAAAAAATAAAATAAAAAAAATAAAAATAAATAAAAAATAAATAAAAAGAGAAAACAAACATTTTAAAGTTACAGTAAATGACTACCTTTTGACTTTTATGATCAATGTTATGCATTTTGTTTTTATTTTAAAGTATTTTATTATTCTTTTTTATATTTTATTTTTATTCTATGTGTATAAACATATTGTCTGCATGCATGTATGCATACCTTTTTCATGCAATACCTGCTGAGGTCAGAAGAGGGTGTTGGATCCCCTGGGACTAGGGTTAGGGATGGTTGTTACCTGCCATGTGGGTGCTGAGAATCCAACCCAGGTCCTCTGCAGGAGAAACCAATGTTCTTAACTACTGAGCCATCTCTCCAGCCCCATTAAAATATTTTGTTATTGCCAGGCATGGTGGCGCACGCCTTTAATCCTAGCACTTGGGAGGCAGAGGCAGGTGGATCTTTGTGAGTTCAAGGCCAGCCTGGTCTACAGAGTGAGTTCCAGAACAGCTGGGGCTACAGGGAGACCCTGTCTCAAAAAGACCAAAAAGAAAATATTTTGTTATTATCTTATGTCTGTATGAGTGTTTTGCCTGCATGTATGTAAGTACACCAGTGTGTGCAATGCCCACAGAGGCCAGAAAATGGTCTCAGAATCCCTGGAATTGGAGTTACAAATGGTCGTTAGCTGCCATGTGGATGCTGGGAACTGAACCCAGGTCCTCTGGAAGAGCAGCCAGTGCTCTTAATTAATCACTGAGCCATCTCTCCAGCCTCTTAATTTTTTTAAGCAAATTTTAAAAATTATTTTATGTGTATTAGTGTTTTGCCTGTGTGTGTATGTGAGCATCACATACCATGGTTAATGAGACCAGAAGAGGGTCATGGATTCTCTAGATCTTGAGTTACTGACAAGCTGTGAGCTATTATGCAGGCGTTAGTTAGGATCTAAGCCCAGGTCCTCTTCTTTGTGACTAGCAAGTGCTCTTAACCACTGAGCTGTCTTTCCATCCCCATTCATATGGTTTTAAATGTCAATATTTGTATTGTGAATTATGAACTATATTACAAAACAGAAGATAATAGAACAAAGAGAATGAAAATCACCAAGCTCTTATTATCAGGAAATTCCCAGTGCGAGCAGCACGGCACCATCTTGCTGTCTTTTCTTCTCTTTGTGTAATCTGTTCAATACAGTTTAAAAACTAAAACAGATCACACTGTCCTACAGTATTGAAATCTGTGCTTTAATTCCTTAGAAATCTGTTCAGGAAGGCTGGAGAAATGGCTTTACCAGTAAGAGTGCATGTTGTTCTTGCAGAGGACCCAAGTTTGATTCCAGCAGGACACCCACATCAGGCAGCTCTCAACTGCTTATAACTCCAGCTCCAGAGGGATCTGCCAATTCCCTCTTCTGGCCTTTGGGGTCACCAAACGCATGTCCATAAACACACACACACACATAAAAATCAAGTAAATCTTTTTAAAATGGTTTTAGAATTAGAGGAGATCTTTGTTAGCAACATAGAGTGCTAACACCTCCAATATATAAAGATATTAAAAATTATGGGATGGAGACATGGCTCAGTTTTTAAGAGCTCTGGCTACTCTTGCTGAGTACCATGTTCAGTTCCCAGCACAGCTGACAACCATCTGTGACTACAGTTCCAAGAAAGCCGAAGCCTTCTTCTGGCCTCTGTGGACATTGTAGCACATGGATGCAATTACACGCATGCAGGCAAAACATAGACAAAACATTTAAATAAAAATACATATATCAGGGACTGGAGAGATAGCCTAGCGGTTAAGAGCACCGACGCTCTTGCAGAGGACCTGGGTTCGATCCCCAGCATCCACATGGCAGCTAAGAACCATCTGTAACTCCAATTCCAGGAGAACTCCAGTTCCAGGGGAATCCGAGACCCTCTTCTGACCTCCGCGGCATTGCACGACACGGGTGCACAGACCTGCATGCAGACAGTACATTCATACACATACAAAAATAAATAAAATTTAAAAAAAAGTGTTCAACATCATTAATAATTAAGGAAATGCAAATTAAAACAACTC
>VZQC01011202.1:1132430-1192448 GCA_009823505.1 Rhizomys pruinosus | reverse complement strand
TTTTTTGAAAGGAAGTCAGGTTTATTATGAAGGGACTAATCTGCCTGTTGTCAGGATAGGATGACCAGTGTGTAGAATGTCCTCAAATGGCAATTTTGTATCCAGGCACATGAGGAAGTTGGGGGTGAGGAGATGGGGGAATGGGCACAGGTGACTTTGCGACTGGTATCATAGGAGCATTCGAGAGAAACTGATGCCTGGTTCTGGTCTCCGGGAAGTGTTGATGCCAGTAAGTTGCAGCAACTTTCTAGATTAGCAGAACACAATCCATGGTAATTATTTCTCAGAACTGTTCTGCCTTAAGTTGGCCTTCCTGAAGTCCTCGACTTAGGTGGGCTACAGCTATGCTTCATTTTCTGTAGTATCTTTGTCATAATGAGCCAGACTCTGGTCTCAGCATTCATGTAGGGTGTGACTATGATGGATCAGAGCTGCTTTGAGGTAGATCTGCTCCACAAACAGAGATGCAGATGGCCTAGTTGTCAAAACTGTGGCCAATTAGGCTTAGTTATGTGTAGTACCATGCAGTGGGCCAGAATCCATTAAGGGTGTTCTTCCTGCAGAGGTGCTAGATAGTGGCTCTTCTTCAGAACAAATGTTATTGTCAGGTTTTCCGAAAAGCGTGGAAACCATCTTTGTCCTCTTGTTACAAGTTCTAGACTCTGACCGGCTTTGCTTGATCATTTGGTCATTCTTTCTCACAAAAGGTAGTCCTGGGTCTGGAGAGATGGCCTAGCGGTTAAGAGCGCTGACTGCTCTTACAGAGGACTGGGGTTTGATCCCCAGCACCCACATGGCGGCTGAGAACTGTCTTTAACTCCAGTTCCAGGGGAATTGACGCCCTCTTCTGACCTCTGCAGCATTGCACGACACAGGTGCACAAACCTAAATGCAGACAGTAAAAATAAAATTTTTAAAAAAGGTAGTCCTGTGTACATAGCTGTGTATTCTCTGTCACATTATCTTCATTTTGGGGGTCTGGAGCCAATTTCTCCCCAGTGAGTTTCTGTTCTTATCTTCCTTGTCACTTGCAGCAGTCCTCAGGAGCTTCCTCCAGGGATGTTTCATGAGCTTTGGGCAGAGGATGCCACTGCCCGATCTCTTCAAGCCCTCACTGTTATGGTCACTTGTACGTTCAAGTAGAGTCTCCTTTGGTATGGCTTGTAGTTCCTTTTCACTTTTGATTGGCTGCCTAGTGGCTTTGCCACTTCGTCTTCATGCCACTTCTCCAGAGGGCAGAGCTGAGTTTTCAGGCCTTTTGTCCTGGTTCTTTGTTCTCCTCAGGGTGGGGAGCACTGCGGGTAAGGGCACCTAAGGGCAGAGAGCACTGTGGCATGCAGGGGCTGTGCTCAGGCCCAACATCCTGCCCTCTTTGAGTATATGGGCACCAGCTCAGATCTGGCTTCTTCAGGCTGCTAGGGGGTGTTATGGACGGGATGGTCAGGATCCCGTGGGCCAGTACTCAGGGGGCATAAAGGTGCAGGAGCATTTGGTTGATAGCCAGTTGGGAGTCCTTGAGTATGCATTCCGGGTTTCTACCAGGCCAGACTCAGACCCCTTGATGTAATAGCAGCCTTTTTCTCCCAGTATAGGCAGGTGACTCTTTGTCATCTGTTAGGGGGTCCAGTGCCATGAAAGGAGAAGTGAGATCACAAACTGACAGCTTCTGGTGGGAGTAGACATCTGTGTGTCCCTTGGAATCCGAAATTGGTTTCAATTGGACTGTCCCATGTATTCCTGGAAGTAAAACCTAATTTTTTTTTTGACAAGAAAGAAAGAAGTTCCTCTACCTAGTAAGTTCAAAAGGTCCACGTGTAGTTTCAAGTAGAGTCTCCCCCAGCATGTTCATTGTCAGTTTTTGATTCGCTGCCTAGTGGCTTTGCCGGTTTGTCTTCATTGTCACATGTAGTTTCTAGTTTCAAGTAGAGTCTCCTCCAGAATGAATTGTAGTTCCTTGTTGCTTTTTTATTTGGATTGACGGTTCCAGGGAATTAGAGTCCATCATGGCGGGGGGGACATGGTGGCAGGAGCTGGAGCAGAAAGCCAAGGTTCACATCTTCCAGGGAAATGGTTCAGATTTCTGTACTTTTTGGTATGCTGGATAATTTTGGGTTATATCCTGAACATTTGAATCTTTTTAAAATTTATGTTTTTTATTGGTATGAGTGTACTGTCTGCAGTAGGTTAGTGCATTTGTGTCGTGGCAGTGCTGCAGAGGTCAGAAGAGGGTGTCGGATTCCCTGGAAACTGGAGTTAAAGATGGTTCTTGCCCCTTGTGGGTGCTGGGGATCGAACCAGGGTCCTCTGCAAGAGCAGTCATTGCTCGTAACCTCTGAGCCATCTGTCTGGCCCCAGAATTGTATAGGACTTGGACACTGTTAATATCTTATTAAGAAGGTTGATGTGTGTTAGGTTTTGAGTGCAGAATACAGCAATAATCAGAGAAAAAGAAAGAAATCATGCCAGACCTCAGACAAGATTGCATTTTATTCAAGATCAGGTGGGATGCTGCCTTCCCTGTGCTGGAGGAAACTGCCCTGAGTATAAGGAGAGTCAGAGATCCTTCAGGGACTTGGACATGAGGAAGTCCAGGGATCTAGGTGTCTCATTTTCTGGGGCCCCTTGCTCAAGCAAGTCAGGGTGGCTTGAGCTATAGGCTGTCTCAAGCAGTTCCCTCTGAGTAGTCGATCCACTGTGATTGACTGATAAGGTTAGTAGCAGTCTCAGAGGAAGATAAGTATTAGTGGCAGTTTGAGCGAATAAGATAGGCAGCAGTTTCAGAGGACTTCCAGTTTTCTGCAAGGTGGGGGGTGGGGGAGAATGAGGGGGTGGGGGGGCTCTCTTATCAGTTTACAGCAGGCGATAAACTCAGGTTCCTGTTCTAATAGTAAACCCCCCCCCGCCACCGTTTTCAATGTCTTGATGCCTTGTTACTCAGGGCTGCCCAGTGCTTCAGCTATTCAGGGGTCCATCAGGGACTTCTGGTGTGATTGGTAGAAAAATGTCAACAATTGCTGTGTCTGTGTTACCTGCCAATCACAACCCAGGGTGGATCCTGAGACTTAGCATCAGCTCCTATACAGTATTAGGGTTTAAACTGTTCACCATCTGACCTCTAAGATTTCCTCTCTACACTTTCTCTTTTGTGGTCTGTGTGAAGTTGCACGTATGTGTGGGTATATACCCGCATGCATGTGGGAGTCAGAGCTCAACTCCTAGTGGTGTTTCTCAGGAGCCATCTTCCTTTTATTTCTTTTTATTTCTGTCTTTATTTATTTATTTGTCTTTTTATTTCTTCCTTTTATTTCTGTCTACCCCCACCAAGCAGTTTTGATTTGGTTTGCCCCCAGCCCCAAACCAGCACACACGTGTGCACACACACACACACACACACACTCCACAGAGGGAGAGAGAGAGACTGAGACAGAGAGACAGAGACAGAGATAGATGGAGAAGACAGAGGGGGCAGGGGGAGGAGGATGGAAGAGGGGGTGAGGAGGAAGAGGACAGGGAGGAAGGGGGAAGATGGGGGAGGGGAAGGAAGAGCCTGTAAGAAAGTCTCACCCACAGTGATTCCATGGTAGTTTTCATTGTGCCAGTCTAACAATGAACCAGCTCCTATACCTTTTCCCACTTGTCAGGTAGTTGCTTTGCTTTCATTTGAGTTTTGGTTTGGGGTTTGATTTGATTTGGTTGGCTTGGTATGGTTTGCTGTAGTTTGGTGTGTGGTGTGATGTGATGTAGTGTTTATGTGTCCAGAACTTTCAGTTGTGGTTAGTAGAAGAGAGACGCTATGGTAGGTAAGCTTATTCTGTGTTGGCTACAACTAGGACCTGTCTACCCTGCTTTGAGCATGGCTCAAGAAGGGCCTGCAGAATCCGCAACTTTCACACACTGTACGTATACACTAATGTATTATGAAAACATTGAATTCCTCTCTATACCTATTTTTGTCTATAAACAACAGCCTACTGTAATTTCTGCATCTACTTACTCTTTTAACCTCTGACTGTCTCCATCTATTCATTTTGAAGTGTCCATGGACAAATATAGAGGATTCTAGTAGAATAAAATGCCCTGAAGCTGTCAAAGAGAAAAAGAGTTACTTAAGACTCAAACTGGACATTCATACATTCACACACGGCTTTAAGACAATTAGCAAATATTCAGAAGCTACCGATGAAAAAGGCTTTAACAATTTTTATGTGTATGAGTGTACTGCCTGCAGGTATTTACATGCGCCACATGTGTGCAGTGCTCATGGAAGTTAGAAGAAGGTGTTGAATACCCTGGAACTGGATTTAGGGATGGTTGTTACCCTCTGTGTGAATGCTGAGAATTGAACCTGGGATCCTCTGATAGAGCAGCCATGCTCTTAATCACTGAGCCATCTCTCCAGCCCCAGGATTTAACATTTTTTAAAATTTGGTAACTAATGGGATTTAAATAATCCTTTCTCAAATTTGAGAGTTCTTAAATAACAAACCATCTACAAATGAGCTCGCTTTCCTTAAACAGTATTATGAGATATTAAATTATGTATAACTTTATGATACATTAGTATCTAGATATCTCCGATTATATATATATTTTTAATTTTATTTATTTCTTTTTGTGTATGAATGTACTGTTTGCATGCAAGTCTGTGCACCCGTGTTGTGCAATGCCACGGAGGTCAGAAGAGGGTTTCGGATTCCCCTGGAACTGGAGTTCTCCTGGAATTGGAGTTTCAGACGGTTCTCGGCTGCCATGTGGGTGCTGGGGATCGAACCCGGGTCCTCTGCAAGAGCGGTCGGCGCTCTTAACCGCTAGGCCATCTCTCCAGCCCCCCGATTATATATTTTTTAAATTTCATCTGAACAATTAAATTGTGCACGAGTTTCTACAAGAAAAAGCCTTAATAAGTTTTTCTCACACAATACTATTAGTTATTGAAGGGAATATAGTCAACAAAAATTCATCTGTGCTCACCGTGGAGCACAGCTCTTCATTGGGCAAGGTCCTCTGAGTAACCCAGGTCAGCCTTGAGCTTGCTATGTAGTAGAAGATGGTGACTTTGACCTTCTGATCCTCCAGCTCCACCTCCTAAGAGCTGGGATGACAAGGCATGCACCACATTGATTGGTGGTGCGGGGGATCAAGCTCAGAGCTTCCTGTGCTCCGCAAGCACATACAGGGGAAAAGCACTTTCCTCCCTGTGTGGAATGCTCTAGTGGAGATATTTCAGGCGTGGTGCAGCACACCGTTAATCCTAGCACTTGGGAGACAGAGGCAGGCGGATCTCTGTGAGTTCAAGGCCAGCCTGGTCTACATAGTGAGTTTGAGGACAGCTGGAGCTACAGGGAGACCCTGTCTCAAAAAAAGACACACACACACACACACACATACACACACACACACACACACACACGCAAAGGAGCGTTTCTGATTCTTTACTCCAAAACCAAACACTTATAATTTAATAGAAATGCTTTTTATTGCTTATCATTTCTTCTGGCTGTCTGTGGTCATATTGCTGATTGTTAACTACTGTCTGTAAGTTTTAAAATGATAATGATGCAAACATTCCTTTTGCTAGGCTGCATTCCAAACAGTGGGAAAGGATCATTCCTGTGTGTCAGTAGATGATACTGCAATTAAAGGTAACTTGTGTTTGTCAAAAATCAAAATATTTTTGTCACCCAAAATTGCTGAGTCATGAACATACATACCTTTAATCCTGCAAACAAAATAATTATACAATTTTCTTGGATGTTAGTAGTACAAAAAAATGGATTAAAAATGTTTAAGTGCAGTTAACTGGGATAAATAACCAAGAAGCAGATTTGTTGAAATGTCAGAGGGAATTTGTTAGACACTTGACTAAATCTTGGAGATTAAGTTTTCAGTCTGATAAATTCATATTTGTAAATACTTTAAAGGGTTTTCCCAGGGCGAGTTAAGGCCAATCCTGATAACCGGGGTTCAATCCCAGGGACCAACTTGGTAGAAGGAGAAAACCAATTCCCCCCCAAATGTCTTCTAACACACACACACACACACACACACACACACACACACACACACACCATACCACTCATCCACACGTATACAGAGAAAATAAGTGTAATTTAAATTTTAATATTTTCTTAAAATTAATTCACATGTTGAAATGATCTCTGTGTTAATCTTTTGGAATTGCTTTCTGGACTTTTAGCTTATTGATATAACAAGATTTAATTTGTTGGGTATCTCAGAACTGCATATTTCTTGTTTATAAGCAGCACATTGGGAATGGGTCAGTTGGCTCAGTAAGAAAAGACACTTACCACCAAGCCTGACAACCTGTGTTCCAGCCTTGTAACTCACAAGGTAGAAGGAGAGAGCCAGCCTGCAAGTTGTCCTCTGACTTCCACATGTGTTCCATAAGCATACACACAAATAAGTAAATAAATATATATGTATACATATATATAAATACATAAATATTGTGTTACAAGCCCAGCACATTGGTTCTTAGAATTGAGACACATTCAGAATGAAATGAGCCCTGATGGCATGCATTAGAATATAAGCTAACCCAAGACCCAATTGGCTGCCTCCTTATTTTCATTGCACTGAAAAAAAAAATTGAGCAATTTCAAATCAACTGTCTTAACCTTTTTTGAAACCAAGTACAGTGTGAGAGCAAGAACATTAAAAAGGAAATAAGTCCCATCTGTGAGAATGTTTCTTTGCAGTAATCAGAATTCATATTTCCTTTGGATGGCTCAGTGGTTAAGAGTAGCGATTACTCTTGCAGAAGACCTGGGTTCGATTCCCAGCACCCACATGGTGATTATCAACCATCAGTAGAATTTTATTTGTCTTCTGACCCTGGCAGGCAGTGGGTTACACCAGTGCACTTACATGCATGCAAGCAATACATTCATACACTAATATTTCCTTATATCTATCTTCTCTTGCAGATTTTCTTGTTAAGGAGACAGAGTCTGGGGCCCAAGCAGATTTAACTCTGGAGCCATAGACAGAGCCAGTCAGAAGCTGCTCTTAAATTATATGGTACCCAGACCAGGATGCTGGAGGAAGCTGAAAGCATGTAACCCCTGGAAGTTGTCCTTTAGAAAAAAAATCCCTGATGGAAACAATAAGTCTCAGTTGACTAGGCAGCGTATTTGTTGCTGTTTAATACAGCTTGACTCTTCCTCAGCCTTTAATCACCCCTTGTTTCATATCAGCTGGGAAGATTTATTTTGCTAACATATTGCTGCATATCAAAAAATATTGCTATCTTTTCAATATATTGTTTATATTAAAATATAGAAATCTTAAGTTCATGATGAGCAAGATATGTTGTGGTTTGGCTGTGTCAGTATGGAACTCATCCAGAACTGTGGTTTTGATTTTGAAGCTTTGCCTTGTCTATTTAAATAAGCAGCTACTGTTCTGTTTGAACTTGGAAGTATACATAAAACAACACAAGATTTGAATAAAGTTTATCTTGGAACATGTGGTAGTCTCACTTCATCTGTGTTTCTATCTCTGTAACTGAGGAATGGAAGATGTATGGTACCATGAAAAGTTAGCTCTGGCTCCAGAAGCAGGGGCAGGTGGATCACCAGCTTGGTCTATATGGTGAGTTCCAGGGCAGCCAGGGCTCTATAGTAAGATCTTGTGACTCAGTTGGTAATTTATTTCTTAAATTTCATTTGTATTTGTGTGTGTATGTGTGCATGCATGTAAGCCATGACATGTTTAATTATGAGTACAACTGTGAAGAATAAGTTCTTTCTTTATACCATGTGAGTCCCATGGGTATTGAACTCAGGTTGTCAGGCTTGGAGGAGGGGGTTTTTACCTACTGAGCCATGTCACCAGCCCTCACCTGGTACTTTAAAGGCAATTTCCCATTTTCATTATGAACTCTGAGGTGCCTATTTATATTCTTCACATTTTGTAACTGAAAAAAAAATTGTAGCTTTTTAGAGAAGTTGAATAATTTGTGTAAGGCCAGTCAGAGCATTTCCAGGGTGTCACGGAAACTAGATCCATCTGACCTCAAAGCTCACACTTGGAAGAATGGTCTCCCGTGGCCTGTGCTATGAGATGTCTATAGGCCCTAGCTTTTGGAAACAGACCTTAGCTATATGCTACTTACTTACTGTATATGTCAAGACCAGGCTGCTCATGTTTAAACTCTGATCTTTACCTGTACCATGGTAATAAAGCCATTCTCACAGTATTAAGATTATAAATAAGGGTCTGGAGAGATAGCTCAGCAGTTAAGATCACTGGCTGCTCTTATAGAAGACCAGGATTTGGTTCCCAGTACCCACAGTTTACAACCATATGTAACTCAGGTTCCAGGGGACCTGATGTCCACTTCTGATCTCTGAAGGCACCAGGCACACACATGGTGCACATACATACAGGTAAAAGCACACACACACATGAAAGTAAATATTTAATTTTTTTTTAAAAAATTAGAAATAAGATGCAAAATGCCAGAAATGTTTTCACCCTTTCTGTGAAAAAATACCAAGTATGCTAGTGTATTTTTTCATCTTAGCTCATTGGATTTTTCATCAGTTCTCTTCTTTGAGTATCTGCATATACCACAAAGAATGATAAAACAAAAGAAAAACAGTTTTACTCAGACTGTTTAACCATTTCTAAATAAGTCCTCAATGGGAATGGGATGAAAGTGTACATTTGGAAATATTACCAGACTCTGCAGTCTTGTGGGAATGACAAGAATTAAGCATCTTAAAATCTCAGTGCCACTTCAGGTAAATAGAAATAGAGGGGGTCAAAGAAGGATATGAAGAGATGACTCAGAGGGTAAAGCTGCATCCCATTCTTTTGTTTCTTTTTTTTTTTTTTTGTCTTTTAGAGACAGAGTCTCCCTGTAGCCCCAGCTGTCCTGGAACTCGCTCTGTAGACCCGGCTGGCCTTGAACTCACAAAGATCCACCTGCCTCTGCCTCCCAAGTGCTAGGATTAAAGGCGTGCACCACCACACCCGGCTAAGAGTGCATACCATTCTTGCAAGGACTGGAGTATGGCTCCCTGCATTGATGTCAGGAGACTCACCAAAAACTTTAACTCCAGATCCAGGGAATCTAACACCTCTGGTCTCTTTGGGCACATGCACTCAGGTACACACACACACACACACACACACACACACACACACACACAAACACACACACACATCACACAAACACACAATACATGTACGCACAATTAAAAAAAAATCTTGAAAAACTTATGAATTACCAAGAGGAAAAGTCCGTTATGGTATGGCCAAACTACAGAAATCCTTGTGCTAAGGACTTTAATTCTCTATTTTAAAACCTTTAATCTGAATGACTACGGGGAGGAAAAGTCAAATTTCTCAAATTGAATGAGTTTGCATTTTAAAGCACTAATTAAGCTTATGGTGCCAAATCTGAACATATAGTTATGAACTGGGCAAAAGAGGGTCGAGCCAGCCTTGCCGGCCAATTGCTGATTGTCCTGGTACACACAGGCCAAGTGAAACTAGATTCTGGAAAAGTCATAGAAACTAACACAGTACTTAGTCCAAAATATATACTAAAGGAATGGATGGCCTAAATGTCGGTGGCCTTCTGGAAACAAAACCATTTTCCATGTTTCTTAGATGTAGATATGTGTGTATACTTTAAGGTTACTTTACAGGGATAGGGAGGTAGATGGATCAGTAGTAAACAGCTTGCTTTGTAAGCCTGGGTACCTGAATTTGAATCCCCGGAAGCCATGGAAAGTGAGCTGCGGTGGTGCGTGTCCCAGTGATCCCATACTGAGATGGGATTCAGGGACAGAGTCCCTGGATGTCTTGAGGGCCAGCTAATCCAGGAGATGGGGCAGTAAACAACAAGGAAAGCCTGTCTCCAGGGGGAAGACGAAGACCAACACCGATGTTATCCACTGGCCACATATCCACTGTGGATCACCCACATGCTTCACACAAATGCACGCACATGTGCAAACACAAAGATATGCTTTACAGACCTCCACATGGATGTTTTTCCTGCTTCTACAAGCAACACATTTGAATCAAATATCCACTATAAATTGGTTGGGAAAATGAAGTCAATGCGATCCTGAATGGTTCCTTTGTTGTCCTTTGCTGCCTTTGAGTAAATAATGCTGTTTCACAGAGCTTTAACAACTATGGCATCTCCACTTAATAAACAGAACACATAAGAGATAAGGTACTCAGAATGTCAACAAAGTAAAAACTTTCTTGACTCTATCTCCATTGTCTCCAATATTCTTTACTTTCAGAGCCACTTTTTATTGAAGCTCTGTGCATTTCATACAAAATTACAAATCAAATCTAGACCTGTGCCCCCCTCTCTGCCCCTTCACCCCACCAGAGCTCATGCATTCTGCCAAAAAAATGTTTCGTATCTTTTTCTCAGTCTCAAAATTCTCGATGCTGGAGCTTACTGTTTCAAGCAGAAGTTTACCATTTCAGTCAGGTCTTTGATGCAATCTTTCTGTTGTTGTTGCTGTTGTTGTTATTCCTTCCAATATGCATCATTCCAAAATATGCACATACGCATGCCACATACATCATAGGTTTTAGCATCTTCAGCTTATGATGTTTTTCTTTATTAGGCTGAAAGATGTCATGTTCAAAGGCTCCTCCTTGGCAAGCCCAAACCAGCATCAGATCTGCCCCTGTGTCTCTAATATTCTAAAACCCTCTCCTACTTCCCAGTTCAATATCATAATGAAATTGTACACTATTGAACAATCATGCTTCAAAACAATGGCTTTATTTTCAACTTCCTGTCATTTTTCTTACATGGTCAAAAAAGAAATGCTATCAAATTTTACACAGACTAATCCACACACATCACAAAAATCAACTCTACTACTAACAGAGAAAAAAAGATGAGAAAGTCTGTTTTATGTACATTTAGGGAATTTATGTTGCTACAGGTTTTCAGTGATATCATGCCTGTCATAATATACTTTTCCTTTGGTATAATATAAAAATCAGCTTTTAATTTTGACACCAAAAGTGTAATATAAAAGTTTTTACACTAAAACAAAGGAACTGCTTAGTAAAAATATAATTTAATCTGATAATGATTCTTTGTATACTCAATTTTACTTTATATTTACAGGAAAGAATTCTCATTCCTGGCTTTCATCATTATTCTATAGTATAACCCACACTGAAAAATTGTTATTTGAGGAAGTTAACATTCTCTCTCACTCTGTCTCACTCTTGCTCTCTTTCTCTCTCTTTCTTTCTCTCTCTCTCTCTCTTGCCATCATTTTTAAAAGGAGACTTGGTAACAAGTTCTTCTAGTTTTGTGTATGAGATCCTGTAGAGTTTTGTGGAGCTGGAGATTGGGTGACAGTGTCAGAGGGTGGCCCTGGGATCAAGTTCTCATTATCCCCTTCCACCAAAGGGTTCCACTGATCAAAGTTTTTATGAAGTCCTATAACAAGGGAAAAAAAAAAAAAAAGAAAAACACTTTCAACAGTGGAGAGGATTAAACAGTTGGGTGCCTCTAGGTGGCGCCAAAGAATCACAAATAACAGCAACCATGTTCTAGGCAAGCTATTTTGTCAATGGCTGCACACTTTCCCAGACGCAGTTTCAGAGCTAAGCCCCTGGTTGTCAGTATCCCCAACATCCTAATATCTAAATCTCCCCCAGGATTCATAGAACTATCAGCTTTACCATACATATTTGTTAAACGTTGTGGAGGAGCAGCAAATTCACTTTCTCAAATTTTTCAGATTGACTTACTGATTTATTCTATCTACCATAAACCAAATGAAACAGCTAAAAAAAAAAAAAAACACTAAGGCTGAGTGAAGCTAAGATAATTTCATCTTCAGAAGCTGCCCCCCTTTTACATGGTGGAGGAATGCATCATTTCTTACCTAAGTGCTTTTGTAAGAAAGCCAACGAAGCTTTGTTGGTGAGGTCAATGGCGACTACAGAGTCGATCTCTCCTTTTAATGTAAGCTTATTTCCAATTATTTTGCCAGTCACAAATGTAAAGTCAGCAAAATTCTGGTGGACTGAACCTCTAAAAGAGAAAGAGACGTTTATAACTCTCGTTGTTCGATCAAAGTTATATTTATAAAAGTATAGAGAAGATTCTTCCCAGTGGGCCAATTCACAGCAAAAGAGAGAAAAAATTGAAATCGTGTTTTCAATGTATGTGAAGGTTACAAGCTGTTCATTTAAGGATCCTAAAATATCATTCTCCTTCCCTCTAGAAAAAAAATAATATTGGTTTTAGGAGAAATAAATCACAACTTTCAATGAACTAGAATATTGTGAATCAATGGGATATAGTTTATGTTGAAAGGACACAGACTGGGAGGCAGAGCTTACCAGTGACCTCCACCACTTAACTTGCTATATATTTAATGCTAGTCAACACAGTTTGCATTATAGACTTTTAAAAATATTCATCTGTGTATTTAACTGTAAGCAACTTATAAATATGACTAACATAGTTCTCTAACTTGCCAACAGCCTAACATCAAGTCGAACAGTGCTTTATAGTTCATTTTCTATTACCTCTGAGACATTTGCTCTCAATGCCTTTGTTGTGTTTTCTGCATTTTGTTGGGCCTTGACCCTTCTTTCTGACCCTGACCACCCTGTGCCGTACACATTAAGAGTCTAGTCTCAGACCAGCTGTTTTCTCATTTTACAATTCCACCTACTCCAAAGGTTTCAACTGCAATGTCAGGAAGATTTCATACTTTTCCATTTTGTAATGGGATACCTCTACCTTAATTGCTTAGCTCTCTAGAAATTCCAAAGTTAAAGCACATTACCAGTGGCTACAGAGATGGTCTGCAGTTAAGAGCACTTGCTGCTCTTGCAGAGGGTCAGGATTTGATTCCCAGCATCCACATGGCAGCTCATGACAGCTCTGTAAGTCTAGTTTCAGCACACCCAATGCCCTGTTCTGGCCTCCACGTGTACCAGGCATACCCATGGCAAGCATACACACATCTAATGATACACATAAAATAAAAATAAATCCTTTTTTTTCAAAAAACTCAGTATCACAGCAGCCATACTCAGGAAAACTCGTCCCTTGGTGGCACTTAGAAGCCTACTGTCATTCTTTTATGTCCCCAAACAGGAACATCTGACTCCCTATGCTTCTTCCTTACATTCCAGGTAAAACTCGAGTATCAAATCATAAAGCTGGGGGGGGGAGTGGTGCATGCCTTTAATCTCAGCACTTGGGAGACAGAGGTAGGCAGATGCCTATGAGACTGAGGCCAGCCTGGTTGACGTACAGAGTTCCAGGCCAGCTGAGGTTACAGAGGGAAACCTGTCTCAAAAAAAAAAAGAAAAATAATAAACAAATAAGCAATAAATAAAAAGCAGATGAGGCAATGTCCTGAGAGCTGAGAACAGAGACCTGGGTGGAGCTGAGGGATGATCCAAGTTGGGGGGGGAGGGATCCACGACAAGGGAAACATCTCCAGAAAAGGGACGGTCATGGAAGCCAAGCTGGATGGAGGACTCAAGTCTGTGGCTACAATGAAAGAAGTGAAGTGCCAAGAGAAACACGGAGAATGCAAGAGGCTGGGCGGGGCCTCAGGAGTGAGAGTGCAAGAGACTGGGCGGGGCCTCAGGGGTGAGAGTGCAAGAGACCGGGTGGGGCCTCAGGGGGTGAGAGTGCAAGGGCCAAAGTGAGTAGAAGATCATGAAATAGTTCTTAAAGATTTGTATTTGTGTGTGTGTGTGTGTGTGTGTGTGTGTGTGTGTGCATGCCTGTGTGTACATACATGCAGGTGCCATCAGGGTCCAGAAAATGTCATTTGATACCGTGGAGCTGGAGTTCCAGGCATTTGTGATCTGCCTGCTGTGGGAGTTGGGATCTGAACTCCAGTCCTCTATAAGAACAAGCAGCAAGTGCAAGTAACCACTGAGCCATCTCTCTAACCTCACTTTGTAAGGCCTTGTTGTGAGTTTAAACTAATTCAAGAGTTCTTTTTCATATTCAAGATATGAGGATATGTCTATCATTCAAGGGGATACAATTATAGCTTTGAGTAACTTATAAATACATACAATTTCCCAACAGATAAACACAATGGATGTTCTGACTTTTCTGTTAAAGAGTTCCTTGTCTGCCATTAAGCATGGAACTGTCCCTACCCATATCCTATTCCCCCAAAGTGTTCAGAACTGTTTGGGTGTTTGGACAAAAGTAGCATATAGCCTAATACACATTTAAACTGCCAACATAAGTACTAGCTACAGTAACAACCCCCTAAAACGTAAAGAGTAAGTCTGTGGCTGAAGAAATGCTCTAATCAACATATCCCAGAAATGGGAACCATCTAGGTATCCATCAATGGATAAATGGACAATGGACATTCACACAACAGAATATTATTCAGCTTTTAAGAAAAATGAAATTACAAAATTCACAGGTAATTGGATGGAACTGAAAACAATCATCTTGAGTGAGGTAACCCAAGCCCAAAAAGACAAATGTCACATGTTTTCTGTCATATGTTGATACTACCTTTGACCTCTTTAGGTATATGTTTTCAAGTGGAAAATCCACAGACGTCAGAAAACTAGTTAGGGGCCATGGTGGGGGGATTCCTTGGAGGAGAGATTGAATGCATTGATGTTAAAGGATAGAGTGGATGATGGAATAGGAAGAATTAGATGGGGTGGGGATGGGAGGGCAGAGTAGAGGAGGGACTATGAGGAGGGTAATTAACTTTAAGGGCTTTTGAAAAAGTATGTGCAAATCTACCAGAGTAGAAATTGTATGTACCTATATAAAATATATTCCTATTAAAAGTACATGCAAATCTACCACAGTAGAAATTGTATATACCTATACGAAAAGGTTTAAATGAGTCGTCTTGTGACAGGGGAAGAATGCCCCTACCAGACACCACAGGCTAGAAAATGTTCCCAGCAACGTCAGAAATGGGCTCCCACACACTTTTGGAGTTGTTGATCAGGGGCCCCCACACACTTTTGGAGTTGTTCACCAGGGGCTCCCACACACTCTCAAACAGTGCTGGCTCCTGCACTGCTCCTGGCCACCTCCAGAGCTTGTTGGTAGCCCCTCCTGCTGAAGACACTACCTATGTGAGCTGTAGAAACTGAGTACTGAGCTTGAAGCTTCATCTCTACTGCTTAGCTGTCACACTGCTGGAAGTTGCTATGGATGCTATCAGAGCAGAAAACTAATCATCAGCCTTACCCAACCGTGAACCCTGCAAGCTACAACAATGACTAACCTAATGCCCATTGGTGCGATAGTGGTATTAATTTTATTTGGGTAACCAACCACTTTATGATTGGATTTAAGGTCTGCTTCACAAGATGGAGTTCATACCTAACACTGTTATCAGGCCAAAACCCTGTGGTTAGATAGGTTATAAGCCACAGAAGAGAACCTACTTCTATTACCCTGCTAAATGAACATCATATTAAAGTGACTTCTAATGACTAATTGTTATACCCATTGATTCATTTCTCAGTTCTTACCAGAGGAAGCTGCTTGTTGCACAGATGCTGATTAACACAGAGACCCATAAGTGGTCAACATGCAAAGATAAAAGACTAAGGGGTATCTATATTACACTGCCCTACCAAGAGTCAGGAATCATTGCAGATGAGGGTTGGAGAGATTTAAAAGCCAGAAGGGGTGGATGAATACAAGGAAAGCATGCTTTCAAGACAAAACAGGCCAACTGCACACAGGAAGCCATAGCACTTATGAAAGCGTACATGAGGTATGACAAAAATCAAGCCAGACAAAAACCCACACTTGAGGAGAGAAGTGGATAAGAAG
This sequence comes from Rhizomys pruinosus, assembly GCA_009823505.1. Lineage (NCBI taxonomy): Eukaryota > Metazoa > Chordata > Mammalia > Rodentia > Spalacidae > Rhizomys > Rhizomys pruinosus. The sequence goes on along the minus strand of VZQC01011202.1, from coordinate 1,176,616 downwards.
GCCCAGCTCTAGGCGAGGAACCATGGACAACTGGTAGTTCTGGCAGAGGGAGAGTCAGTCATTTTAAGGGTGTGACTTTAGGTAGTTGACCAGGCTCTAGGGGAATGGACCTACACCCAAGAGCATTTTGGGAACACAAATAAGATTTGAGAGGCAGTACAGAAAATAACAGAGGATATGGAGGTGGGGGGAGGTAGGGGTGGCTCTGAGAGGTTCTGAATATAGTCAGAATACATTCTATAGACTTCTCAAAGAATCAATAAAAACATTTTAAAGAAATTTTTAAAAATAGAAAGAGTAAACATAAGAGTAGTGGAGAATTAAATGATCTATATAGTCTCCTTATGAAAATTAAAAATCAAATCCACCTAGGTTTAAGGTTCTGTTCTTGAGGGTGAGCTAAATCACAGGCACTTACCTGATGGTGATCATTTTTCTCTCCTTATTGGGTTTGTAGAACTTTTTCATTTTTGTTATAGCGCTGGGAGTCTGGAATTGGGCAGAGTTGATAAAGAAGAGGGGCTGTGAGATTTTGGAGTACAGATGATCACTCACTGGAAACATCCACGTGTCAAGAGCAATACCGCATCTGCCGATGATGATGATCATGATGATCATGATGATGGAGAAAGATTCATTACACATTACACGCAGGCCAGCAGAGGCCTTCGTACCACCCACTTTATTACAGTGATCTCACAGAGTTTAAGAGGTAATAGACTTCAGTGTGCAGTGGAGAGATAATTAGCTTTAGGACAGAACTAACCTGACTGGCATTATACAAGTATTTCCTTCAGGTAGTCTTCAAGTATTATAAAGTAAAGAAGGAAATTCATATTCATATTTTGTCACATAGTTTTCAAAATAAACTTTTTTCTAAAGCATGGGTGTGCCTGCATGCATGCTTGCATGCAAAAACACTAACCATATAAAATAAAAATAAATCAAATAATTAAAGAAAGAAAACAAATGACAACAAATGATGGCAAGGATATGAGGGAAGGGGAATTCCTGTCCTCCTGCTGATGGGAATCTAAACTGGTGCAGCCATTGTGGAAATCAGTTCAGAGTTTTCTCAAAGAGCTAAAAATAGAATTGCCATATTACCCAGCCATACCATTAGTGGGCATACACCCAAGGACTCATATCTTACCAGAGAGATAGCTGCACACCCATGTTTATTGACATTTTAGTCATAATAGCAAGGGGCAGTTTTAACTGCAGAACAAATGAATGGCTTTGAAAATTTATAAACTTGATGTGCCAAAATAAATAAGTAAAATACCCAAGATTTATAAACCCTAAAAGATCCCTTATTCATTAAAACATTTCAGAAAAACAAATACCCCTCATTGTGTTTCCAGGCCCCCCTTTCCAATAGTTTTCTGTTGTCTTGTTTCTGTCTTATTCTTTTACCTGAATCTCTTGTCTTCACTAAGGGCTTGAATAACAGTGGCTCCACCGAAAGAATGTCCAATCACTGCTATTCTATTCCTATCAATGGAGCCCTGGGCAAAATCAGCATAAGAGTTTGTTACTATCTCACCTGGAGGTAAATTAGATGACATCACTTTGTCAATCACACAGTTATTTATTTTGCAGGTCTAGTTATGTACCTTGATTATTTAGAAAATATACATATACATATGTGTTATATATATATTTAAAACTTCAGAAGCAAGCAAGGTATAGTGACACATGCCTCCAATTCCAGCACTTGAAAGGCAGAGGCAAAAGCTCAAGAGTTCAAGATCATTCTTGGCTACATAGTGTTTAAGGGCAGTCTGAGCAATATGAGAACTTGTCTCAAAAAATGAAACACATACACACACACACACACACACACACACACACTCAAAGGTAAACTTAATGCTCTTCAACACCCACACCTGAAACTTGAACACCTGCGCTTTCTGTATCCTCACCCATGTTTATTTGTACAGTTTATTCATTCCATGAATACTTATTGATCATCTGATCCTTGCCCAACACTGCAATCTCATTTTCATCAAACTCACAGTCTATCATGGAGAAAAGTGACAAAGAGGACCAACACAATACTCTATAATACCAGGAGGCCTGGGGGGCACATTTGATAGTTAAATCAGGCCTCGTCTGGGGCCCACATGGGCTTCTTGGAGAGGGTGATGTCTGACCTGAGTGTTGAGGGTTAGGCAGCAGTTAGCCAAGGAGAAGAGTGTGCCAGGCCATGGGGCATCACAAAGGCATGGACACAGAAGGCAGCAAATTATTGGGCACCATCATCCTATCCCCAAACTAAACTCCTTCCAGTTCACTCTGCACTCAGCCCACCAACACACACCACACGCCATTCACTCACATTCTTCTATTCCCTCTCCAAAAATTCCATCCAAAACACTTGGCTAACTCTTTAAGATCAAGTTTAAAATGATTTCATGGCTGTATAACAAATTATACTCCCTCTGGAAGTACAAAGTTGACACATACAATATTGTCATTTTTCAGCTCAAAATGGACTGTTGGCTGTTTTATTTACAGTTCAACCTGATTCAGTTTTCATTGCTGTCTCTTCTCCCTGCATTGGTGTGTGTGTGTGTGTGTGTGTGTGTGTGTGTGTGTGTGTCTGTATGCATGTGTGTCTGTGTCTGTGTCTGTGTGTTTTAGTTTCATTTCTGTTACTGTGATATAAATAATCTGGACAAAAACCAATTTAGAGAGAAAAAAAGGTTATTGTAGCTCACAATTCCATGTTACAGTCCATGAGAGCAGGAAGTCAAGGCAGCAGGGAGTCCAACAGCTGGCCACACACACACACACACACACACACACAGGCACACACACACACACATACACACACGCACACAGTCAAGCGTGGAGACAAATGATTGCTTGCCTGCTTGTGCTCAGCTAGGTTTCTCTGGCAAAGAACAGTGCTACCCACATTGCACTGGTTCTTCTCACAATAATTAAGATAGGCTCCCATGGACACGCCCAGAAGCCAATCCAATTCAGACAACCCCTCATTGAGACTTTCTTTCTGGGTGATACTGGGTTGTGAAAGGTTGACCAAGCTAACCAAGACATAGCTCTCTCTCATTTACTTTGCAATGCAACAGAAAAACCAGACTATAGAATATAGAACCACAGTGACAGGGAGAAACTGTTCCATTAAAACTCGCCTTCGGGACTGGAGAGATGGCCTAGTGGTTAAGAGCGCTGACCGCTCTTACAGAGGACCCGGGTTCGATCCCCAGCACCCACATGGCGGCCGAGAGCCGTCTGAAACTCCAATTCCAGGAGAACTCCAGTTCCAGGGGAATCTGACACCCTCTTCTGACCTCCACGGCATTGCACGACACGGGTGCACAGACTTGCATGCAGACAGTACATTCATACACATTCGAAAATAAATAAAATTAATAAAAATTTATAAAAAAAAAAAAACTCGCCTTCAGCTGTTTCACATCAAACTCTAAGCCTAATACATTCTCCTTTGGCTTTCCATGGTCAATGTCGAGAATCGCATCGAGAGCCTGGGAACACTCCTTTGCTCTTTGTTGTACCTAATACGATTAATAGAGGGAAGAAATGACAAAGTAAGATGTTATAGCACTTTAACATTTGCATAGTGCAACAGAGCACCGGCTTTGCAGGAGGCAGAGCTTACCTCTCCCTTTCCTACTATGTGACTTCTTTGGGTTTCTAATAATTATTCACTAATGCCCATGTTACTCAACCTTTGCTGGGGAGATGTGAACAGAAGCCTATTCATCTCAGAGAGGACACTGACAGACCCTAGTCTGGCCTGGTGAAGCAGTGAGTTCCTTACAGTTACTTAGAGCTGTCTGGGTGACTACTCACAAAATGTGTATCCCTCTAGTCCCACCAGAGTCTCCTTTCTACCAAACACTGTTTACTGACTATATAACTTTGGAGAGGAGCCTTGTGAATCTTGCAGCTCTCTAAGATTTTGAAGTCTACAAGTTTCCTTAGCTTCCCGGGTCTTACAAAAGGAGTCTGGGGGCCTCGCTATAGAAGGGGATATTTCAGTTCCAAGGAAACAAATACTTAATGTCTTATCTCAGTGAAACATGGCTGGGCCTAAATGCCGTGGTTTAGGTAACACACCCAAGATACAGAATGGGCCGTGACATCTCATCTCCATAACTGTCCCAATAGCCTGAGAGATAATTATATGCCATTTTGTAGCACATCAAAACATAATATGTGACTGGTCAAGACCACTTCACCACCAAATGATGGAGATAGTGTTTGAACACAGACAGGTGGGTTTTAAGGCTTTCACTCTCCTTGAAGCCTTTCCTTATATTGTCTCTGAGGACTGAGGACCTTAATTTTCTCTCAGTTTTGAGATTCCAAACTTGGAAACTTTAACAAAGGGAATTCTGAGTTTTCATTGTCATCTCCCAGGCTTTTGTTTTAATTTTTTCACTGTGAACCAGACATTTAATAAAGGGAATTTTCACTACTCAGGAAGTCTTCTGTTAGTAGTATAGCATGCCTTAAGTAAATTAAATATTAACAAATGTCATTATGTTGATCACATGTTGGGGGTCAACCACTCCACTTCTCCCACTGAAACATACCTGCTCTTTCCGCACCCTTTCTGCCTCCTCTTGTTCTACTGTTTTGAGATAAAGCCAAGACCTGTCTTCCATTTCTGCAGCAGTCTGGTTCTCAAAATAGTAAGTCGCAGAAGCAGATCCATCTCTACAATACACAGATTTCATTACTCTCCTTCCTCATCCAACCACACTCCTCAACTCCTTAACTAACTTTCCCCTTCCCTTTTTCCTTCCATCCAGAAAAGGACCTGATGGTTTTCCATTTGCCTGCAAAACCCTGCTCCCTCCTCCCAACCCTAGAGAGCAATGTTGGCCATATTGTAAACCCATTCTCATGGGCTTGGGTATAACTCAGTGGTACAGTGCTTTTCTGCTATTAACAATGCCCCAGGTTCAACCTTAGTTACAGCAAAACAAAACAAAACCTCTCTGAGATCAAACCCCAGCATCGCCAGCACTATGACTTTGGGAACATTACCTGGGGTGTCTTCATTTCTATCTTCCTTAAAACAAGAAAAATAATAGCCATCTCAGGGGATTGTTATGAAGATGAAAGGAGTAAGGTAATATATTAAAAAAAAGTCACTTAGTCCATAGCAGGCCTAAATCACTCTCAAAATGTTAGCTGTTTTTTAAGATCTTGACAACATAGTTCAATCTGTTTTTGTTCTCATCATGTAGAATTCCACCCATATTTTTTCATTAGCTTATATGACAGTTTCAAGGACAGTTAGGAGCATTAACATTCTCTATATTTGGCATCCAAAGGGCACATACCTGTGCTCCACACCAGCAACTATAAACCCATAAGATGCCAGGCTAATGCCAATAGCAGAATAAATTGTCCTAGAAAACAAAAGGAGGAAGCATTATGGCTACCAACCATGATTACAAAGCTGGGTCCAGAAAATGAGGATTATGTGGCCTGTTACATACATCAACAGCACCCTGGGCTAAAGAGGTTTTCACGGGAGGGGGGGCCAAGCTTACCACTTAGGAGGTATCTGTTATCACTGAGGAGAAGGATGCTACTGACATCCAGGGAATAGAGGCAGACTGCTAAACATCCTGCCATACACAGGATGGGCCCCTAAGCGAGTAATTGTTCAGTCCAAAATGTCAAGAATACTGAATTAATGAAACTTTGAGTTAATGGCACACATATAGCCTCTTAGAACTTGAGGTTTAAAAACTTGACTCTGTCACTGTCTATCTGAATTTTAGATAATAAATTTTGTTTTCGCCTATAAAATGGGGCTAAGAAGAAGAACCTTACTTTTAGATTAAGGTAAGGTTATTTATGGGGGGGGGGGCATTCCTGCAGAGGCCAGAAGAAGGCATCAGATTCCAGGGAGCTGGAGTTACAACCTTCTCTCCCGGTTGTAGGAAACTGAATGCATGTCCGTTGGGAGAGAAGCAAGCCCACAATCGCAGAGCCATTTCTCCAACCCAGATGTAAGGTTCGGACAAGACAATGCACGTAAGAAGATAGGTCAGAGAATGGGGCCTCAATTTGCCCACTGGGTTCGAGTGCTGGCTACGCCACTATCTACCTGTATATCTTGAATACAGCCCTTGGCTCTTTATCCTGTAAAAGGTGATGCTCTAATTTAGCTCTCACAGGTAAGGATCCAGCTCACAGGTAAGGATCCAGTGTGTCACTGCATCTTCCGTGAAACAGGGTAACTACTTAACAGGTGCTTAGTGTTACTGAAATGAGCAGACTGTGAGAAGTGGTTAAATAACCGTGTGCTGAACCTTCACATCCACACTCTCACATCTCCTTTCTCTACAATTGTTTTTTCACATGATTCATTCAATAGTCAATATCTGTAGAAAATAGAGAGGGGGTGTCCAGGAACTATGCATTCTACTGCTGAAGACACATGACGGGACATGGTGTACTGCGGAAACCTGAAAACCTTTCTGCTGAAGATCAGAATAGATAATTCCAGCATCTGAGCCAGTCATCTTCTGATCTCTGATGCTGGAGCTCAGAAGTATCCATTGCAAGAGTGGAAACTGAGCGGGTATGGCTGTGCACCAAGCAAACTTTATTTTTAGATGCAGACAGCAGGCTAAATCTGGTTTTTGAATTCCAATTTGTCCATCACTAGTACAGCAGAAATCAAATAATTATCCAGACTGTGATTAAAATGTTGAAGTTTTTATTGTAAATACTACCCTACTTCTTGCCAGCTTACCACCTTTCATTTTCTTGAAGTTTCAAAATCCCCAGAGGTAGAAAAGAGGGAGGAAGAGTGGGCCATTCAGAAAATGAAAGTAGAGGGGGTGTCTGTGCTCTTAGGATTCCGGACTACAGACAGTACAACTTCCTAAGGACCCGACCCATGGCTTCTCAGCCTTCTGTGGTATAAAGACCCCACCCATGGTGCTTCACCTCATCATCCATCACCATATTCAAATAGAAACAGAGCTGAAAGATAGATGCTCTTGATAACTTAGCACAGCACAGAGCAACCACGCAGGCTCCCTGCTGTAAGCAGCAGCATCTTTTCCTGGCTTGATCCTCCCTAAACCCTACAGCTGTAATCCTTAGAGACTCCTGTTGCCTAATCCACAGCTTCTTAAAATGTAGGTGGACATTCCCATATGGACTCCTGAAAAATTTAGCAGTAGTGAAATGTTTCTGAACATGCTCACAACTAGAAATGGATTCAAAATCCAATGTGTAATGGTTCTGAGGTGTTCACAGCAGCAATGACCTGTGCCATATCACGTCATTTCCTTGCAGCCTTGATTTTGAACACACAACATATACACACTGCACTGTGCCTGCTGCAACTTGAGGCAGTGCATCTGCTCAGGGAATGTCCACTCATATTTAAGATTATTTCACGTTTTGAGTTGCAGTGTTTTAGTGTTTTTACTGTATACACAAAGTTTTCTGCCCTTATAGAAACATGATAGTTTAACTACAGGAGACAAAGATTTCATTTCATTTTTTCAGCTTATAAGTATCAAATTACTTCATCTTTGGGGTGTACAATGGTAGATTATTTGATCTTAAAAATTGCTGTTTGAGCTGCTGACCTGAGGCTCATAGATAAAAATCACTAGATGATATATTTTTATTAATTTTTGGCATTTCATAAAATTGAGATTTAAAAAATTCATTTTATGGTCAGTAAAATAAAGTTTTCCTTATCAAAATAAATCATTAAACAGGGGCTGGAAAGTTGGCTTGGTACTTAAGAGAACTGGCTGCTCTGGCAGAGAACCAGGGTTCAAATCCCAGCACCCAATTGGTGACTAACAACCATCCACAGCTCTAGTTCCAGAGGCTCCGACACCCTCTTCTGGCCTCCTTGGGCAATGTACAACATGGGTGTACTTACATACATGCAAGTAATACACTCACACATATAAATTAAAACAAATAAAATATTTAAAAATCACTAAATAAATGTGGCTTGGGAGTAGGACAGAATTTCCAGCAAGTTGTGACATGTATTTATGTGAGACATTATTCTCAGTATTGACATTATAAAATCAAAATATCCATAAACTCTGAAACACACCAAAGATGCTATGTGTAGTGCAGTATCAAATATTCTGCCAAGATTTCTTTATGTAAAAACAAACAAGCACATCCATCTCATTATTATGCAAATCTGCTTTTGCTTTAGTAAATGGAAAATTAAATATATTCCAATGAGTTGGTTTGAAAATAATTTTTTTTCTTTTATTTTTTTAAATGTGTATGAATGTACTGTCCGCATGTAGGTTTGTGCACCCATGTCGTGCAATGCTGTGGAGGTCAGAAGAGGGTGTTGGATTCCCCTGGAACTGGAGTTAAAGATGGTTCTTAGCTGCCATGTGGGTGCTGGGGATCGAACCCGGGTCCTCTGCAAGAGTAGTCGGTGCTCTTAACTGCTAGGCCATCTCTCCCGCCCCGAAAATAAATTTATGATTTATTACCAATAAATGTTTGATTTGTAGGCATATATATCTGTGTCACATAGAATGTTTTGAGCACAAAAGGGTCTCAGGTGGCAAAATTTTAATAAGGCTTCTCCCTTCCCATTTCCTTTCCGGGTATCCAGCCTGTGGCATGGTCTGAAGCTTCTCTCTGTCTGCTCCTGATCTACCTCCTCAGCCCTTTGCAAATATTTTTTCTCAATAAATATCATTCACAGCTAATCCAATCTTAGCATTTTTGTCTCAGAAGACCTGAAATGTAAAAATATTCTTTCTTCAGTTATCAGGCCAATCTCCAGATGGAAAATACTATTTCACAAGACAGAGCTGGGACTGACCAACAGAGCACAGCTAATTCTTTTTGTTTCTTTTACATTTACATATTTATTGTATAGGTGAGAGACTCGTGTGTGTGTGTGTGTGTGTGTGTGTGTCTATTCATACACACATGTGCCATGGCACACATGTGGAGGTCAGGGGACAACATGTGGGATTGGGCTCTCTTCTTCCATCACGTGGGTCCAGGGGATCAAAATCTGACCAGTGGGCTTAGCAGCTCCTTTTCTATTCAGCCATCTCGCTCACCCCACAGCCAATCCTTGTAGAACCCCACTCCCCAGAACAAGGGCCAAGATAACATTCTGAAATCTGATACTAAAGAAACAGATGGAGTCACTGATGGTTTGAGACTAAAACTGTCCAGGCTGCCAAGTGTTACCTGAATGCTCCAAGACCGTGGGAGAAAACAATTAGTGGATATTTTTCACCCGTCTTCAGAGGAGAATTCCAGTTTGCAGGAGTTTTTATTGAACCTAGACAATAGTGGAAGATAAATTAATGTCTTCTCTGGTTTGACTTTTGCTAATTAACTTATATTTCGATAGCAAAAAATCTCCAAACCATGGGATTCATAACTATAATTTTAAGAATCAGTACACTCACTAAAAAGCCAGATAGTAGACACTCACCAACCAGAGACTTCCTAGTGCCTTTCCCTCACACCGTACATGCGCAGTTACCAGTTCTCACTGACGACTCTGATGATGTTCCTACTTACAGATGTATTCCAGAAAGCTACTACTTACTATAACCATGAGGTTGAGGAATAATGTCCGTGCAGGAAAAGTCTTAGAACATTACACTGAGACTAAGAATCTGTGAACTAGAGATGTTGCATCATGGAGAGACCTCTAACTTCATACACAGAGATGGGCATGAAACCCCTATTGATTAATAACTGACCTTGGGAAAGGTCCTCAGACTCTCTAAGCTTCTGATTCCTATTGTATTAAATGTAAGGAACAAGAATGAGCTCATAATGTTTTAGTGAAATGTTAGTTTAATTAGGTATTACTTTATATATATATATATATATATATATATATGTGTGTGTGTGTGTGTGTACTATATATATGTATATGTACTATATATGAACCTATTATGTAAGTGTTATATATACAGGTACCTGTATATATATGGTACTTGTTCAATCACATAGTAAGGGACTTAAACAATGGACAAGCTTGCCCTCCCTTTCTTCCCATGTCAATATTTATCATGATTATTGTTATCAGTCATTTTTATTTCAACTTCTTAGCTATCAAATGAATGTACAGCTATGAACAATGAATGCAGCAGTTGCCATGGAAGTGGCTTGTAAAAGACTCCACACTATAAAGATATGTGCTACCTGTGGTATTTTCTATTTTAGACCAGTTTTTTTTTTGTTTTTGTTTTTTTTTTTGTATTTTCAAGACAGGGTCTCCCTGTAGTCCCAGCTGTCCTGGAACTCACTCTTTAGACCAGGCTGGCCTTGAACTCACAAAGATCCACCTGCCTCTGCCTCCCAAGTGCTAGGATTAAATGTGTGCGCCACCACGCCTGGCTTAGACCAGTTTTTAAGAAAACACAAAGACAAAGTTTGTGATGATGTAATTAACATCAGACCAAGTTGTCATCTGGTCTAACAGATGTTAGGAAAGCAAAGCCTTTTGTGTAATGCAGGCAGATTAAATTATGAATGTATATACATCAGATTGGAAGCAGAGAAGTTGGTCCCATGGGAATAGGTGATGGACATGGAGTGGATCTCTTCTTTTAAATATTTTTTTATTTTTACTTTATGCATATAAGCATTTTCCCTGCATGCATGAAAGGTCACCCATGTCATTGCAAAGCCCATGGAGGCCAGAAAAAGGCTTAAATCCCCTGGAACAGGAGTTACAGGTGGTTGCTAGCCGCCATATGGGCACTGGAAACTGAACACAGGTCCTCTATGAGAGCAGTCAGTGAGCTTAACTGCTGAGCCATCTCTCCAGCCATGGGTCTCTTCATTTTTTTTTCTTTTGAGTCAGGGTCTCCCTGTAGCTCTGGCTGTCCTGGAACTCACTCTAGAGACCAGGCTGGCCTTGAACTCACAGAGATCCTCCTGCCTTTGCCTCCCAAGTGCTAGGATTAAAAGCATGCACCACCATGCCCGGCCTGGGTCTCTTCTTTTATAACAAGTAAACTAGCTGGTCCTGGCTTTTACTTTCTACTCTCATCCTACATAAAGATAGCAGAGCAGTGGTCCCTCCAATCAAGCTGCTATTCTGACCACATTGTGTCTCCCCCCCTCCCCAACAGGATGTAAGAAGGGAAACTGAGAGACAGGCATAGAATGATAGTAGGGCAAGTCTCTCATGCTTGTCCTATCCCAGCAAACTCAGAATGGGTAAAATGAGAACGATCCTTTGGTTCTCTCAAAGTTGCCTAATTCCTTAAATGCTTTCTTTCAGGCTGGGGACATAGCTCAGTTGGTAAAGTGTTTGCCTTACAAGCATGAAGACCTGAGCTGGATCCCTGGGACCCATGTAAAAAAATGCTAGATGAGGAACTGTGTACTCATAATCCCATTGCTGAGAAAGGAGGAGGAGAATCCCTGGGGCTTGCTGCTCAGTCAGCCTAGCTTAAGTGGTGAGATCCAGGCCTTGTCTCAAAGGAGGCAGATCATACTCTATGGAGAACAATACCTCAGTTCGTCCTCTGGCCTCAACATGTACACACACTCAAATGCACATGAAGACACACAGAGTAGGATCAATAGAAATCTCACCATATAAGAAGTTCAAAATGTTGCCTACAAACTTGGGTGTTCCAAGAAATTTACTGAGACCGAAAAAATAGTCCTTGTTTGGGATCCAAATGGTGTCAAGGCTATCTTGATCTTGGGTTGGATAGTACAGGCGGAGGAAAGTGCTCTGTTGGGAATGGAAACAAACACACTTTGAGTCAAGTTTCTTCTCAGAAGTCTTCCAACAACTATTTTGAATATTTTCTTAGCAGGGGCTGTAATATCTCTATCTTTCTTGGATGCTAGCCAACCATTTAAGCTGCTGAGTGTCCTGAATATCATCATGAAAAGGAAGAGGAATTGGGTAACTATGATTTGAGTGAAAGAAAACTGGTCAGCCTTGCTTCAGCCATTAAGGAAAGGAAAAATAAAGCTCATAGGTAAAAATTTCAGAGCCAGGTAAACACCTGAGGAGCGAATCAAATGGCACAAAGCTTCACACAACGCAGCATAAACAGCAAGATGAATCATTCATGGGTTAGGGCACGAGCCTAGGTGAGTCCTTACGTGATAGAGACAGTCAGTGGTAAAGAATTACCTTATCACCGTAGTCGAACATCATGTCTGTGCAACCAACAGAGTGAGATCCATTTCCTTGGGGGATTTTACTGTGGCCAGAGCTGGCAGAAGACATCGCTGCTTGTAGTTTTTGGAGCCATGCTGGAAAAATATGTTCATGTTACATCACGTAAATAGAGATATCGCTCTTATGAATCACACCTCAGACTTTACTATCCAAGGAATTCCAACCGAATCAAGTATTGCTCACAGTTTCTGTCCTCCTTCATGCGTGTGTGAGCGTGTATGTGTATTCATGTGTGTATGACAGTGGAGGCATGCACATGCCATGGCAGGCCTTTGGAGGTCACAGGACAATCTTAGATGTTGATGTTTATCTCCCTTCTAGTTGAAACAGGGTCACTGCGTTGTTGTTCACTGCTGTGAACACCGGACTAGCTGGCCCGTGACCTTCTGGCAATTCTCTTACCTCCATTCCCCATCTCTCCATGGGCACATGCTAGGACTACAGGGGCCTGCACTACTGCATCTGTGTTTTCCAGTGGAGGTTCTGCAGATCTGAATTCAGAACATTAGCACTTTACCATTGAACCATCTCTCCTAGCTCTCTTTTATTTATTCATGTATGTATGTGTGCATTCCTGTGTGTGCATATGAATTTGTGTGTGTTCAAGCATGCATATTTGCAAGTGCATGTGGAGGCCACAGGTCAATATCAACTGTCTTCTTCAATCACTCTCCACCTCATTGTTTTGAGAAAGAATCTCTCCCTGAATCTAGAGCTCATGGATTGTCTAGGCTGGCCATCCATTGAGCTCCAGGGATCCACCTGTCTCTGTCTCTCCAGACGGGTTATAGACATGTGCCTAGATTTTACATGAGTGCTGGAGATCTGAACATAGTAGGTCCGTATGCTTGTGTGACAAACACTATGGACAGAGTCCTCTCTGCAGTCTGCTTTCTTTCATTTCTCAGCCTCCTTCAGGGCCCACTGCACAATCCACTGTGTATGGGCTTCAGGAAATAAAAAGATAGAGATAAAGATGGGACTTCTTGCAAGATGCTTGAGATATCACCTGAGGTCATTATCTTCAATTTCTATTTCTGAACAATGTATAGTAAACATGACTTATAACTGTGTTTTACTAGATATGAACTTTATCTCACTGTTCACATTAGTGCTTACAACTTCTTGTGTATCTTGACCTGACATCCTTGCATGGGAATGTCAAAGCCAATAGTTCAAGATAACACTAAATGATCATCTCTCATGTCTCACCCCAACTCCAGAATTCTTAATCTTGTGAATTCCAAGCCACAATCATGGGAGACATGCAATCCCCTAGACCCTTATGTCCAATAAAGTCTCAATCTCTCACAATTGCTGTAAACTTGGAATTATCTCTGATCCTCTAACTCAAGTATCTTATTCTATCTATCTATCTATCTATCTATCTATCTATCTATCATCTATCTATCTATCTATCTATCTATCTATCTATCTATCTATCTCTCCTCTTCTTTTGCTAGCAGCACTGGGGATGGAATCTAGGACCTCAAGGTATGCTAGGCAAGTGGTCTACCACTGAGCTACAACTCCATCCCTGTCTGCCTCTTGACTGCCAGTTTCTATCTTTTCTGTCTTATCTAACTTGAACCTTGTTCTCTTCTAACTCCTCCTATGTCCAGTTCCTAATGGATTTAATGCACAGGTCTTACAATCCTTCAGTGGCATCCTGTCATCATTTTCTTATAGGGGAATGCATTAGGGCTTTTTTTGGAAGGCAGTTTATAGCACGTATCTAAATCTGAACACGTACTCATAAGCAAATACACTGTAACTTGAGAGACATGTGGCTTATGCTTCTAGTGTCAGGGCTTGAAAATACATAGTTATTCAAAGGTAGACAAGTTAAACCCCAAGCTCCTAGATACTGTAGGATAGACCTTCCATGCACTGGAGTCTGGCACTCTTTTGCCTCTTTCTGTGACTGATCCTCCTCTGTTGTGTTCTTACACACAGGACTGCTGGTATTTTTGCACTTTCATAAATGCTCTTATTGCCTGTGCCTACAAATCTCCTTGGCAAACTTTTAACACACTGAGATTGGAAGTCAGATGGACTTAATTACTTTCTCAGAATAAAAATTTCCATATATATGGAATATTAGTGACAAGGAGAATAATACATATATATATATATTTATATATCTACTGCTGCCCACAGTAGTCATTTCAAGAGCCGTCTCCATGTCTTTATATACACTAATGTTTTTAAATTTTTGAATTATGTGCACATGAGTTACAGCTACCTACGGAGGCCAGGACATCAGATTCCCCTGAAACTGGAGTTTTAGGTGATTGTGAGCTGGTGACATGGTGCTGGGAAACAAACTGAGGTCATTTGAAAGAGCAGAAAGCACTCTTAACTGCTGAACCATTTCTCCATTTCTGAAATCAATGGATTCCTCTGGATCCACTGATTTCAACTGCTATATAAAGCTCAATACACATTTATGGAAAGGAGAAGATCTATGCTGAAACACTGTCAGTCTCTCTTGTTTATCTCTTAAACCCGTCAGGGTGCTCTTTACCCACTGACTCCTGAAATTCCTTTTCTCTATGATGTCAAACCCCTTCCACACACCTGCAATAATCACCCATTCTAAACCCCACTTGAATCCATGTTTTACTTTGGGATGTTGGGTCCAAATATGAATAAATCTAGACTCCTGTTTTTCTGATATGTTGACCTTGCCATCCCTTTTCAGTGTTTTGGACTGTAGGAGCTGGTTACTTTGCTCCACACTCTTGTGATTTACACAGTTCAGCCTCCACCAAACACTCGCAGCTCTGTGAGGTGTGGCACCTGCATCAATACCATGTGCCATTGCTCAGATAAATTTGAACATTGGCAAAAAACTGAGTTACATTCTCCACTGATGACTCATAGGTAAAGAGTCAGTCAGTGATGCAAGCCTTCCATACATAAAGCCTGGTAAGACAGGCATCATGGATACCACCTGGAGCTTGAACATACAGGACCTCACCTCAATTCTACTGAATCAAAAAGGTTCAAAATGGCCCGTTTAAGTTGAAGAAACATTATGCAAAGCACCAGCTCCTTTGGCCATAGGTCGGCAATCTGTTATCAATGAGAGGAGACTGTTCAAAGGAAGGCAGAGGGTGGAGCCTCATATGAGTAATTCTGTTTCAGATTCCAAACTGGCCTAAGCAACTTACTCCCCTCTCTGATGCTTATTGGTAAAGTGGGAGATAAAAGCCTTTAGCCAGCCTGCAGTATGGCTGGGAGGATGAGGGAACAGGGTAGATCAAGTGCCTAGAACAGACTGCGGTCATTACTGCTTCCCTTCCCCAGATCTGATGGACTTTGGCTAGCTAATGGTCATGTTGAACTCCCTAGAAGAGCTTAGCAGATCTGAACTAGAGCTTCCTAACCTTCTCCAGGCAGAGTCTGAATTTGGGGCATTTCCTGGGAGATTTTTGTTTTTAATTTTACCTCCCATAGGTGAAGATTCCAGGGCTTCTTTAAAATTATAAAATGTTCTGGGGGCTGGAGAGATGGCCTAGTGGTTAAGAGTGCTGACTGCTCTTGCAGAGGACCAGGGTTCCATCCCCATCACCCACATGGCGGCTGAGAACTGTCTGTAACTCCAGTTCCAGGGGAACCTGACACCCTCTTCTGACCTCTGTGGCATTGCATGACACGGGTGCACAAACCCGCATGCAGACAGTACATTCATATGCATACGAAAATAAATAAATAAATGAATAAATAAATAAATAAGTAAATAAATAATTAATTAAATCATTATAAAATGTTCTTTCTCTCCCATTTCAGACTATCTGTGGACTTATGTTTCATGATGTAATAAGAAGATGCCCAGTCTAGAGGATGGTAGAATAGGAGCCAGCTTCTGCCTTTCCTTCTGTGAGCAGCCAGTGAGTTGCTGTGCCCCCAAGTCACAGGCAGCCATGGCAAGGCTAGCCCAGTGGGAGACCAGACTACTAGCTCTCACAGCTCAGCAAAATGTCCCAGAGAACTCTTAGCTGCCTTGGAGTTCCTACCATCAGCAGAGCACCAGAGAACAAGTAGTTCTCCCCAGATGAGACCTTCATTCCATTAAAACCATGGAAAACTTTCCCAATAATCTATGGTTCTATTTTCTATTTTAGGAGTCTCCTCACCCAGAATCTAGGAGCCATGGATCAAGGCAAAGCTATAATCTGCCAATTCTAGTACACCTGATCCCTGAGAAGGTCTCAGGAAATTTCCAACAAACCCAGTCTTTGGAGTGGAGTCACACCACCTTGTGATGGGCCAATGCCACAGTGGCTATAGAAACAGGTGAGCAGCTTGCAGCTTGCACATCATAGGGACCCTATGTTGCCATCTCTCCACCCATCTGGAAACATCATAGGGAAGAGATGGGAGGAGGCTTGCCAGGTCAAGAACCACTTCGATGCTAAACCTTGTAGTCCAGAATGATCTTTTCCTATTCCTCTTCGACTTTATTTGAATAGGAACTTTGGGCCCTATAGTATGATACTTATTACATATTTTTTGGTAGTATCCCTTTGTCAAATGTTCCCAAGACTCATTCTTGAGATGTAAACATTCTAGAAAAATTACATTCTATTTTGTAGCTCTATGTCATCCACCAACAAATTTCTAGCCCATACTTATACACCTGTAATCTGCATAGCAGCCAGGGGTGGTGGTACCTACCTATAATACCAGGATATGGGCAGAAGAGACAAGAAGATGACAAGTTCAAGGCCAGTCTCTGTTACACAGTGAGCTAGAAGCCAGCATGCATTATGAGACTCTCAAAAAGAGCAAAATGAGGGGCTTGGGAGATGTTCAGTATGTGAGAGTGCTCACTGCAAAAACATAAGGACCTGAGTTCAAATCCCCTCAAAACCCACAATAAAGCTAGGCATGTCTGTATGCACTTGTAACCCCAGTGTTTTGGTGGAATGGAGACAGGAGCATATCTGGCTCTTGCTGACCATAAAGCTAGATTGAGGTTCAGTGAGAGACCCTGACTTAAAAGAATAAGGAGTAGAGTTACAGAGTGGGGCACTGGTCTCCACCTTTGCACACAGGCATGGGCACCGACAGACACACATGCATGTCTACCACAGACATGAAGAGTCACACATATTATATACACACAAAATGAATAAAATAAACAAATTATAACCTAAATAGGTATATATTTTCTATGTACTCATTTAATAAGAAATTATTAAAAAGGGGGATGGAGAGATGGCTGAACAGCTAAGAGCACTGGCTGCTCTTACAGAGGACCCAGGTGCAATTCCCAGCATCTACACAGCAACTAACAACTATTTGTAACTCCCATTCCAGGGACTCTGACGCCCTCTTCTGACCTCCACAGGTATGACGTACATAGGTGCACTTACATGCATGCAGGCAACACACACACATAAAATAAAAATATGTAATGTAGGAAAAATTAATGTACCATGGATAATAATTGCACATCATGTAAAATATGACCTGTTTTCAGTCCATAGAAAAGATACTTGGACAGATGAACTGCAAGTAGGTCACTAGTTCCCTGGCTATAAGGTTTGAGTCTTAGTCACCACTTTATCTCTAGCGTCTTCACTTCCTGCTAAGTGTCTAGGGATGACTAGACCTTTGAGAGATTCTTCCACTTCCTGTACAAACATCAACAATATAAGGCATAATCTCTTCCTACTGATTCATCCACATCCCCAGCTTGAAATAGGGCAAAGTTTATCTGGGTGACACTGTTATGAAAGCCCTTTTGTAAATGTTTTGGGAAGGTGTCACCCAACAAGCCTGAACAACTAGATGCAGGGCAAGCACATCTGTGCAGGTGCACAGACCTGTGGGTTCAGACACTGGGACACTACTGCCAAGCTGCCTCCCTCTGTGACCTCAAGTACACCAGGGTGAGAACCATGTGCATCAACAGCCCTCTGGATGGGCAGAAATTCCCAGTGCTCTAGAAACATTGTCTTTGCAAGATATGTCCTTCTTGGTGACACTCTGTCTACTCTTCCTGGGATCATCTAAATCATCTTCCTCCTTTTTTGTTCTTCCTTACTGTAGGAAGATCCAGTTTGAAATGGGGGCTAGTTCTCAGTTAGCACCCCTTAGGGCACCATGCAGATGGGAGTCAGAGGATTTCCTGACTCCACCCCCAAGGAAGAACAGACAATGTGGCGTAGGTGCGTGATGCTGGGTGGGGCAATGGTGTGCAGTGGCGTGGAATTGGGGGCCTGTGATTGGCTCTGGGAACTGAAGTCATTTGGCTTATAAAAGCAGGCTGTAGTAGAAAATAAATTCTCCATTACCATCATTACAGAATTCCCAGCCTCCATTATTTTTATTTTTTTGCGAGCATACAGGCCAAAGCAGGCTTGCATTTCATTCTGGTGGCCAGTGGGTTGGAAAGAGGTTCTCAGACCACCAATCTGGATAGTTGGTGTGGTGAAGTGAATTGTGAGTGGACATAGGCTGAAGATAGGTCATCAGCCATCAGCCTGAAATTCCTGTCCAGGAATCAACAGTCTCTGGGCAGGTGGGAAATCACTGCAAAGAGTGGAAATGTGTCTCATTGTCCCAGGCCAAGGGCCTGAGTTGTAAGTACCTCTCAGGCTGGGCTCTGGAAGTAGCCGACTGGTCTCTGTGCCAAGAGGCCAGTTTCCTACAGTGGCCACAGGCAGGTACTGTGTTCCCCTCCCATTAGCAGGGCTGCGTGGTACCTGCTCATTACAAAGAAAGCTTCCTACATCTGGCGCATCACCATGGGGCATGGAGACCAGTTTGGTAATCTAGAATCTCTGCAAGATGGAAATGATATTTTTAAGGAAGCTATATTTCAGGAGGAATTGTTTTGTGATGTATGGGATGTATTTGTTGACAGTGTGCTGTGGTTTGCTGTAGGTGTTGTGTTTCAAGTTCTGGCCTGGAGACAGTTTAGCACCTCTGAATCATTGAAGGCACAGACTAAGGATGGAGGCCGAGGGAGTTCTCCTGTTGACTCTGCTGGTGTTACTGTGGATGGCGCTGATGGGGACTCGGCCTGTGTACTGGAGACCCTTTCTCTGATAGGCTTTGAGAGGCCTGCACAATGGGGCACCTTTATGGAGCCCCTGGGTGCTGTTTTGGCTTCCTTGGACTGGGGGCATCTGTTGCTTCCCCAGCATTCCCAGGTTGTAGGTATTCAGGGAAATTGTGAGAGGAGCTTTTCCTCTCCCAACCACTTATCTTCTAGAGGCTTTTTCAGTGGGCTCAGAACCTACCCTGCAGCCTCAATTTCAGGCCCGAAGGGAAGCCCAGGTTTCCACCTTCTTGCCAAGGTTCAAGTGGTGAAGATCATGGGGGCAGGGACAGAGGCAGGGAGGATGGGCGTGCCCGCGGAGCAAGCTCAAGGATTTGCTGCAAGCCTTCTATTGCACAGGCTGGCTTGGGTTGTGGAGGCAGCTCCCTACCTGGGAACTGGACTGCCAGTGTTGGCTTGCATGGAAGTTTGTGAAAAGCCAGCTACAGTTAAAGCATGTTTGGGGTTTTTTGTTTGTTTGTTTGTTTGCTTTTTTTTTTTTTTTTGGTCTTTTTCAGACAGGGTCTCCCTGTAGCCCCAGCTGTCCTGAAACTAACTCTGTAGACCAGGCTGGCCTTGAACTCACAAAGATCCACCTGCCTCTGCCTCCCAAGTGCTAGTTTTAAAACACGTTTTAAAAGTTCTCCGTGAGGGCTGGAGAGATGGCCTAGCAGTTAAGAGCACCGACCGCTCTTACAGAGGACCCGGGTTCGATCCCCAGCACCCACATGGCGGCCGAGAACCGTCTGAAACTACAATTCCAGGAGAACTCCAGTTCCAGGGGAATCCGAGACCCTCTTCTGACCTCCGCGGCACTGCACGACACAGGTGCACAAACTTGCATGAAGACAGTACATTCATACACGTACAGAAATAAATAAAATAATAAAAAAAATTCTCCTTGAAACTTTATTTCTGTAAATAATGTCTTTTCAGTGGTTAATTTGGCTCAGGTTTTCTTTTGTCTGCTAAGCTTCCTCCAGGATCTCCTTCTAGAGGCCAGTCTTCTGTAATGAAATTTGGGCTTGCAAATTCCAGGCTTGTGGGGCCAGGCTTGGTGAACGCCCTTAATCCCAGCACTCAAAATGGGAGGCAGAGGCAGGGGGATCTTTGTGAGTTCAAGGACAGCCTGGTCTGCATAGTGAGCTCTGGGCCAGCTGGGACTGTAAGGAGGCCCTGCCTTGAAAAGACCAAAAGCAAAATGAAGCTGTTACACTTTTCAGTTTATAGCTGTTTGTAAATACTCTGGTTAATCTAGTCCAAGGTTTGTTGTTCTGTGCCCTCTCCTGCTCCATAAAAGACAGCCTCAGCAAGGGGGAAGGGCTGGCTTTACAGTGTTCTGTGTGTGACTGGGGAAGCCCTAAAGCTCTCTCCAGTACTCTTGCCCTGGAGCAGTGGTTCATCTTGATTGTCTTTTAAAGGTGCAGCTTTATTTCCAGTGCTCAGGAGGACGTGGACTTCTGTGGAAACTTAAACCCAACCTTAATTGTGGAAATGATATTTTCTCATTGAGTATAAGACAATAATATAACTTCCTTCCCACAGATTGGTCTCACAACCTTTTATCTTTTGTACATATGTATGTGTATGCTTGAATGTATGTATGTGCACGCACATGTGTGTATGGGTGTATGAGTACTTGTTTTGATCCCTATTACTTCCTAAATCCCTGTGTTTTAAAAAGTCACTGTTAACAGAGTCAACCTATACAAAACTTGGTTTATACCTTTTGGTGTTAACAATCTTTAATTGGGTTTATGAAAATGTTAATATGTATTTGTACAATTCTAAAAAGCTTCTGAGCTGAAACTGGCCCCTTTAGCTCAGATGCAGCTCTATTAATATAGTTAAATTTCTATGGTTATTTGTGTAATTTACTTGTTTTGGTTAAGAATTACTAGTAAAATTGTATAGGTGTGGTAGCAGCTAATTACTTTCTGGGTGTATGCCACCATCTGCTGTGGTGTATGCCACCATCTGCTGTGGTGTATGCCACCATCTGCTGTGGTGTATGCCACCATCTGCTGTTTACGCTCCTTCAATGACTAAGACAAAAATTCCAGCAAATTCTTAAAGTGTTGTAGGAAATAAATTGCTTTTAAGAATAATTTATTTTATTTTAATATATTTAAAGTATAAGTTAATGTGTACAAGAGCATTTAATAACTAGTAAAACATCTTAAAAGGGTTTTGTGCCAGGCCTGGAAAAACCACCTCCAAGGACTAGAAGAAAAATGCTTGATATAAACTCACTTTATAAGATTTATAGTGATATGTTTAAAATAACTATTATACATTTATATAGCAGTATTTTAGTAGAGATTTATACAGAAATACAAATAAATAATATAATTTAATGGACTTGATTTCTCTGAAGTCATAGTCTAGAAAGAATTTTAAGGACAATGTAATACATAATTATGTGTGTTTAACGGGTATCCAAATTTGCCAAACTTTGTCTACATATTTTTTCTTTGTTTGTTTTTTTTATTGATGCTTTGTGTATTTCATACATTTCCAATTTCAGTTCGAAGGCATATTTTCCCTTTTCCCTTCCTCCCACCTCACCCTCCAAACAAGATCATGCATTCTGCCATCCTGTCCTGCATCTTTCTCTCAGTTTTTTTTTCATTCTTTTAACAATAAATCTGATAATTATGAGTACAAGCATCCTTATGTAAAACCAATTTGCCAGCAGTTGTACCCCAACACCACCAACAGCCCATGGGTCCCACCATCCAAGCGGGGAGGGGGGGGCTGTATGTTCAATCAAGTTGATCAAATGAGTGTCCAGACTATATTGCATAGTTTCACCATTCACCCCAATTGCAACCCTACATTCTACCACTCCCCCTCTTCTGCAGATGTTCCCTAGCTTAGAAAAGGGGCAACAGGTGGATGAGGAGGCAAGAACAATCTACTTTCCTCTGGAGCTGATTTTTTGACTCTGGTCAATTCTGGCTGTTTCCCTTCATGGGCTGACAGTTTGTCCAGGATAACCTTTCCATCTTAACTAATTTGAAGCACAAGCAATGTGGATATATGAGGTATGTTAAACAGTTACTAATTGTTAGTAGGTTACTTTTGGATAGACCATGTTTGGATGGTTATGTGAATCCATGAATTCACATGTTTTTTCCTGTTAATATGACAGAGGTTCTACTGTGGCTTTAAACATCCCTATCCATTAGAAGGATGTGAAGCTTCTCTCCTTGGAGAAAACCCAGCAATGGGTTATTCCTCCAAGGAAGGAGAGCTAATAGCCATTAGATTTTGGGGAGATGCGGGCATTTGGCTGCCACTGCATGCACAGAATTTCCAAGCGAGGTGAGGTCTAGCTGGTGCTGATGGTAGGAGTTCTGTGCTTGACTCAAGGAGACCAGATTGCTGTATGGGGGTAGTGGGCCTTGGTAACACGCTCGGTGATGCCAGAGACCATCTGTGGCACTCCATGGTGGTCTCGATACATTCTTTTGCCATGTTAACATACAAACGGTCTTCAACAGCAGGCCTTAGCCGCCTCTCTTCTTTGGCAGGTATCCCAGTTTAGAGGCACAAGGAGCCTTTACCTTTTGGGGTGCTGGTATCCCCTGCCAAACATCTCTTGGTAGAATAATCCATTCTGAATCAGAGCTCCCATTATTAATATATCTTGCTTTATATGCACAGCTTGAAGAAACTTTAGTATATAAATTTGGTTCTGAATAGAGAATAATCCTTTTCACAGGTCCCTATGTTCTTAGTCAATTAAAGAAGGCAGTTTTACCCATGTTTCTTAAAAGACTACCTCTTAAATATTTGTCGTCCAAATTCTACAGGTTGGAGAACGACCTCATCATTCACATAGTTCTCCTTGTTCTAATGGGGGGAGGTAAGAAAGTCTCTGGTATAAAACTTTGCGGCACCTAGAAGGTAAGTTTTCATTAGGACCATTATAAATAGGTTGTTACAAGTAGGATCCACAGAGGGGTTTGATGTTTTGTAGCATATCTGAGGCTTTGTTCTTCCTTTCAATGTCAGATGGGCCAACCTTTCTGCTGGCACTTATCTGGTATATCCTACTCAATGCAAAGCTGTATCTTTTCTTTCTCCAGCCGTTAAGTTGGTATCATTTTACCTGTTGGAACATACAATCTTTCCCATAGTTAGTTTTTAAATTTTGATTGCAAGGTTTTTGACAAACAGGTTTCATATCAGTCTGTATCCCCCCCCTTTGTTAGGTTTTTGTTTTTTCTGACCCATGAGTCTCGCAGAAGCTCAGTTGTTATTATAATACCTATATGGGTGGAATCAAGGCACAGATTTGCTCAAATTAAGATATTGCATAAATATGAATTACACCTCGTTCCCCTCTCCTGCCCCCTCACACCCTTCCCAATCACATTCAGTCAGTTCTAGATGCAGTCTTTCTGGTTGTTGTTCTTATAATATGCATCCCTCTCCATGAAGAAATATTTATAACTGGGTGTATTTGGCACTGCAATCCAAATATAAGGGACTACGATTGATCGTTTGGTTTTTTTCTGGGACCTGTTACTTCAGAATTAACATAATGTCTTCTATTGTTTCCATCCATTTACCTGCAAAGTTCTGATTGTTGTCCCTCTTTACCGCTGCATATGAACTCCATTCATACATGTAAATTATGGTCCGATCCAGTCGTCAGTGAGGGGCACCAGGGGTTCCGCAGCGTTGCATTGTGAACAGAGCTGCAAATAAATCATAGCTTGGGCTGTATCTCTGCAGGTAAAGTGAGTCTTGTTGGGTATATACCCAGGAAGTGGTTATGACTGGGTCAGAATGGCAAGCTCATTTTAGTCTTCTAAGGGTTCTCCAGAAAACACACTGCTTTTCCATGAGCGCTGACATTGCCCACCAGCAATGGATAGTGTTCCCCTTTCCCACCTCGCCAGCACTTGGTATACATTCAGTTGTCTCCTGATCCTAGCACAGTCTTATTGGAGTAAGATGATATAGCTCAAAGTGGTTTTATTTGCATTTTCCTTATTATTTAGTGATGTGAACATTCTTCAGAATGTTTCTCGGCCACTTCTATTCCTCTTCTCGGAGACTATTCAGATCTAGATAGGCTCCCATTCTTTGAGTGATTCAGTTTGTTGTTTTCTTCCCTCTTTGTTTTTGAGTAGCTTGAACTCTGGAAATTAATGCTTTGCAGATGTTTCTGCAATGAAGGTTTCCTCCCACTCTGTAGGAGTTTTCTCTTCACTTCCTTTATTGTTTCTTTTGATGTACAGAAACTTTTGAATTTAATGAGGTCCCTTGTATTGTGTCTATTACCGGGTGTTCGTACATCTGCATACTCTCTGCGCTTCTCATGATCGAGGCTCTCGCTTCAGTCGTGCCGTGCTCATGATTATCTACGTGTGACATTGTCTGTTGCTAGTCCTACTGTCTACTAGCGTCGTTCATAAGATCTATTCTAGCGTACTCCCTGCATAACTGACTACTACATATATCCTCGTTTCGATTTCCGTATGCCATCCATCACTACTTATCACTCTCTAGAGCTTGGGATTTCACATTGAGGTTTATTCTGATCCATCTGGATGACTTTTGTACAGGGCGAGAGGATAGAGGTTAGTTCATTCTTCTACAAGTGGATTATCCCGTTTTGCCAAACCACTTACGCTGAATATGCTGTTCTTTCCTCCAATTGTGTCTTCTTGGCCCCCTTGTCAAATATTGAGGTGGCTAAAATTTGTATTGAGCTCAGGTTTGGACTTCAGTTGTTTTCCATTGGTCAACTGGTCTGTTTTGTGCTTGCAGTACCAGGCTGTTTTTTGACTATAGCCCGGTAGTATAGTTTATATCTGGTTTATATAGCGATCCCCCTTGTAGTAACTCTTTTCACTCAGGGTTGTCTTTGGCTATCGGCGGTCTTTGTCTTTTTCAAATGAAATTGAGGATTTATTTTTCCAAGCCTGTGAAAGAAACTTTGGGGATTCTGATTGGGATGCATTAATCTGCTACACCACGAGTTGGGGTAGGATGGACATTTTTACTATACTATTTAGTTTTTCCCAATCCATTGAGCATGGGAGGTTTGTCCATCTTCTGATGTCGTCCTCGATATGTCCTTTTTCAGGGGTTTAAAATTTTTGTTGTAGAGATCCTTGGTGTCCTGTTGTTTAGGGGGGGCATTTGTTCCTAGGGTATCTTATTGTTTTGGTCTATTTCTCCAATCGACTAAATAGAGTAGCCTGGGGAAGGTCTCCTTGTAAGTCCTTCGTCAGTTGCTTGTTGTTGGTTGTAAAGAAAGGCTACTGATATTTTCGCTTTAGCATTTATTTTGTATCCTGCCACTTTACCAAGCTTCTTATCATGTTCTAGGAGTTTTCTGGTTGGTTTCTTAGCATCCCTTAGGTAGACAATCATATCATCAGCAAAAAGTGGATAGTTTGACTTCCTCTTTTCCAATTAGAAACTCCTTTAGTTCCTTTTCTGCCTTATTGCCCATAGCAAGGGTTTCCAGCACTATGTTGAAAAGCGAGTGGTGACAGGGGGCAGCCTTCGCCAAGTTCTTACCTTTAGAGGGGAATGCTTCTGTCATTTCCGCATTTAGGATGATATTGGCTGTGGGTTTCCTGTCATATGTCTTTGATTACATTGAGAAACAATCCCTCCAGTCCAATTCCCTCTAGGACTTTATTAAGGGTGCTGAAAGGGATGCTGGATTTTTGTCAAAGGCTTTCCTCGCTTCAATTGAGAGTGATGGTGTGCTCTTTGTCCTTCAGTCCATTTATATGTTTATGATATTTATTGATTTTTGATTTGTTGAACCATCCCTGCATCCTTGGAATGAGATCCAACTTGGTCATGGTGGACTGCATCTTCTTGATGTGGGTTCGTATGCGACTTTGCCAGTATCCTGTTTAGAATTTGGTATCTGTGTTCATTAGGGAGATGGGCCTATAGTTCTTCCTTTTTGGTTGTATCTTACCTGTTTTTTGGCGTAATAGCTGGAATGCTGGCCTTCAATAGCGAAGGAACCATCTGGGAGACACTCCCTCCGCTTGGTATCCTTCTTACGCTACAACTGAGTAGTAATGGTTGTCAGTTTTTTGAATTATTTTTATCGAATTCTGCCATGAAACCCCCCATCTGGGTCCGGGCNAGTAGGAGAAATGTGCAGACATTCACACACAGTGCTGTTTCAGTGGTAAACAAAGGTAAAACCAGTGTCCAAGGCTTTGCATACTGTGACTACTCACAAGAGTGAAGGAGCTCACCATGATTCATGAAAAGTGTAGACCATCAGACAGTGCAGAATGGTGAGGAGGGTCAGAAGGGATTCACCCTCAGGCATGAGTGGAGGTCTACATGGATGCTCGTACAGTCCTCTCATAAGAAGCAGGGATGGATAATGTGAAGGATGGGGCAAATTGTGGTGTTATGGTTCCCACATGAAAAATGATACAAGTTGAAGCTAATGCACAACTGGCTGCCATTAATGGATCACTCCCTCTTGTGTACATTCATCTAAATATCATATTGTTCCTCTTATATACATATGAACACACTTCAACATAATAACAACTGTATATGACAAACTTTAGCCTATATTATACAGTCACGGTGACCCATGGAACTGAATAGTTAGATCAGAAATAACCTCAATTCCTTATAGACAGCTAAATTTTGGGTAAGTTGTCAAAAAAGTAATTTTGAGACAACAACAACTTCTTTAAGTACTGGTGCTTGGAAATCCAATTTCCACTTGTGGAAGAGTGAAACTAGATATTTAGTACTCTATACAAATAAACTCAACAATCCGTCAAGTATCTTAATTTAAGATTTGAAACATTGAAACCACCATAGGAAAAATCTTTATCTGAGGATTAAGGTATGATAGAGAGAAGGAGGGAGAGGGGGAGCATAGAGGTTTCGTCCTGATCTGAGGGGAATTTCTGGCTTTTTCCAATTCTATATGATGGTAGTATGTTAGTACTTTTCTGATTACTGTGACGACATACCTGGCAAGAAGCAGATGTGGAATTTAGGGTTCTTTTGGCTTATTGAAAAGCAGGTATGTAATCAATCACCCTGGAGAAGGCAAGGTGGCCAGAGCTGGAGGATGCTGGTCACATTGCATCTACAGTCGGGAAGGGCAAAGAGGACAGGAAGTGTGGAAAGGTGCTATTGAAGACTAACCTCTAGCTGAGGAGCCAGTGGCAGTTGATGACTGCTGGGAGAGTTAGTTTTCTTTCTGGTAGGTTTCCCAGGTAGCATGCAATGACCCTACACCTGTGGATATATGGGCAGTTCTAGATGAGAGAAGAGAGAGAGAGGGAGGGAGAGAGAGGGAGAGAGAGAGAGAGAGGACATAGAACCACTCCACAAGGCTCTAAGAGGACAGGAAGTGTGGAAAGGTGCTATTGAAGACTAACCTCTAGCTGAGGTGCCAGTGGCAGTTGATGACTGCTGGGAGAGTTACTTTTCTTTCTGGTAGGTTTCCCAGGTAGCAGGCAATGACCCTACACCTGTGGATATATGGGCAGTTCTAGATGAGAGAAGAGAGAGAGAGGGAGGGAGAGAGAGGGAGAGAGAGAGAGAGAGGACATAGAACCACTCCACAAGGCTCTAAGAGGACAGGAAGTGTGGAAAGGTGCTATTGAAGACTAACCTCTAGCTGAGGTGCCAGTGGCAGTTGATGACTGCTGGGAGAGTTACTTTTCTTTCTGGTAGGTTTCCCAGGTAGCAGGCAATGACCCTACACCTGTGGATATATGGGCAGTTCTAGATGAGAGAAGAGAGAGAGAGGGAGGGAGAGAGAGGGAGAGAGAGAGAGAGAGGACATAGAACCACTCCACAAGGCTCTAAGAGGACAGGAAGTGTGGAAAGGTGCTATTGAAGACTAACCTCTAGCTGAGGTGCCAGTGGCAGTTGATGACTGCTGGGAGAGTTACTTTTCTTTCTGGTAGGTTTCCCAGGTAGCAGGCAACGACCCTACACCTGTGGATATATGGGCAGTTCTAGATGAGAGAAGAGAGAGAGAGGGAGGGAGAGAGAGGGAGAGAGAGAGAGAGAGAGAGAGAGAGAGAGAGAGAGAGAGAGAGAGAAGAGACATAGAACCACTCCACAAGGCTCCACTTCCTAATGGTTCTGCTCCCCTTCTCAACTGGGAACCATGTGTCTGAACACATGAGACTGTGCAGGAACACTTCACAATGAAATCACAGTATTTGCCCCTTGATACCATTGGCTCATGGCTTTCCCGTGATGGAAAATCCACTCATTCAAATGTAAAGTACCCACAGACTCAGAGTAATTGTTCAAAAGTCCATAGTCTATTTATTTATTTATTTATTTATTTATTTATTTATTTATTTATTTATTTATTTATTTATTTATGGGTTTCTCTGTAGTCCCAGCAGGCCAACTGGTCTGGAATTCACTTTGTAGAATAGTCTAGCCTCAATCTCACAGAGATCCACATGGCTCTGCCTCCCTGAGTGCTGGGATGAAGGGCATGTGCCACCACCCATCATGCTTGTTTAGGGGAATATATTTTTTTTTTTTTGGTCTTTTTGAGACAGGGTCTCCCTTTATCCCCTGCATCTGGCCTGGAGCTTGCTATGTAGACCAGGCTGGCTTTGAACTCAGAGAGATCTGCCTGCCTCTCCCTTCTGAGTGCTGGGATTGAAGGTGTGTGCCACCATGCCCAGAGGGAATGTCTTTGGGGGGGTCTCATTTTTTGCTCTTTTGTGTGTCTTTTTTAATTTATTTTTAATTTATTATTTTGTATGTGTATGAGTGTACTGTCTGCATGTAGGTTGATGCACCGGTGTCGTGCAATGCCTCAGAGGTTAGAAGAGGGTGATAGATCCCACTGGAACTGGGGTTAAAGACAATTTTAGCCACCATGTGGTGCCGGGAATCGAACCCAGGTCCACTGCAAGAGCAGTCGGTGCTCTTAACTGCTGAGCCATCTCTCCAGCCCCCATAGTCTCTTCTTAAGACTCACAAAACTCTCTTGTCTGTGATCACATGTAAAATCAAACCATAAATTAAATAATGGCACAAAGTAAACATTCCCAATCCAAAAGGGAGTAATGGGGCTCAGCAAGGAAAGGCTGAACAAAAGCAAGACCAGTAACTGTAGGAAGCTCCCTTTCCCACTAGCAGGTATTATTAAGGGAAGGGGAGCACAGCGTCTGCTGACACTCTGGGGACCTGACCCCTCGGCGCACAGGTCAGTCAGTTACTTCCATAGCCCGACCTGAGAGGTACTTCCAACTCAGGTCCGTAGCCTGGGACAATGGAACGTTTCCCTCCATGGCCGTGCTTTTTCCACCTGCCCAAAGACTTCTGGCCCCTGGACAGGAATTTCAGGCTGATGGCTCATTGCCTATCTTCAGCCTACATCCACTCAAAATTCACTTCACCCACACCAACTATCCAGGTTGGTGGTCTAAAGGACCACTATCCAACCCACTGGTCACTCGAATGAAATTCAGGCCTGCTTTGGCCTATATGCATGCAAAAATTATAGCCAGGAATTCTGTTTAATGATGGTAATGGAGAATTTGATTTATTGCCTGCTACAGCTTCCTTTTTTGTTATTATTTATGTGTGTGAATGTGCTGTCTGCATGTAAGTAGGTGCACCCATGTCGCGCAATGCTGCAGAGGTCAGAAAAGGGCAACGGGTACCCTGGAACTGGCATTAAGATGGTTCTTAACCACCATGTGGGTGCTGGGAATTGAACCCGGGTCCTCTGCAAGAGCAGTTGGAGCTCTTAACCACTGAGCCATCTCTCTAGCCTTACAGCTTGCTTTTATAAGCAAAATGACATCAGTTCCCAGAGCCAATCACAAACCCATAGTTCCATGACACTGCATACTGCTGTTCTGCCTACCATCCTGTACCTGGGCATGTTGCTTGCTTCTTCTTGGTGCAGGGTCAGAGAAATCCCATGACTCCAACATAGTGCTCTAAGGGGTGCTAGCTGAGAACTAGCCCCCAATTCAAATGGGATCTTCCCACATCTCCCCCTTTTACTTTATTTTTTCTGAGAGGAAAGCCCGTGGGAGAGGTTGACACCATGAAGGAAGCCAGGTCTTGAATAGAGGATTGCTTAAACCCATCTCGAGTGCCAGATGGAGGCAGGCCAGATCAAAACTTTATTTTGTACACTAATAAAGGGTCTTTACAAATCAGTAGGACTTGCCTAGAAAAAATGGCGCCTGAAGAAAGCAAGGTAGGCATTGTCAACATTGTTGAAAAATTTTTCTTATTGGCCCTAGCTATTTCCTCACTTGTGGGCAGCTTGTGATCAGCCCATGCTTGCCATTAAACTGCTTGGAATGCAACCTGCATGCTGCCTTGACCCTTAAGATGATTGGTTGCCTGTTTCAGGCCCTGGAGATCCCTTTGTGATTTTTGTCTTTATAACTGATGTGCTGCATATGATACATGATACAAGAAATCTTGCTTGACTAGACTCCCTGTCGTGTCTGATTGTCTTCAGGAAGGGAAGGCTGCAGCTGCGGGCCAGTGCACTCACCTTTCCTTGACCCCCCCTCATGGGGAACCCTCGAGGACTGGCCTGCGGGGAGGAGCTGGGATGGAGAGGGAACCCCACACACTAAAACCAATTCGTGCACAAAAAAACCAACCATGGGGTAAACTGTCAAACATAACTAAGGAATACATGCAACTTTCATGTAAAACCAATTTACAAGCAGCTACATCCAAACTTGTACAACCCAAGGTCCCTACTGTCCAGCTGGAGAGGCTTACATGTACATGGATGTTGATAAAATAAGAGTCCAGACTATTTTTGAGATCTCAGAAATTCCTCCATCTCTTCAGTTCTTACAGTCTAACACGCCCCCTCTTCAGCATTTGATCCCTGGGCCTCAGAGGACAAGGGGCAAAAGTGGATGAGAAGTAAAGCAGTCTATTTTTCTTTGAGGTATCACTTTGATCTCTGGTCTGTTCCAGGCTGTTTTCTTTCGTGGACTGGCAGTTTGTTTTATGAATCCTTTGTTCAAACCTACTAACAAGCAAGCAGTGAGACAGCAAAGTTATTTAAATGGCATTGATTATCATGACATGTTGCTCTGTGGGCACAGATACATTTATTTAGATGGCATATTAATCTGTGTACTAAAGCTTTTTTACAATGTTATCAATTACTTAAGGTTTAATACCAGCCATGTTATTCCCCTAAAGGAGTGGGATAATCACCAATTAGGTTTTGGATAACTTTGGTATCCACTAGCTGTACAATTTCTTCCAGGCCGGTGTGGAATAGCAATGAGTCTTGCTTGACTCAGGGAGACCACTATTGTGCATTCCAGTGGCCTTTGCTAATGCTCTGTGGCATCTTTAGAGGCCTACTGTCCATTTCCAAGTGTGGTTTTTGTCATTTCTGTTCTCAGACTTTGTTTTCACACCAGGTCTTCAACAGCCAAGGTCTTAATGCACATATGTGTACTCCAATTTATAAACAAATAGTTTTTATTTGGGGGGAGGCATTGGTCCCCATCCAATGCTTCTTTGGCAGAACAACCCACTGCTAGTACCAAAGCTTTTCCTGTTGACAAATTTAGTAAACTATCAAGCCTTTAAAGATTTTCCAATATGTAGCTCTGAATAAAAATTTTCTTTTTACAGTTTTTATGCCCATTAGTTAAAGGCTGGAGAATATATATATATATATATATATATATATATATATCTCCATATCCCATAAGAAAATGTTACCATAACAGCTGTCTTCTTTATTACCACCAAATGATTTTTTTTTCTATAAGAAGGAGAGATAGGAAGGTTTCTCATATTAAAATTTTGCAGCACCTGGAAGGTAAACTTCATTAGGACACATTATAAACAGCTTTTTTAAATGGGATCCACAGAGATGTTTGGTGTCTGTGGCTCAGGCAATCTGAAGTTTTTCTTTTTATGTTCAGATGGGCTAGCTTTTCTGCTGGTATATCTTGGTCCATCTTGTATAATGCAAAGCTGTATCTTTTCTTTCTGAGGAATTGAATTGGTGATGTTTTG
Organism: Rhizomys pruinosus; assembly: GCA_009823505.1. NCBI lineage: Eukaryota > Metazoa > Chordata > Mammalia > Rodentia > Spalacidae > Rhizomys > Rhizomys pruinosus. The sequence continues at coordinate 1,144,319 of VZQC01011202.1, read as the reverse complement.
ACCTGTGAGAACATGCAAACCTTTTCCCATAGTTTTAAGATTTTAAAATTCATTTTTTTCAAAGGTTTGAAAGAAAGAGTTCTCTATTTGTATCCCAGAGGGAGTACTCTACCACCTCCCCCTTTTTGTTTTTTTTATGAATTTTTATATTTTGACCTATAGATGTTTAAAATACAGTTGTATTACACATACCTATAGACAAGAACCATGCTGTAGCAGTCCATTAAATGTACCCAAGTTGTTTAACATTTAACTGTACACTATTAATTTAGGAAGGCAAAACTTAATTCCTTTGTAAAATTCTTTGTAGGCAAAACTAAGGCTTAAGATGATACTATACAATACAGAAATTATAGGTAACATTTGTATACATTAACCCCAAAGTTGTTAAACAAATTATAAGTAAAATAAATGTGGACAGCAATCTGTATTACTAATTGGTTTAAATGTATGACCATTTTTATTAAAACTTTTAACCAAATTTAACAGATATAAACATTTTTACTAAGTTTTAAAGTATCATATGATATGCAGACAAAGATTTGGCAAAGTTGAATACATGACAAATAAATTTTGACCAAATATATACTTTGTTCTTGAAAACTGTATGACTAGACTATGACTTCAGAGAAATCAAGTCCATTAACTTATGTGGTTTATTTTGTATTTCTGTATAAATCTCTACTGAAATACCTCCATATATAAATATATGGTTTTTTAACATAACACTTTAAACTGCAAACCTTACAGAGTGGATTTTAATGACCCTCTTCCTCCAAGCTCTTGGAGATGGCTTCTCCAGGCCTGGCACAAAACCCTGCTTTAAAGGCATTTTACCTAGCTGTTAAATGTTCTACAATACACATTTAACTATACCTTAAATTATATCTGAAATAAAATAAGATTATTTCTTAAAACCAATTTATTTCCTAAAGCACCTTAAGAATTTGCTTGAATTTTTGTCTTAGGAGTGGAAAGAGCACAAGCAGCAGGTGGTAGCACACACCCAAAGTGCTTAACTGTTACCACGCCTGTATAATTCCATTAGTAATTCTTAACCAAGACAAGTTAATTACACAAACAACCATAGAAGTTTAACAATATTAGTGGAGCTGTGTCTGAGTTGAAAGAGCCAGATTCAACTCAGCAGCCTTTTAGAATTGTACAAATACATATTAACATTTACATAAACCCAATTAAAGATTGTTAACACCAGAAGGTATAGACCAATAGTTTTGTATAGGTTGAATCCGTTAACAGCGATTTATAGGTCTTTTCTAGACAGGGTCTCCCTGTAGCCCCAGCTGTCCTGGAACTCACTCTGTAGACCAGGCTGGCCTTGAACTCACAAAGATCTGCCTGCCTCTGCTTCCCAAGTGCTAGGATTAAAGGCATGCACCACCATGCCTGGCTATAGTTGATTTTTTAATACACAGAAATTCAGAAAGTCATACAGATTAAAACAAGTACTCATACACCCATACACACATCTGAACATGCATATGTGTGTGTGTGTGTGTGTGTGTGTAATAAAGAAAATATTGTTAAGTTGACCTGTGAGAGAGAGAAGTTACATTATTAGTTAATATTTGATGAAGAACAAACAAAATTATTTTACACTTTTGTTGTAGGGGTGTACATCTTATTTGAATACATGCTTTGGTAACACACAAACCTCTGAAGTTCATTCATTAATCTCCTGGGTCATCTGTCAACCATTTGGCCGTCCCTATCTGACCCTAATTCTTTCCCTACACTGAACCCTATTCTGACTTTTATTTCTAATCTATACCTGTCCTGTCCCTGTTTATCTTACCCTTTCCTTATAGACCAATGTTCAGAGAGAGCCCAAAGACCAGAACTGACTCCATTTATTTGTGGTTCTGGGCCAAATTGTTTTAAGAAAGTCAAGAATTTACTTACAAAGTTTTTACTTAAATTAGAACAAATTTTTACCTTAACCCATTGCAAAAATTTTTTTGATTAGTTAAACAACATGGATAATATGACCTTTTAACTTTGGCTTCTAATTTAGTAGATTTATGGTGTTATTTCTGCGGACTGTGAAAAATATTCAGCTGTGATCAACTCTGGTTCAGGGCATGGCAACTTGTGATTCCAATGGTTCTGGAGTCCCAGAGGCACATTTAATTCCCTCCAGACGGTATTTACAAGCAGCTATAAACTAAAAAGTGTAAGAGCTTCATTTTCCTTTGGGTCTTTTCAAGACAGAGCCTCCTTCTGCTCCCAACTGGCCTGGAGCTCACTATGCAGAACAGGCTGTCCTTGAACTCACAGAGACCTGCCTGCCTTGGCCTCCCCAACTCTAGGACCAAAGGTGTGTGCTACAACACCCAGTTCCACAAGCCTAGAATTTAGGAGCCCAATTTGTATTACAGAAGACTGGCCTCTAGAATGAGGTCCTAGAGGAAGCTTAGCAGACAAAAGAAAACCTGAGCTGAATCAACCACTACAATGACATTATTTACAGAAAAAAAAGGTTTAAAGGAGAACTTTTAAAACATACTTAACTGTAGCTGGCTTTTCACAAACTTCCATGCAAGCCAATATCCCATGAGTTTTCTCCATTACCCTAGCCTGCCTAGAACTGAGCAGTCTGTCCAAATGTGCACCGCAGTAGAAGGCTTGCAGCAAAAGCCTTTAGCTTGTTCCACAGGCATGCCTGCCCTCCCAGCCTCTTTCTCTGCAGCCCCCACCCCCGCACTCCCCCACCCCCCGCCCCCCATGACTTTCACTGCTTGAACCACAGCAAGAAGGAGGAAGCTTGGTTTTCCCCTTTGGGCTGAAATCCAGGCTTCAGAGTAGGTCTCATGCCCATTGAAAAAGCATCTAGAAGGTAAGTATATGGGAGAGGAAAAACTCCTTTCTCACAATTTCTCTGAATACAGATAACCTAGGAAGGCTGGGGGACAGACAGATGCCCCCAGTCAGAGGATGCCAAAACAGCACCCAGGGGCTCCATACAGGTGCCCCGCTGAGTGGGTGAAAACCCACAAGAATGTGCAGTACTCTCAAAGCCTGTCAGGGAAGGGGCCTCCAGCACACAGGCCAAGTACCCGTCAGCACCATCCGAAAGCACACCAGCAAAGTCAACATGAGAATTTTCTCTACCTCCATCCTTAGTCTGTGCCTTCAATTATTCAGAGGCTCTAAACTGTCTCCAGACTAGAACTTGAAACATAATAGCTACAGCAAAAACACAGCAAACCATGGCACAGAGTCAACAAATATATGCCATGCATCACAAAGTGATTCCTCCTGAAACATAGCTCCCTTAAAAGTATTATTTCCCATCTTGCAGAGATTCCAACTCACCAAAGTGGTTTCCGTGCCCCATTTTGATGCACCAGAATGTAGGAAGCTTCCTTTACCAGGAGCAGGTACAGCATGTTCCTGCTAAGGGAAGGGGAGCACAGTGCTCACCTTGAGGATCTTGTGAGAAACTGACCTCTCAGTGCAGAGGTCAGTTGGTTACTTCCATAACCCGACCTGAGAGGTACTTCCAACTCAGGTCCTTAGCCTGTGACAATAGAACATTTCCCACCGTGGCCATGCTTTTATCACCTGCCCAAAGACTGCTGGCCCCTGGACAGGAATTTCAGGCTGATGGCTGATTGTTTATTTTCAGCCTACAGTCGCTCACAATTCACTTCACCCACACCAGCTATCCAGGTTGGTGGTCTAAAGGACTGCTGTCCAACCCACGGGTCACTCAAATGAAATTCAGGTCTGCTTTGGCCTGTATGCTTGCAAAAATAATGGCAGGGAATTCTGTTTCATGATGGCAATGGAGAGTTCGATTTATTGTCTGCTACAGTTTGCTTTTATAAGCAAAATGACATCAGTTCCCAGAACCAATCACAGAAACACACACCCCCAGTTCCTCACCACTACATACTGCTGCTCTGCCTAGCATCCTGTACCTGGGGCACATTGCTTGCTCCTCCTTGGGATAGGGTCAGAGAAATTCCATGATTCCAATATGGTGCTCTAATTGATGCTAGTTGATAATTAGCCCCCAATTCAAACTGGACCTTCCCACAAATAACCCAGCAGGGCGAAGGCCAAATTATGCAGATTCTTGTACAGAATCTGAGACTCCTTGGTGACACTTCCTGTGTAATGGATCCACCTCCTAAACTTTATACAACCTTCCTGTATGGCACTGTCAGATGGGGACCAAGTGTACAAAAATGTGACAAATTGGGGACCATTTCCCATTCAAAGCACAGAAGTTACTATCTGAGTTCTTCATATATAATCCTCATCTCTATTCCAAAGATACTGTGAGGATTTATCATGAATGTATGTGTGTGTGTGTGTGTGTGTGTGTGTGTATGTGTGTGTGATATTGACAAATGCTCTTTCTGTGTCAACACTGGATACCATGGGCTGATGTATTTATCATGTAATACCTTGTCAAGATTGAAATATCTGATGAAAACAAAACAAGTAGGCAATTTTGCCATTCTGTAGACATCATGGTGACTTACAGAAATAACATAGGTGTGATGGTGGGGGACAACCATCATTCCTGTCATCAATGGAGGTGTGGTTTCTTGTTTTTTTTTGTTTGTGAATATATTTAATTAAGGATTTTCCTTTCATATTTTGAGACATTAGCTTTTATTTCTTTTCTTTTAAAATATGTTGTGGGCTGGAGAGATGGACTACCAGTTAAGAGAACTGACTGCTCTTGCAGAGGACCCAGGTTCGATCCCCAGCACCCACATGGCTGCTAAGGACATCATGCTGAGTGAAGTAACACAGTCCCAGAAAAACAAACGATGAATGGTATCCCTCATCTGTGGATGCTAGTGCCAATTACCTAGTTGTAAGTATTTCTTGTGTATGGCCCCTGAGCAAAAAAAAACGTCCAAAGCAGTTGGGAGTGATGCATACTGGAAACAACACCACCAATAACAGAAAGGACTGAATCGAAGAACTGACTGAAACAGTGAACTTCTGCTCAAAACAGTCAACTTCCTCATGGAGAATATTTAGAAAGACTGAGAAAGAGATGAAAAGCATGTTTGGCAGAAGGCATGAGCTCTGGTGGGGTGGGAGAATGGGGGGGACACAGGTCTAGATTTGTTAAAAAAATAAAAATAAATTTATGTGAAAAAAAAAAGAAATGCATGTAGTTAAGTTGCACCAACTAGAGAACACTGTGTTTTACAGATGCCCTTCACAGTGATTCTGCTTTAACTCTGTGAATGAAGCAAATTACTTGTTTATGTACTGGTAGTGTTAAAGCTCTACTGCTTATTCTGCTTCCTACATTCAGGTAGAAAGAATTTTAACTAAGAGGAAAGAAATAGATCAATTTGGGGTGCAGCATCGGACTCTATTTTCCAAGCACTACTAATTAGATAATGCCAATGATGTACAGAGGCCATTTTTAGTGAATCTGGTTTACCTCATTGACAGAAGCAAAGGGCAAGTTTGTTTTCGTTGTGAAAAAGTAATGTACAAAAAAATCTGTCTGTAACTCCAATTCCAGGAGAACTCCAGTTCCAGGGGAATCCGACACCCTCTTCTGACCTCCATGGCATTGCACGACATGGGTGCACAAACCTACATGCAGACAGTACATTTATACAAATAAATAAATAAATAAATAAATAAATAAATAAATAAAATATGTTGTCATTACATTTGCTTTATGTGCATGAGTGTATTGGTTGCAAGCATGTAAAAGTGCATCCATGTCATGCAATCCCCATGGAAGTCAGAAGAGGGCATAGAATCCCCTGGAACTGTAGTTATGGAGGGCTGAAGCCACCATATGGGTGTTGGAAACCCAACCTGAGTCCTATGCAAGAATATCCAGTGTTCTTAAACACTGAGCTCTCTCCAGCTCTGTTTTATTTTCTTAAAATGACTGATTGTGGTTCTAAGATAATTCTAGCTTCACAGCATAGGATAGGATAAGTGTGCATTATCAGGACTTTTCTCTCCATCTGCTCTGTGAAGTGCATTCCAACCTCCATTTGGCATGTTCCAGAGCAGAGTCTTGTCTGGACCCTCCATATTGTCCCCTGTCCTTTCTCATGCACAGAGACCCTAATGATCTCATAAATTATAAGAAGCCTTAGAAAACTGTGTAATGGAAAGTAGAAACAAGGGCCCGGAAAGTCAGTCCAAAGGAAAGAATAGACTGAGGAATCAGGAGGCCATGGCCTTCCCAAAGTGAGAGGACAGGCAGACCAGATTTCACCAGCAATTTTCTGACTACTGGTAATCTCTGGTGAACTCAGTTCCCTGCCCAAAAAGATGAGCTTCTAGGTTGATAGGACACCAGGAGTCTGTGTCATGGGAAAGTGCCCAAGTTGAACATATTGTGGACAGGAAAGTAGTAACTAAAATTGCTTCCTGACACCATCTCACCCCATCAGAATGTCTCCTATGAGTCGCATCTTCTCTGCACTTTGACCAAATATGAGTCACAAACTAACCACAACTCTCTGTAAAAAAGGAGCTTCTCAGTGATTGCAGAGGCCCACAAGGTCAACATGCTGAGCAAAAGAGACTGCAGGTGCTCAACCCCAAGAAGGACATCCATGTCACCTCCCTCTCCCCAGCACTCAGGGATTTTCAGGGAAGATGAGGCAGAAAGATGGTGAGAACCAGAGGTGGAAGATGACTGCAAGAACCTAGTTTTTTTCCAGAGGGCAGGACAGCTGCACACATGAACTCACAGCAATTGTGACAACGTCCACATGATCTATGCAATCATAAGCCATATGAAATCTCAACATGGAGGGTGTAGGTGGGCATGAAAGTCCACACATAGCTAAGGAGGTATTGCCATTTGGTAGCTGCTGAGATGGTAAGAGTTAGTTTTCTTTAATGGTGTGACTCTTGGTAGGCCAATGACAGTACAGTGCAGGAACCACAACCAAGAGTATCTGGACAAGGCATGCTGGACTCCATGGGGAAAAGTAGACAGGAAAATGGGTGAGTAGGGAATGGGGATGGATCTAGGAGTAGGTAAATGTGACAAAAAGACATTCTATCACTAAAAGTGTCACCCAATTTAAAACATCCTCTCCTTTTGTTTAGTTTCTCATTGCACTTACTATTGGGAAAGCAGCTTTAGTTCCAAAACATGAGATGTAAGCTCTGAGTACAGTTAGTTCCCCAAAGTTCCCAGAATCTCCTAGATTTTTCTGTTAGGCATCTGAGTGTCATCACTCAGTGTCCTTGGAAACAGCTCGTGGGCCTGTAGAGGCCAGAGTATTGTACACACTGGGCTCCTCTGGGGGCTCCCCTGTCCGGCAGGAAGGAGCTGCAGCTGTCCCCCATATGAGTGTCACATTGCACAGCTGGGCATAGGTCACATCCTAAGGATCCTCAGAATCATTATCCTGGAATTCAAGATTGGGGAGGAAGGTAGTTGCCTGGAATTGGGGATTGTGGTCTGGGGAAAACAGGCCCCAAATGTCAGTCCATCTGTCTATCCTCTCCCAAATGTCCATCCTTCATGTCTATGCATTCGCTTGACTTGGAAGCTCCTGCACTCTTGAACCTAGAGTGTTTTACCTGGGCATATGCCTCCCCCTGGGTATCTTCCTTGGGCTGGCTGTCTGTGCAGCAGGGAGACAGGGAGACAGAGACAGAGTGCCTGGTTCCCTGGGAATATTCTCCAGCCAGGTCTCCATGGGGAGACCAGAGTGATCCCTGAAATATGTAAATCTACCCCTCTCTTTGCTTTATTTTCCCTGAAACATGTGCAGTGCTGACACTCTGTTTATTAGCAGCCGTCTCAGGGCATGGGAGCTTGCTCACTCTCCATCTGCAGTGTGCACAGGGAGCCTGGTCAGGACAGAGCTCCTGTGGACAGCTGCTGGGTGAATGAGTGGATGTGGGATATTGGGACTCATTTGGTCATGTGTCCTTCTGAGAGCCCAGGATCATGTTGTGAGGAGACAGAAAGGGGACAGGAGGGAGCAGCCACATGGTCCCAGGACAACCAGGAGTGAGGGCATGGTATGAAGGAGATGGTGCTTCTAGCAAGGAGGGGTCAGCTGTAGATGTCACTGATTGCTGAGCAAGGAGGACAGAGATAGTGTCCCATGAATGGGGACAGGGCTCTCACCCGACTGCCTAGCTTGATGTTATCCTCACTTTCGGAGTCTTTAAAAGCTGCATCTGTCATGGCAGAACAAGGGTGTCATCTCCTCGCCAGGACCTCTGGCACGTTTTAGTCCCACAGAATCCTATCCCGTCCCAGAAGGAGTCAGAGAACCAAGAAATGTGGCAATGTCTCCATGCCCATAGTGCAGGTGCTGACCACAGACCCTCCCTGCCATATCATGAGTCCAGGGCACTGGGCATCTCCCTCCCTAGGTCACACAGCTTTTCTTCCTGGATGGCTGTTGGGTCATGGCCCCCAGGGGAACTGCTGGCCAGCTTGTTGACCAAGCACTTATCTTGCTGGAACATCTTGTTACCCTCCTTCACAGAAAGCCTGACCCACCCACGCCAGAGAACCACCTGTGCCTGGGGGCATGAACCTCTGACCTTGGTTTTGTCACTTGTGCTGTAAGCCTGTATATAAGGCTCCCCTGTCTCTTCAATAAATGGCATCTGGCATTCTCTCAGAATGGATGACCCACTGTCTTGTCTTCCTTTAAATCCTCAGCCCCTCGCCTGACAATTTGGGAAATGCAGTAGTGCTGGCGCTACAAATGGGGGTCCCACCAAGATTGGGAAAGAAGGGAAGACTGCTGAAGGATCGCCCAAGAAGGCTGGCCAGCACTTCGGATAAGGTAAGGTGTGGGCATATTGAAAATGGGTGCGGTTAGTTCTCATTCTCTTTTGGTGAAGCAACCAGTTGAACTTTTAAAGAAACAAGGCACAGGAATTAAACATAAGAAAGAAAAAAGGCACAGGAATTAAACATAAGACAGCTAAATGTTTAATAAAAACCTTACAAAAAACTAGTCCCTGATTCCCTGTAAAGAAAGAGGGACCTGATAGTATCCTGGCAGTGACCCCACAAATGGTGACACCAACGTGGGGTGTGGAGACCAGTTTGGTAAGCTAGAATCTCTGCAAGATGAGAAATTACACTTTCAAGAAAGCTATGTTCCAGGAGAAATTGTTTTGTGATGTATGGCATGTGTTTGTTGACTGTGTGCTGTGGCTTGCTGTGGCTTACTGTGGCTGTTGTGTTTCAAGTTGTGGCCTGGAGAAAGTTTAGCATCTCCAAATCAGCAAAGGCATGGGCTAAGGATGAACGCAGAGGGAATTCTCCTCTTGACTCTGGTGGTGAGCCTGTGGATGGCGCTGATGGAGATTTGGTCTGTGTGCCAGAGACCTTTTCTCTGGTAGACTTTGAGAAGCTTGCATTCTCTTGTGGGTTTTCACCCACTCAATGGGACACGATTATGCAGCCCGTGGGTGCTGTTTTGGCTTCCCTGGATTGGGGGCATCTGTTGCTTCCCCAGCCTTCCCAGGTGGCGGCTATTCAGAGAAATTGTGAGAGGAGCCCTTCCTCTCCCATCCATTTGCCTTCTAGAGGTTTTGAAATGTGCTTGGAACCTGCCCTGCAGCCTGGGGTCTCGGTTTCTGCCTTCTGGCCACAGTTCAGGTGGCAAAGGTCACAGAGGCTGGAAGGACAGGCATGCCCTCAGAGCATTTTGTGGCGAACCTTCCATAGAGCTGTTCATTTGCACCTTTGCACAGACAGGCTGGGGTTGTAGAGGCAACCACCCAGGAATTAATCTACCAACACTGGCTTGCATGGAAGCTTGTGAAAAGCCAGCCACAGTCTAAATATGTTTTTAAAAATTGTCCTCCTTAAAAATTTTTCTTTAGATAGTGTAAAATAGTGCTTAATTCTGCTGAAGTTTCCTTTTTTCTGCTAAACTTCCCCCAAGATCTTGTCTAGAGGCCAGTCTTCTATGATGCAAATTGAGCTTGTAAATTCCAGGCTTTGGTGGTGGCCCATGCCTTTAATCCAAATGGATGTCTGTGAGTTCAGGGCAGCCTAGTCTACAGAGTGACCTCCCAGTGGGCTCTGACTGTAAGAAAGCACTGCCTTGAAAAGACTAAAGGCAGAATATGAAGCTGTTACATTTTTCAGTTTGTAGCTGTTGGTAGATGCTCTGGTGAATCTAGTCCAGTGTTTGTTCTGTGCCCCTCTCCTGCTCTGGAAACAGCAGATGGCTGATGGGGGAAGGGCTGGCTTTACAGTATTCTGTTTCACTGGGAAGCATAAAGTCTCGGGCAAGAGCCTGGGGCAGTATTCATTGTGTTTTTTTTTTTTTTTTTTTTTTAATGTATTTATTTATTTATTTTTAACAAATCTAGACCCGTGTTCCCGCTCAGTCCCCACACCCGTCAAGAGCTCTGCATTCTGCCAAACATGCTTTTCCATGTCTTAGTCTTCTCAATATTTTCCATGGGACGTTGACTGTTTTGAGCAGAAGTTCACTGTTTCAGTCAGTTCTTTGATGCAGTATTTTCTGTTGTTGTTGTTGTTTCCAAAATGCATTATGTCCAACTGCTTTGTACAGAAGCTCAGGGCCCTACACAAGAAATACTTACAACTGGGAATTGGCACTAGCATCCACAGATGAGGGATACCATTCGTCGTTTGTTTTTCTGAGACTGTGTTACTTTCACTCAGCATGATGTCCTCTAGCTCCAGCCATTTTTCCTGCAAAGCTCGTGATGTCGTCTTTCTTTACTGCTGCATAGAACTCCATTGTGTAGAATGTACCACATTTTCTCTATCCATTCGTCAGTAGAGGGGCATTTGGGTGTTCCAGCTCTTTGCTATTGTGAAGAGAGCTGAAAACATGGTAAACTGGCTGCATGTATCTCTGTGGTGGCGTAAGTCTTGAGGGTACATGCCCAGGAGTGGTATGGCTGGGTCGGGTGGCAAGTTCATTCCAAATCTTCCAAGGGTTCTCCACACTGCTTTCCATAGTGGCTGTACGAGTTTACATTCCCACCAGCAGTGGATGAGTGTTCCCCTTTCCCCACAACCTCTCCAGCACTTGGTATCATTTGTTTTCTTGATCCTAGCCAGTCTTACTGGAGTAAGATGATATCTTAAAGTGGTTTTTGATTTGCATTTCCTTAATGATTAGTGATGTTGAGCAGTTCTTGAGGTGTTTCTCAGACATCTCTAATTCCTCGTTTGTGAAGTCTCTGTTCAGTTCTTTGCTCCATCTATTGAGCGGGTCGTTTGTTTCTTTTTTCTTTGTTTTTTGAGTTAGTTATATTATTCTGGAAATCAATGCTTTGTCAGATGTATCTGCAGTGAAGGTTTCCTCCCACTCTGTGGGATTTCTCTTCACTTCCTTGATTTGTTTCTTTTGATGTACAGAAGCTTTTGAGTTTGATGAGGTCCCATTTGTCAATTGTTGACCTTAATCTTGTGCAGCTGCTGTCTGATTTAGGAAGGTTTTCCTAGCCTATGTCTTGTAGTCTGCTGCCAACTTTTTCTTCTATCACCTTCAGAGTTTGGGGTTTCACGTTGAGGTCTTTAATCCATCTGGAGTTGACTTTTGTACAGGGCGAGAGGTAGGGGTTAATTTCATTCTTCTACAAGTGGTGATCCAGTTTTGCCAACACCACTTCGTGAAGATGCTGTCTTTTCTCCATTGTGGTTTCTTGGCCCCCTTGTCAAATATGAGATGGCTGAAATTATTATGTGCTCAGATTGGATCTTCGGTTTTGTTCCATTGGTCAACAGGTCTGTTTTTTGTGCCAGTACCAGGCTGTTTTTATGACTATAGCCCTTGAAACAATTAATTCTGGTATAGAGATCCCCTGGGTAGCTCTTTTCACTCAGGATTGATGGCTATTCGGGGCTTTCTGTTTCCAAATAATAAAAAGAACTTTTTTCCC
>VZQC01011202.1:1048829-1128574 GCA_009823505.1 Rhizomys pruinosus | reverse complement strand
GAGATCTCAAATCTCAAGAGTCACACAAGCGTGCCTTTAATACCGGCTGGGAGGATAACTCCGCCCCCACAGCCACTAGATCTAATCAAGCCAAAGACCACACCTTTAATCCCAGCTGACCTGCCGCTGGGCTCAGGAGATCTCAAATCTCAAGAGTCACACAAGCGTGCCTTTAATACCGGCTGGGAGGATAACTCCGCCCCCACAGCCACTAGATCTGTCTTCCCCTCTTCCTGCCGCTGGGCTCAAGAGATCTCCTTCATTGTGTTTTAAAGGTGTGGCTTTGATTCCAATACTCGGGAGAGACACTGTGGACCTCCACCCTACCAAGTTGTATCACTTTAGTTATTCGACTCCATCTCAGCATGTTTAACTTAAAATCTAGCCAATAAATTGTCTTTTTTAAAGGAACATTGAAAAAAGTCTCTTTAACAACATGAATTAATATTTTGGTTCAATTTAAATGACAAATTTTTTGAAAAACTGTTTTATGTTTCTTTAGGCCCATCTTCAAGCTGTGTGTATGTGTGAGTGAATGTGAGTTCCTGCTTTTAATTCATTATAGTCCTACAGGTTTAAATCTATTTAGCTAACTATAAACAAAAATAGACTCAATTCATAGAAAATGTTTGTTTTATACCTCTTAGTGCTAACAATTTTAATTGGGCTTATAGTATGCATATTATTCAGTTTAATGATAGATTGTTAATTATTATTAGTAATTGTTACTAATAGTTATAGTTATTGTTATTGAATATAATTATTAATAATAATTGATAGAAATTCAATCTAATGGTAAATTGTTCATTGTTAGCTGCTATTATTGACAATTATTATTCATAATTAATGATTGTTGTGACTAATAATGGTTAATACTAATTATTGATAATTAATAATGGTTATAATTGTTGTGATTATGAATAACTATTATTCTTCCAAAGTCCTTAATAGCAAGACAAGATGGATTGTTCCAAGACTACAAACAACTTTGGCCTGTCTACTTTTGGGAATCTTCAGTCTTTAGATTTGTAAATAATATAGGGACAGTTAGGCTTAGCAGAGGGACAGCTTAGGAGTAATTAACCAGAAGGGACAGGATAGGGAAAGAATAATAAACTTTAGGTATAGTTCATTGAAGGCAAGTGGTTGCAAGTGGGCCTAAGGGGTGGCATATAGATCTCAGCTGTTTTATGAGTTACTAGGACATTTATTCTAATTATATAAAAATAACCCTATAACAAATTATAAAAACATGTTTTTCATTGGACATCAAACGATATGGCTTTCTTCTCTTACAGGTCAACCTAACAAATCTTTCTTATGTATGTATGTGTGCACACACATGTGTATGGATGTGTGTACTTGTGTTCTACGTATATTATAATGTTAACAGCCATGATACCAACAAAAACATTGCCTCTGAGTTGGAAAGTGGCCCTTCCTTCTCAAGACGCAAATTTATATTAAACAGCCAAAACATAATTCAATTTCAACAAAAGTTATGGGTTATCTATTAAAAATTTTAAAATAATGGATCTACACTGCCACCTACTGGCTGTGCCCTTTCAACATCTAAAACAAAGATGCAACCAGGTTTTCATTGTATTAAACTGTTAATAAGTTTTGGGTATTTGGGAATAAAAAAATAAAAGGTATAAAAATTTAAAAAATAAAAAAAATTGAATTCCAATGAACATCATTGTGGAATTCGTGGCTGCCATTTTTCTTTATAAATTTTTGCGTGCATACAGGCTAAGCCTGCATTTTGTTCAGATGACCAGTGGGTAGCTGGTGTTGAGGCCTGCACTTCATTTGGGTGACCAGTTGGTTTGGAAAAAGGCTCCCTTTGCAGACCACCAACCTGGGAAGCTGGTGTGAAATTCCCGTCCTGGACTTTGGCTGGTGGAAAGTTACAGCCAAGAGTGGGAAACGTGTCACATTGTCCCAGGCTAAGGACCAGAGTAGGAAGATACCTCTCCGGTCAGGTCACAGAAGTGACCAACTGACCTCTATGCAATGAGGCCAGTTCCCCACAATGTCCACAAAGAGGGCACTATGTGTCCCCTCCCCTTAGACAAAGGAAGCTTCCTAGAAGCTCCCACAAAAAAATATCAAGATGGTTATGATGGTAACAACTTCTCATGGGGCATATCTAGCCAGTCTTTAATTAACTGATGGGCATGAGAACTATAAAAGAAAATTTTATTAAGAGCTAGATATTGAAAAATCTTTAAAGCAGGTTTTCATGCCAGGCCTGGAAAAGGCCAAGAGCTTGGTGAAAGATAGTTACTAAAATCCACTTTGTAAGGTTTGCAGTTTAAAATGGTAATACATTTGAACTAATTGGGAATATAAAATATTAATTGTTTTATTTGTAATCTTTTCCAACAACTCTGGGGTTAAGGTACACAAATGGTCTCTATATTTTTCTGTGTTCTTACAGTCTATGAAAAACAATTTGGGTAAATTTGATGAAAACTTACATCTTGGTTCCTGTTTATGGGTATGTGTAATACAACTTAGGCATCTATAGGTCAAAACATAAAAATTTAAAAAACAAAAGAGGGAGGTGGTATAATATTCCTTCTGTATTCCAAACCTTTTGATAGATTTTTAATTTGAGGTCTTGAAACTGACAATGGGAAGAGATCTATATGTTCCCACAGGTAAAAACACCAATCTAAATGCCTGAAAATGTACAACCTTTGGCTGTACAGGATGGACTGGGAAATAGCAGCAGAGAGGCTGACCCATCTGAACATTAAAGAAAAAGGAACCTCAGATTGCCTGAGTCACAGACACTGAGCATCTCTCTGAATTCTATTTAGGATAAGTGTTTATGATGAGCCCTAATGAAGTTTACCTTCCAGATGCTGAGAAACCTTCCTACCTCTCCCCTTTATAGGGAAAAGAAAAACATGATGGTAATGAAGTCATTACCCAACTGTAAATTAGAGCCAATTGTTATAGTGGTAATTTCTTATAAAACAGGTATAACTACCTTCTTTAATTGACTGATAGGCATGGGAACTGTGAAAGGATAATTCTCTATTTGGAGCCAAATATAATAGTAACTTATAAGCTGTGTAACTGAGCAAAATATGTTAATACAGGAGAGCTCTGATGTCAGCAATGGATTGTTCTGCTGAGGAGATGTTGGCTGGGGGATCCAAGCCCCCAAAATTATAAAGGCGTTTTGCCTATAAAAATGGGATATCCAGGGGCTGGAGAGATGGCCTAGCGGTTAAGAGCGCCGACCGCTCTTACAGAGGACCCGGGTTCGATCCCCAGCACCCACATGACGGCTGAGAACCGTCTGAAACTCCAGTTCCAGGAGAACTCCAGTTCCAGGGGAATCCGAGACCCTCTTCTGAACTCCGCGGCATTGCACGACACGGGTGCACAGACTTGCATGCAGACAGTACATTCATACACATACAGAAGTAAATAAAATTAATAAAAAAAAAAAATTAAAAAAAAATGGGATATCCACTAGGAGAAAGGCGGTAAGTCCCTGTTGTCGAAGACCTGGTGTAAGCATGAAAAAATGTTTTGAGACATCACTTGCTAATGTACAGTTGGCCTCTGAAATGCCAGAGAGCATTGCCAAAGGCCGCTAAAGCATTACAGCAAAATATTGGTCTCCTTGAGTCAAGCAAGACTCCTCTGTCAGTATCAGTTACAACTCAACTGCCTGGAGATACTGTGCAACAGTGACAGCCATATATATAGACTGTTTTGTTTCTCACCCACTTGTGCCCCTTTCACAAAGCCTAGGGAACAAATTGCAGAAGAGGAGGTGTGGTAGAATGTAAGGGCTGTTGAGAGATTGGGGTGAATCGTGAGACTATAGCAATATAGACTGGACTATTATTTGATCAACATGCTTGTGCATACAAGCTTCTCCAGTTGGACTATGGGAACCTTGGGTTGTTTAAAATATGAACATAGATACTTGCTAATTGGTTTTACGTGAATATTACTTACATTCATTACTTATGCTTCACATTCAGCTTACTTCATGTTTGGGATTTTTGGATATTAATTGGCCTTAGTGTGAAAATAAAGTTTCAGGTCTGACCTGCACCCCACTGCTCAGGTATGGTTGAGCATGCAGTACAAATGAGCGATCAATGACAGATACTCATTTATATATAAAGAAGGGGGATCTGTTGGGTTCTGGCCCCCAGGGAATCTGCTGACCAGCTTGTTGACCAAGCACTTATCTTGCTGGAACATCTTGTTACCCTCGTTCTGAGAAGGCCCAACCAACCCACGCCAGAGAACCACCTAGCCTGGGGGCATGAACCTCTGACCTTGGTTTTTTCACTTGTGCTGTAAGCCTGTATATAAGGCTCCCCTGTCTCTTCAATAAATGGCATCTGGCATACTCTCAGCACGGATGATCCAATGACTTGTCTCCCTTTAAATCATCAGCCCCTCGCCCGACCTTTTGGAAAATGAAGTAACGTAGGCACCACAGATGGCAGCAGCTGTAATGGATCTGGAGAGGCAAGGAGGTATCATATGGCAGTGAGGGATAGCAGCAAGGTGGGATTTGGGGTCCCTCGTCATTAGCTACCTCTCTTGAGGACCTCTGTCCCTGATCACAGGATCTGCAGCCCCTGTAGATAGTCGAATGTTGGTTTCTCTCTGGTCTGCAGGAAATAGAACAGTCTCAGAAAGGAGGGTGAGAATTCCCCTCCCCAGCAAGTAAAGAAAGAGCCTTGACGATGTGTAGAATAAGTGTGCAAATGTTCCAGAGATGGAAAAGCTCACAGAATACCTGATATTTGCATGAGATCACGTGTTTCTGATCCACAATTCCATAGATCCATTTCTCAGCTGACCTGCCCCAGTCTGTCTGGATTCTCTGGGGCTTGTGCCCTGAGCTCCTGTTTTAATGGCCCACGGGGAAACCACCACCTTCTGAGACTGAGGTCACCCACATTTTATGTTTAAGTCACCTTCTTTCCTGTCTTTGTATCGATGCCTTTGTTGAAGAAGGAAGATGGGGATGAGGAGGAAGAGCATCAGGAGGAAGGCCACAGGGACCACAATCAGAACATTCTGGTACTTTTCCAGCCCTGGCACACGAGTGACATCATGGGTCAGGAATGATGTTGCTACCTGAGCACCTACTGTGTGCTGAAACTTTGCATTCATCTCCCGTACTTCTATCATGTAACATGGGGTAGGCCCCCACCCAGTCATTTCACCTGGCCCTGGTCACCCAGGAGTGCAGAGCTGAGGGTGAGCCCAGGGGATCTGAACATCAGTTCTGTTCCTTCCACCAGCCCTGAGCCCCAGGAGATGGAAGGAAAGAGCCTGATGCCCTGTACACCAGCCCTGCATAAAGTCACTATCACATTGTTGGAGGGGACAAGCACAATGTCTGAAACTCTGAGAGATTGAGGCACACTGAGGGGAGGGGCTTCCCTAATTTAGCACCTCCATCCACAAGAGGCTTCACCAACCCCATAACTACCTTTTGACCCCATAGACCCACCTTCTAACTGAATCCTCATTTAGCATTCTAGGGGGATGGTCCATAGGAGTGAGGGTCTGGTTCTCAAAGCTCCATGGTGGGAAGGAAAGGTGAGTCATGACTCTCCACACTATACCTCAACCAAGCCTCATCCCCCACCCTGCATGGCCTCTCCCACAATCCAGCCTCTGGGTGACTGGGGTCTCTGTTGGGGTCACTGTCTGATCTCTCGGCTCCCAGACACATGTTTGGCTGATGTAAGACACGGGTCTTAAATGGGATGAGAGTGTGCAGGCAGCTTGGGTATGAATCAAAATCCCTGGGCAGAAGCCCTCACACTCACCAGGTGTTGGGATAGGGTCTGCAGGTTGGGTGCTGCTGCCCCTAGAGGATCCTGGGAAAGAGAAAATGAGGAAGGTATGAGACAGAATCTGACCATGGAGATTCATTTACTGCTCACTGTCACACATCTGCCCTGTGGTCTCTGCAAGGACCTTCTGCTGCCTATCTGGAACATTCTATATTACAATGAAAGACTTGGGATGGAGATTCCGTGATGGACTTCTGTTGGTCTCCAGGTCTCTGAGAGGGGAATCTCCTGAGTGACTCTTTCTATGATCACTAATCCCACCCTAGCCACGAGGTCAGGATCCTCTCACCTGGAGTCAGGAGCTCCACAGGAGCACTGGGGTGTGACAGCAGGTAGGAGTATGAGCTTCAAGAATGATAGCACCTGTAGGTCCCCCTGAAGGCTGAGGTCACACCACTCATGGAGAATTCTGCCTGGTACTGATGAGCTTGGAACATTGATTTTAGGCATAGGGGTGGATGGGCTGCTCCCTCCTTGGTCAGAATGAAAGTGTCCATCTGGCTCCCTGATTGACACAGCTGGGTTACGTTCTCTCCTGAGGACACTGTGGGGCCTGGATGCACTGAGAGGGAGGATGTGACAGGGAGCTGTCTAGAGAAGAAGGATGGTGAGGGGTTGCCCACTTAGTTAGGAATTGAGACCTCACCATGCCCGGAATCTGAAGACCTTGGTCTCTGTTTTCTTGGATTCTTCTCTCCCCCATCTCCCTCTCTGCTTTTGTCCCTCAGTGAGTCCCCCAACCCTTAACCTAGGTATTAAGCCCCGTGGTCCTCGAGCAAAGACAGACTCTCAAGCCCCGACTGGACCCACTGGGCTCCTCACCTGTGATCAGGATATCCACAGGCTCACTGGGGGCTGACCACTCAACAGAGAAGCCCTATGCACCGTAGCACCTGGATGCTACAGGTGCTGACACTCACAGCTTCAGTTAGGAAGTTGGCTAGAAGAACCCCGGCCTGTGACTGTTGGACAGGATGCTGGAAGAGCTCAGTGTCCTTCTCTTTGGAAAGAGCAAATCTGTTGTAGCTGATGTCTGAGCAACACTGGAAGGTCAGGATTTCTGCAGAAGCCAGGACAGGTCCTGGGTAGATCAGCAGGGAGGGCTTCTTGGACTGTCCTGAAGGGTAGATGAGCTCCTGGTTGAGGATCTGGTTCCTGCCATACACCTGTCCCCTCCTTTCCTGCCCTGCAGGTGTCATGGTCTCTGAGTCCATGGGAATCTGCCTCAAAAGCAAGAAGTTCTTTCTTACCTGGGACTCATATGCAAGAGGGGCTGAAAGCAAAGTCTTAGGGTCTCAAAAATGACTACATCAATGATGGGGCTTATTTACCTGAGATGTGTATGTCCAGAGGGTCGCTGGTTTCTGACCACACCTGTGGGTTTCTGTTGTAATAGCCATAACATCTGAAGATTCTAATGCTGCTTGCGGTCACAGGAAATAGAGCTTGGAACAGCCCAGTGGACACATGCTGTGAGTCCAGAGACAAGTAGATATTTTGCTTTCCTTCCTCAGTTAGAACGAACCTGTCATATCCATGTTGTAAGACACAGCAGAGGGTCATGTTCTCACCTGAGTTCACCACAGAGCTGGGAATGTCTGATAGCCATGGTTGATACTTGTGGCCTGCCAAGAGAGAATGAAGCAGCATGTTAAATGGACTCACACCTCCCACTTTGTGTCCTGGCATGTGAGAATATCAGTCCCCTTTTCCTGAGGGTAGCATCTGGGGATAGGGATCTCTCTATGTGGCCTCACCTATCATAACCTGCTCCAGGCTGTCACTGCACTGTGTCCAGCCAGTGTGTCTGTAATAGTAACAACAGTATTGGCCTGCAGGTTTCTCTGGCATAGATGGAATGGAGAAAATAGCATTGTCTCTGGGCTTCAGTGGACCCTGTCTGATGCAGTGTGCTGCGACTCCCTCTTTATGCAGAACATATGTTTGGGCATCCATGGTCCTATAACACAGTAGGATCACAGGATTCCCTGGGGTGACCAGAAAGTATGGCTCAACTGAGATGCTGGTTTTGTGGATGGTCCCTGTAAAAGAACAAAGAACTGAGTCTGTTTGAACTATTGCACAGAGAAGGTCACGATTAGACACAATTCAGCTGACCCTGACAGCAGAGTGTCTGGTGGACCTATGAAGACCTATCTCTTTCTTTGACTCCTGGATACAAGCTCCCTGTCTTCCCTTGGGTTCAGAGTTTCAGGTTCCACTGGCTCCTACTATCTGTTTCTTTGTTGTTGTTGTTGTTGTTATTTTAGAAAATTTATTTATTTTTTAAAATTTATTTATTTATATACATTTTTATCAAATCTAGACCAGTGGCCCCAATCCCCCCACCCCACCAGAGCTCATGCATTCTGCCAAACATGCTTTTCATCTCTTTCTCAGTCTCATTCGATATTCTCCATGTGGAAGTTGACTGTTTTGAGCAGAAGTTCACTGTTTCAGTTAGATCTTTGATGCAGTCCTTTCTGTTGTTGTTGTTGTACTGTTGTTGTTGTTGCTGTTTCCAATATGCATCGCTCCCAACTGCTTTGGACAAAAGCTCAAGGGGCTGTGCACAAGAAATACTTACAACTAG
The DNA here is from genome assembly GCA_009823505.1 of Rhizomys pruinosus. NCBI lineage: Eukaryota > Metazoa > Chordata > Mammalia > Rodentia > Spalacidae > Rhizomys > Rhizomys pruinosus. Next base: position 1,120,123 of record VZQC01011202.1, on the reverse strand, counting down.
GTAATTGGCACTAGCATCCACAGATGAGGGATACCATTCATCGTTTGTTTTTCTGGGACTGTGTTACTTTGCTCAGCATGATGTCCTCTTCTCCAGCCATTTTCCTGCAAAGCTCATTATGCTGTCTTTCTTTACTGCTGCATAGAACTCCATTATGTAGATATACCACATTTTGTCTATCCACTCATCAGTTGAGGGGTATTTGGGTTGATTCCAGCTCCTTGCTGTTGTGAAGAGAGCTGAAATAAACATGGCCGTGCATGTATCTCTGCAGTGGGGTGAGTCTTGAGGGTACATGCCAGGAGTGGTATGGCTGGGTGGGGTGGCAAGTTCATTCCAAGTCTTCCAAGTGTTCTCCACACTGCTTTCCATAGTGGCTGTATGAGTTTACAGTCCCACCAGCAGTGGATGAGTGTTCCCTTCCCCAAAACCTCTCCAGCACTTGGTATCATTTGTTTTCTTGATCCTAGCCAGTCTTATTGGAGTAAGATGATATCTTAAAGTGGTTTTGATTTGCATTTTCTTAATGATTAGTGATGTTGAACACTTCTCATGGTGTTTCCCAGCCATCTCTAATTCCTCACTTGTGAAGTCTCTGTTCAGCTCTTTGCTCCATCTATTGATTGGGACATTTGTTTTCTTTTTTCTTTGTTTTTTTCTATTATTTATTTATTTATTTATTTATTTATTTTTGTATGTGTATGAATGTACTGTCTGCATGCAGGTCTGTGCACCCGTGTCGTGCAATGCCGCGGAGGTCAGAAGAGGGTCTCGGATTCCCCTGGAACTGGAGTTCTCCTGGAATTGGAGTTACAGATGGTTCTTAGCCGCCATGTGGGTGCTGGGGATCGAACCCGGGTCCTCTGCAAGAGCGTCGGTGCTCTTAACCGCTAGGCTATCTCTCCAGCCCCTTTTTCTTTGTTTTTTGAGTAGTTTATATATTCTGGAAATCAATGCTTTGTCAGATGTTTCTGTGGTGAAGATTTCCTCCCACTCTGTGGGATTTCTCTTCACTTCCTTGATTGTTTCTTTTCATGTACAGAATCTTTTGGGTTTAATGACAGAAACATTCCCTTTAAAGGTAGGAGCTCAGCAAGACTCCCCCCTGTCACCACTCCTCTTCAATATAGTGCTTGAAACACTTGCTAGAGCAATAAAGCAAGAAAAGGAAATTAAAGGATTACTAATTGGAAAAGAGGAAGTCAAGCTATCCCTATTTGCTGAAGATATGATTCTTTACTTACGGGATGCTAAAAACTCCACCAGAAAACCCCTAGAAACCCTTCAGCAAAGTGGCAGGATACAAAATTAACCTACAAAAATCAATGGCCTTTCTTTACACCAAGAACAAGCAACTGGAGAAAGAATTCGGAGAGACCTTCCCACTCACAATAGCCTCAAAAACAATAAAATACCTAGCAACAAACCTAACAAAGACACCAAAGATCTCTACAACAAAAATTTTAAACCTTTAAAAAAAGAAATTGAAGACATCAGAAGATGGAAAAACCTCCCATGCTCATGGATTGAGAAAATTAACATTGTAAAAATGTCCATTCTACCGAAACTCTTGTAGAGATTTAATGCAATCCCAATCAAAATCCCCAAGAGTTTCTTCACAGGCTTGGAAACAAAATTCCTTAAATTTATTTGGAAAAACAAAAGACCCTGAATAGCCAAAACAACTCTGAGTGAAAAGAGCTACACAGGGGGGATCTCTATAACAGACTTCAAACTATACTACAGGGCTTTAGTCATAAAAACAGCCTGGTACTGGCACAAAAACAGACCTGTTGACCAATGGAACAAAACCGAAGATCCAAATCTTAGCACATACAATTTCAGCCATCTCATATTTGACAAGGGGGCCAAGACGACACAATGGAGAAAAGACAGCTTCTTCAGAAGTGGTGTTGGCAAAACTGGATCATCACTTGTAGAAGAATGAAATTAAACCCCTACCTCTCGCCCTGTACAAAGTCAACTCCAGATGGATCAAAGACCTCAAGGTGAAACCCCAAACTCTGAAGGTGATAGAAGAAAAATTTGGCAGCAGACTACAAGACAGAGGCATAGGAAAAGACTTCCTAAATCATACAGCAGCTGTGCAAGAATTAAGGTCAATAATTGACAAATGGTACCACATTAAACCTACTATCTGTTTCAATGGGCTCAGGAATGCTGACTCCCTGCACCCATCAAACAACATGCCCTCCCCTGGGAACCTGAGTCAGGTCCAGTTTCACTGAAAGGCAAGGCTGGGGCTTCCTCACCTGAGACCAGGAGCTCCAGGGGGGGTCACTGGATTCTAACCATATTTGGGGGTTCATCAGTTTATAGCCATAGCATCAGAGCCTCCATTTCTGGCTGGAAGTCACAGGGCCCACAGAGAACAGGGCCTAGTACTGCCTTGTATATATAGACTTTGGGCTCAGGGTCCAGAAGAGTTGCTGTTGTCCTTCCTTATTCAGCACCAATCTGTTGTATTGTTGCTCCGAAACACACTGGATGATGATATTCCCTCCCAAAGCTACCACAGGGCTGTGCTGGGCTGAGAGGCTGGGTTTGCTGTAGTAGAACCCTAGGAGAGAAGGCAGAGTGTTAAATGAACTCACACAGCCCACACTGTTCTCCATGGGTAGGCTGGGAGATTGGACACAGCTTACAGGAGACTCTTTCCTGAAGAGCAAAGCCTGGGGCTGGGGCTCCTGAGTGACCTCTTACCTGTCATCACTAGGTCCAGGCAGTCACTATGCCCTGACCAGCCAGCAGGGATCTGATAGTCACAGTGATATCACCCTGCATGATTCCAATCAGTGGATGGGATGTGGAACTCAGCCTTTTTCTCAGGATTCAGAGGGGTCTGTGTCTTCCAGGGATCTGATTATTCCTCTTTAAAGGGTCGTTACTCCAGGGTCCCTGTGGTCCCCTCACATGAGATGGTTACCTCTTTCCCTGTTGTGACCACAGGGGCAGGGGCAGCTCTGATTGTGGGCTTGAGCATGGTCCCTGCAAGGATATCAGAGGCTGGGTCACAAGGACATCCTCTTTTGGATCCAAGTCCTCAGCCTGAGGACCTGCTTCAGTGTCCCCAGAATCAGCCACACCTGCTGCTCTCTCTTTCCAATGCCCACAGGTGACTCTTGTTCTCAAAGAGGAGCAGTTATCTGTGATATCTGGGGACACACTCACATGCCAGCACTGGGGTCCTGAGCTCCAGACTCAGCCCTGGAAAAGAATTGCCTCTGAGAGGTTTGCTCCTGAAGCCTGAGCAGGTCAACCACTCTGAGCTCCTCAGACGTCTTGTGGGACAAAATTCTGTTGTGAGGTGGGGTTCCTCCCAGACACGGTGTTCCCTCCCCCTCTTCACATCTCACCTAGGCAGAGCAGGGCTGTGAAGTTGGAAGTCATGGTGACTCTTCCTTGGGGCAGCAACCTTGCAAATGGCTGGGGGCAGTGTCTTTCAAAGGGGCAGACACACAGGGTGTGCCCTTTAGAAGCTGGGTCCACCTTCCTGTCATGAGGCTGTCATCTCAGGGGAAGTGGAATTGTCCTTCCCAGGAGCTCTATTTCCCCAGTGTTGTGGCTTGAACAAACTTCACACTCTGTTCTCTCTCTCTCTCTCTCTCTCTCTCTCTCTCTCTCTCTCTCTCTCTCTCTTCCCTTTTTGAGAAAATCTCACTATATAGGCCCAGCTGTCCTGGAACTCATTATATGGTCCAAGCTGCCTTTGAGCTCAGGTCTTTCATCCTTGGCTTTTCCTCTCCAGTGCTAGGATGAAAGACGTCTACCATTACAATGACTTTGTATTTTTTAAGGCAGAGCTTCATGAAGCACAGGCAATTGTCAAACTCTGGATTTTCCTCCCTCTGCCTCCTATGTGCTGTGATTACAGGCCCATGCCTGGGTGCAGTCTCATCCTACAGATGCCTCGTCTCTGTGAAACCCATCCACATCTGCTGGAACTGTCTTCCTATTACCCAAAGTCAAGAGTTGACACCAAACAGACCTAGTACCTTTCTCAGCCATAACCTTCCACCTTCCAGGGGTTCAGGGCTGGTCCTCCTCTCTCCAGAGCCTGCCTTCTGGGTCTCCTCCACTCCTTCCACCTGCCCATCTGCACAGTGTTGTGGGCTCCTTCCCATGGTAAGCCATCTCCCCATCCCTGGATTTGCTATGGGGATGTTGTGTGAAATTTTACTAGAAGACAGGATCAAAGCTCTTTTCTCCCCAGATTGGGAAAAATGACAAACAAAGAAATAATTCCCTCAAGTCTGTCTTAGTGAAAATATATGTTTTACAGCAATGTGGGCTACTTATTGGTAGTACAGAACTAAAGAGAAGTTTCTCCCTGAGCAGCTGCTAACTGCCTAGGGATACTCAAGCGGAGCTGGACCCTCATGATCTCCTTCCATTAATAAATGACATGTTAATTGTCCCCATTGGGTGCATGTCCACATGGGAGTATCCTCACATGCCTGGAGAAAGCCTTCCACAGCAAGAAGATGCAGGCTGATGCTGCTGAGAGGATGTAGAGCAGCAGAGACACACTGAGCACCTGACTATGCAGCTCCCTTGGAGCTTCTGTCCTGGGGATGAGCACAGAGGAGACCCAGGGAGATAGGGAAGGGAACACAGTGGTTTACATGGATATGGTTGGTGTCCCCTATGCTGAGCTGTCCTCTTCATGTCCTTCCTCATTTTCTTGTCAACATGAAACAGCCCATCTCTTGAGAAAGAACCTTCACAGTCATTCTTATCTCCTCAGTGCTCCTGTGTCTCCGTCAGCATTCTCCTGGGTGGGGAAGATGGTTGTTTTCACTTAAGCCTGCTCAGCCTAAGAGTGAGAGCCTTCTCTCTGAGCATCAGCTTCCTCATTTTGATCTACTATCTGCTGTAGTTCTCAAAGTGGGCACAGGGTCAGTAGTGCTCATAGCAGGAAAACCCCAACCATGTTTAATTTTCACAGTAGAGTAGAATCTGGGTGTGTGACATGAAGGCTCATGGAGTTGACATTGTGTTGACTAAATTGCCACCCTGCGTTTTTTAGTGTTTAAAGTAGTTCTTGCTCTTTGTATAAACTGTATAGATCATCAGGTCAAAAACTGAAAAAAGAGATATGAAAATTGAGTTTCCCCAGTGGAGAAGGAGCCACTTCAACAAACAGCTGAAGCAGCAGGACCATCATGGGTCAACAAGGGGTCATTAGGCAGGTGTCCTCCACATGTGGTGTGTGGTGGATGTTGAATCAGAGCTCAAGGTGAGAGTGTGAGCTGTACCGAGCCTGTGCCTATGCTTGCAGATGAGAACTGGGATATCTGAGCTCACCGTGTGAGGCCCACAGTCAGCATTGAACCACCTCCAGGCCTTCAGATAACTCGGACTTACTTCTGTGTTTTAACGCATGATCATCTGTCCCATGGGAGTGTGACTGCACTGGATCCTGCTCATGCACAACCCTGAGCACATCATGAGTTTGGAAGAATGGTCAGAGAGCAGAGGGGCTGTCAAGAGACACAGACTGAGAGAATGGATTAAGAAATTTAATCCAAGGCACAGCTCATTTCACTTATTTCTAACTTAATACTTGCATTTATTTCATTATGTATGTTGGATTAAATATATTAATGTTCTATTTGAGCAAAACATATATTTTAAAAAGAAATTGAATCCATCTTTTTTGTCTATAAGAAACAAATCTCACCTTTAAGCACAGGCACCATCTTAAGGTGAATGTATGGAAGAAATATTCCAAGCAAAAGCTACCAAAAAGCAAGCAGGAATTGCTACTCTAATATCAGACTAAATAGACTTCAAAGTAAAACTAATCAGAAGAGATGAAGAGGGTCACTACATTCTTTTTTATTTATTTATTGATGTTTTATACATTTTATATATCTTTTTTCATTTCTGTTCAGGCATATTCTCCTATCCCTTCCCACCACCCCACCCCATCCCATCTCAGATCATGCATTCTGCCATAATTGTCCTACATCTTTCTCTCAGTGTTTTTTATGCTTAGGAATTCACATTTTCCTCCATTATTTTCATATTACTCTAAAATATGGATACATACTCTCCACCCATATACAGTAATTACAGAGTCTTAAAATAATTGGTGGGTGGATTCTACAGCCCATTGAGAGATTCACATTATAACAACATAGTTGCTTTCAGATAAACAAAAAATGTAACCATACTGTCATTCAGCTTGTCTTTTGTCTGGGGATTTGGTGTTAACATCCACAAATGAGAGAAATCATTCTCCATTTGTCTTTCTGGGACTGTGTCACCTCACTCAGCATAATGGCTTTGAGCTCCATCCATTTACCTGCAAAGTTCATAATGCCATCCTTCTTTACCAATGAATTGTATTCCATTATGTAGATGTACCACATTTTTGTGATCCACTCATCTGTTGAGGGGCATATGGGTTGGATCCAGCTCTTCGTTATTGTGAAGAGAGCTGCAATAAACATGGATGTGCATGTATCTTTGCAGTAGTAGGAGTCTTTGGGGTATATACCCAGGAGTGGTATGACTGGGTCAGGTGGTAAGCTCATTCCGAGTCTTTTAAGGGTTCTCCACACTGCTTTCCATAATGGTTATACAAGTATACATTCCCACCAGCAGTGGATGAGTGTTCCCCTTTCCCCACAACCCCTCCAGCATCTGTTGTCTTTTGTTTTCTTGATCTTAGCTAGCTGTACTGGAGTGAGATGGTATCTGAGAGTGGTTTTACTTTGCATTTCCTTAATTATTAATGATGATGAACACTTTTTAAGATGTTTCTCGGCCATCTTTATTTCCTCACTGGTGAAGACTCTGCTCTTTACTCCATCTTTTGAGTAGGTCATTTGTCTTCTTCTTTGTTTTTGAGTAGTTTATATATTCTTGATGTTAATGCTCTGTCAGGTGTTTCACTGCTTAAGATTTCTTCCCACTCTGTGGGTTTTCTCTTCACCTCCTTGATTGTTTCTTTCACTGTACAGAAGCTTTTGAGATTTATGAGATCCCACTTGTCAACTGTTGACCTTACTTCCCCTGTGGACACTGTCTGATTTAGAAAGTCTCTTCCTACACCTATGTCTTGTAGGTTGTTGCCAACTTTTTGTTTTATCACCTTCAGGGTTTCAGGCTTCACATTGAGCTCTTTGATCCACTTGGAGTTTATTTTCATACAGGGTGAGAGGTACGGGTTTAACTTTGTTCTTCTACAGATGGTGATCCAATTTTGCCAACACCATTTGCTGAAGATGCTATCCTTCCTCCATTGAGGGTTTTTTGCCCCTTTGTCAAATATGATGTGGCTGAAATTGTATGAGCTCAAATTTGGATCTTCAATTTTGTTCTATTGGTCAACTGGTCTATTTTTTGTGCCAGTACCAGGCTGTCTTTATGACTATGGCCCTATAATATAGTTTGAAGTCTTGTAGGGAAATACCCCCTGTATTGCATTTTTCATTCAGAGCTGCTTTATTTATTTAGGGTCTTTTGTTTTTCCATATGAATTTAAGGTTTTTTCCCAAGTCTGTGAAGAAGCTTACAGGGATTTTGATTGGGATTGCCTTGAATCTGTATATCAGTTTGGGTAAAATGGACATTTTTGTTATATTAAGTTTCCCAATACATGAGCATGGAAGGTCATTCCATCTTTTGATGTCATTTTCAATCTCCTTCTTCAGGGGTTTAAATTTTTTGTTGTAGAGACCTTTGGTATCTTTGGTTAGGTTTGTTCCCAAGTGTCTTATTATTTTTCAGGCTATTGTGAGTGGGAAGGTATTCTTGTATTCCTTCTCCACATGTTTATTGTTGGTGTAAAGAAAGGCTACCAGTTTTTCTAGGTGATTTTGTAGCCTGGCACTTTACTAAAACTGATAATCATTTCTAGAAGTTTTCTGGTGGAGTTTTTAGCATCCCCTGGGTAAACTATCATATCATCTGCAAAAAGCGATAGCTTAACTTTTTCTTTTCAGATTAATACTCCTTCAATTTCCTTCTCTTGTCTTATTGCCCTAGCAAGTGTTTTGAGCACAATGTTCAAGAGGAGTGGTGATAGGGGGTAGCCTTGCTGGGTTCTCACCTTTAAGGGAAATGGTTCCAATTTTTCTCCATTTAGGATGATGTTGGCTGTAGGTTTGCTATATATGGTTTTGATCATGTTGAGGAATGTTCCTTTCAGTCCTATTCTCACTAGGACTTTAAACATGAAGGGATGCTGCATCTTCTCAAAGGCTTTTTCTGCATCAATTGAGATCATTGTGTGCTTTTTGTCTTTCAGTCGATTTATGTGTTTTAGATATTTATTGATTTACATATGTTGAACCATCCCTGCCTCTCTGGTATGAATCCAACTTGATCATGATGGATGATCTTTTGATGTGGGTCTCTATGCAATTTGTATTTTGTTGAGAATTTTTGCATCTATATTCATTAGTGAGATGGGTCTATAGCTTTCTTTTTTGCTTGCATCTTTGCCTGATTTTGGTATTGGAGTGATGCTGGCTTCATAGGAGGAGTTTGGGAGAATTCCCTCTTTTGTATCCTTCTAAGCAGTTGGTGTAGCAATGGTTGTAAGACCTTTTAAATGTTTTATAGAATTCTGCCGTGAAACCATATGGACCAGGGCTTTTTTAGTTGGGAGGTTTTTAATTACATCTTCAGTTTCCTCTAATATTATGGGTCTATTTAAACTCTCAATCTCTTCTTGGTTAAGCTTTTTTTGGTTTCCAGGATATCAAATATTCGTCCATTTCTCTTAGGTTTTCAAATTTAGTGGAGTATAGATTTTTGAAGTATTCCCATATGATTGTCTGTATTTTTTCTTTGTTTGTTGTGATGTTCCCCCTTTCATCACTAATACTATTGATTTGGAGTTGCTCTCTCTTTTTTGGTTAACTGGGCTAGAGGTCTGTCTATTTTGTTTATTTTTTCAAAGAACCAGCTTTTGGATTCGTTGATTTTATGTATTGTTTTCTTTGTTTCTATTTCATTGATTTCTGCTCTGATTTTTGCTATTTCCTCTTGTCTGTTGGGTTTAGGGTTCATTTGTTGTTGTCTCTCAAGTGTTTTTAGCTGTAGTGTCAGGTCATTTATTTGTTCCCTTTCTGTTTTTTTGATGTGGGCACTTAGGGCTATAAATTTCCCTCTCAAGTCTGCCTTTAAAGTATCCAACAAATTTTGTTGTGCTGTATTGTCTTTTTCATTCAGTTCCATGAATACTTTTATTTCATTCTTTATTTCTTCCCTGACCCATTCATTGTTCAGGATTGTGTGATTTAGTCTGGATGTGTTGTTGTAGCTAGTTGCACTTATTCTGGTGTTCATATTGAGTTTTTTGCACTGTGGTCTGATAGAATGCATGTAATAATTTCTATCCTTTTGTATTTATTGAGGTTCCTTTTGTGCCCCAGTATGTGGTCGATTTTGGATAGTGTTCCGTGAGGTGCTTAGTAGAAAGTATATTCTCTGGTATTTGGATGGAATACTCTGTAGATGTCTGTGAGGTCCATTTGATGTATTGTATTGTTCAATTCTGATGCCTCTGTGTTTATTTTTATCCTGTTGATCTATCCAAGGGTCTTAGTGGGGAGTTGAAGTCTCACACTATTAGTGTGTTAGGATTAATCTGTGTCTTGAGGTCCTGCAGAGATGTGTTTATAAAGTTAGGTGCACCAGAGTTTGGTGCATAAACATTTAGGATTGTGAAGTCTTCATGGTTCATTGTTCCTTTGACAAGGATGCAATGGCCCTCCTTGTCTCTTCTGGTTAATTTAACTTTGAAATCTATTTTGTCTGATATTAGAATAGACACTCCAGCTTGTTTCTTGGTACCATTTGAGTGGAATACTTTTTTCCATCCTTTTACTCTAAGGTGGTGTCTGTCCTTGAGGGTGAGATGGGTTTCTTGTAGACAGCATATAGAAGGGTTCACTTTCCTAATCCATTCTCCAAGTCTATGCCTTTTGATTGGGGAGTTTAGGCCATTAGTACTTAAGGTTATTATGGAGAGTTGTGTGTTGCTTCTTTTTACCTAAGCATTTTTGGTTTGCATTCTTGGTCTAGGTTTATATTTATTCTGTTATGATTTTGTTGTTTTCTCTCTTTAACTGCTTAGGGGATACTTGCTTCTTTCCTCTGTTCTTTGGATTGCTTCGAGGATTTTCTGAAGTGTTGGTTTCTTAGACGTGTATTCTTTCATCTTGTTCATGTTGTGAAAGATTCTTCTTTTTCCTTCAACTATGATTGACATTTATGCTGCGTATAGTAGTTTGGGTTGGCATCTAAAGTCGTTTAGTAGAGGGAATACTTTGGTCCACATTCTTTAGCTTTCATAGTTTGTGCTGAGAAGTCAGCTGTAATTCTGATGGGTTTTCCCTTTTATGTAACCTGTTCTTTTTGTTTTGTGGCTTTCAGTATTTTGTCTTTGTTTTGAGCATCTAGTGTTTAACAATTATACAGCATGGGGAATTTCTTTTCTGATCTTGTCTGTTTGGTGTTCTATGTGCTTCTTGTATTTGTATGGGTTTGTATTTTTTCAGTTTGGGGAAATTTTCTTCTATTATCCTGTTGAAGATCTGGTCAATAGTGTTGTCTTGGAATTCTTCTCCTTCCTCTATCCCTATGACGTGGAGATTTGTTTTTTTCTTACCGTCCCACATTTCTTGGTTGTTCCACTCTTGTGTTTTTTTAAATTTTTCATAATCTTTACTTGAGCATTCTAGTTGGACCATGTTATCCTGCATGTCTGATATTCTTTTTTCTGCTTCTTCCATTCTGCTTCTGGAGACTTTTTCCCATCCTTTCCTGTTGATTGGATAAATGTTCAATTTCATTTTTCATTTCCTCCTGTGATTTTTTTAGTGTTTCTACTTCCTTCTGGAAGCCTATCATTCACATCTTGTAGGTCCTTGGTTCGTTGGTCACTTTCTTTTTCCCTTTCAGCCTGGGATCTTTTCAGCATTTCCTCTTCCTTCTGGAGTTTGTCATTTTCTCCCTTTGGTTCTTTCCAACGTTTGTGATTTTCTCCCTCTAGGTCCTTCTTGAGTTTTTCAATCTCTCCCCTTAGTTATTTCCACTGATTATCATTATCACCCTCTTGGTACTTCTTGAGTTTTTCATTATCTTCCTTTAGTTCTCTAGTTTGTTTGAATATGTCCACAATTGTTTTTCTAAAGTCTGTGTCTTGGTTTCCTTCCGGGGAGATCTCATTGTCGGAGTCTTCTGTAGGGTTGGTAGAGTTCAGTGTGGATTTATTATGAGCTTTTCCCATGTTGTATTATTTTGTGTGTGTCTTTGGCAAGTGGATTCATTTGTTTATTTGTTTATTTGTTTATTTGGGTTCTGGTGCCTCAACATTGGCTGCACAGCTAGATCGTCTGCATCACCACTTTCCTAGCCTGGTCTTTTGCAGGTTGGTGTTCTGCAGGACATGGGTGAAGTCCGCTCACCCAGCAGGGTGCATACTGGTCTTGTGCTGTGTGGAGCACAGGTAGCTCTGCCCCCGTAGCACACTGGGGCTGGAATGTTGGAATGTCCCAGGCAATACCAGGCCTCCATGGGCACAGGGGTGCCCAAAGTCCCCAGGAAGGCAGCCCTCACCTGTTCCTCCATGAGTTGTTCTGCAGGACAAGGGTGAAGTCTGCTTGCCCAGCATGGTGCATGCTAGTCACTACATTCTTATCAAAGGATTAACCATGAAGATTTCACAATTATAAATATATATGCACCAAACTCTGGTGCATCGAATTTGCACAATTCTGCAGGACTTCAAGGTACATATTAATTCCAGCACAGTAATAGTGGGATACTTTAATATCCCACTGAGCTCATTGGATAGGTAAACTGGATAAAGAAAAAAAGAGACAACTGAACTGAACAATATGATACACCAAATGGAACTAACAGACATCTACCAAATGTTTCACCCATACACCAAAGAATATACTTTCTACTCGGGACCCCATGGAACATTCTCCAAAATCAACCATATACTGGGACACTGAGCAAACTTTAACAAATGCAAGAAAATTGAAATAGTCTCATGCACTCTATCAGACCACAGAGCAATAAAGCTTAATATCAACACCAGAAATAGCCATACTAGCTATAAGAACTCATGTAGATGAAACAATACACTACTGAATAATGAATGGGTAAAGGAAGACAAGTGGGGCCTTATTACAGTCAAAGGCTTCTGTACATACAGCAAAAGAAACAACAAAAGAACTGAAGATAAAACCCACAGAGTGGGGGGAAACTTTCACCAGTGATACGTATGACAGTGTGTTAACATCTAGAGTATATAAACTACTCAAAAAACATGGAGCAGGGGCTGGAGAGATGGCCTAGCGGTTAAGAGCACCGACTGCTCTTACAGAGGACCCGGGTTCGATCCCCAGCACCCACATGGCGGCCGAGAACCGTCTGAAACTCCGGTTCCAGGAGAACTCCAGCTCCAGGGGAATCCGAGACCCTCTTCTGACCTCTGCGGCATTGCACGACACGGGTGCACAGACCTGCATGCAGACAGTACATTCATACACATACAGAAATAAATAAAATTAATAAAAAATATTAAAAAAAAAACATGGAGCAAGAAAAAAAATTGACCCACTCAAAAGATGGAATAAATAGCTAAAAAGAGACTTCACAAATGAAGTAAAGATGGCTGAGAAACATCTTAAAAAGTGTTCAACATCACTAATAATTAAGAAACTGCAAATTAAAACCACTTTAAGATTTCATCTTTCTCCAGTAAGGCTGTCTATGATCAAGAAAACAAAGGATACCAAATGTTGGAAATGTTGTGGAGAAAGGGTAACACTCATCCACTGCTGGTGTGAATGTAAATTCATGAAATCCCTGTGGAAAACAGTGTGGAGAACTCTTAAAAGACTCAAAATGAACCTACCACTTGACCCAGTCATACCACTCCTGGGTATATACACACAAGACTCATCCTATTGCAGAGATACATGCACATCTACGTTTATTGCAGCTCTCTTCACAATAAGGAAGAGCTGGAAGCATCCCAAATGTCCCTCAACAAATGAGTTGATAAAGAAAACATGGTACATGTACACAATAAAAATCTATGCAGTGGTCAAGAAAGACGACATCAGGAAATTTGTGGTAAATGGATGGAACTAGAAGCCATTACGCTAAGTGAAGTAACAGAGTCCCAGAAAAATAAAGGACATATGGTGTCTCCCATCATTGGATCCTAGGACCAAATCTCTATCCATAAGGCAAACTGAATATTTTTTTCTTTCATCAGTAGTAAATATAATATCCAATTTTATTTACCAACTTACTATATAATGTAGGAATATAAAGTAATAGTTTTTGTTACCTGCATATAACTCTACTGTTAAAATGTGAATCCCTAAACATGTTTTGGAATCAACCTATAGTTTATTTGTAGACCTCATAATCTTTAGATGTGTGGTGTGTAAATATGCATTTTTTGAGAGATACAAATTGGAAGGAACAACAACAAAAAAGACTGTGTCAAAGTTCTGACTGAAACAGCAAACTTCTGCCCAAAACAATGAACTTCTTCATTGAAAAATTTAAAAAGGACTGAGAAAAAGATGAAAGACATGTATGGTAGAATGCATGCTCTCTGGTGGAGTGGGGGGGTTAGGAAAGAGGAGGGGACCAGTCTAAATTTGATTAAGAAATGTATGAAATACACAAAACTTCAATAAAATTTGTTTAAAAAATATTGAATTTTTCTGCATTGCACGCAATATCTTTTGATCCTATTTAGACCAGCACCCTTATCTGCACCATCCTATAGAGCACTGCTGGATTTCCTGAAGTCTCATAAATCTTTAAGCCTATCAGGCTAAGCCTCCTTTCCCAGATGTCCTTTAATGCCCATCCACCCACGCACTGGATCCTGGTTAACATAGCCAGCTTCACACCCTTGAAGAAACCCAACTCTCCCTCTCCCAGTAGTCATCGATTGCTCAGCTAAGGCTTTGGTTTCTTAGTCACTTCCCACTTCTCTGATGGGATTGTATCTGGTTTGAGCTTGCATGGGCCTTGTGTGTGCTGTCACCACTGCTCTAAGTGCTCACCTGGCCTGTCCTATAGAAGTGCTCTTCAGTGAGAACTACCCAAAGGACCCCGGAATACAGATCTGAAAAGATCAATCCTACACATGATCAAGGAATGCAAAGATTTTAAAGACACACAAAGAAGCAATAACTCAAAGAGGCTGGGAATAAACTCCTGACTAAAGTTAAAGTAATTATAAACCTATAGCTGATTGAAATCACAGCCAGGGCAAGCCCAACACCCACTTTCCTCACTCCACTGTGGTGCTGTTTTCCATTTAGTGTTGATAGTTAATTTCATCCAATTATGGTCCTGATAGATACATGATGTGATTTCTATCTTCCCAGACTTATTGAGTCTGATTTGTTTACCTATGGTGAATTACACTAAACAGGGTTCTGAGAATACTTGAGAAGACACATGTCCTGAAGAGTTGTTTGGATGGGTCCTGCACGTCTGTTAGGTTGATTTCTTCTGCAGTGATACTCATGACCACTGTTCCCTTACCAATATTCATATATATATATATATATATATATATATTATATATGAAATTATAGCCCATTGTCCTCCCACCCCTCACACCCACCAGAGCTCATGTATTCTGCCAAACATGCTTATAATCTCTTTCTCAGTATTCTCAATATTCTCTCATTGTGAAGATGACTGTTTTGAGCAGAAGTTCACTGTTTCAGTCAGGTTTTTGGTGCTTTCCGTTGTTGTTGTTGTGTTGTTTCCAATATGCATCATCTTCCAACTGCTTTGGACAAAGCTCAAGGGGCCATGAACAGGAAATATTTACAACTAGGCAATTGGCACTAGCAATCCACAGATGAGGTATACAATTCGTCTTTTATTTTTCTGGACTGTGTTACTTCATTCAGAATGATGCCCTCTAGCTACAGCCATTTTTCTGCTAAGCTCATGATGTCGTCTTTTTACTGCTGCATAGAACTCCATTGGTGTAGATGTACCACATTTTCTCTATCCATCATAGTTGAGGGGCATTTGGGTTGGTTCCAGCTACTTGCATTGTCGAAGAGAGCTGAAATAAACATGGCCGTGCATGTATCTCTGTGGTGGGGTGAGTCTTGAGGGTACATGCCTAGGAGTGGTATGGCTGGGTCAGGTGCAAGTTATTCCAAGTCTTCTAAGGGTTCTTCCACCAACTGCTTTCCATAGTGGCTGTACGAGTTACATTCCTACCAGCAGTGGATGAGTGTTCCCTTTCCCCACAACCTCTCCAGCACTTGGTATCATTTGTTTTCTTGATCCTAGCCAGTCTTATTGGAGTAAGATAATACCTTAAAGTGGTTTTGATTTGCATTTCTTAATGATTAGTGATGTTGAAATTCTTAAGGTTTCTTAAGGTTTCTCAGCCATCTCTAATTCTCACTTGTGAAGTCTCTGTTCAGCTCTTTGGTCCATCTATTGAGTGGGTCATGTGTTTCTTTCTTCTTTGTTTTTTGAGTAGTTTATATATTCTGGAAATCAATGGTTTTGTCAGATGTTTCTGTGTTGAAGGTTTCCTCCCACACTCTGTGGGATTTCTTTCCACTTCTTTGGTTGTTTCTTTTGATGTACAGAAGCTTTTGAGTTTAATGAGGTCCCATTGTCAATTGTCGACCTTATTCTTGCGCAGCTGCTGTCTGATTTAGGAAATCTTTTCCTACACCTATGTCTTGTAGTCTGCTGCCAACTTTTTCTTCTATCGCCTTCAGAGTTTGGGGTTTCATGCTAGGTCTTTGTCCATCCGAGAGTTGACTTTTGTACAGGCCAAGAGAGGTAGGGTTTAATTTCAATTCTTCTACAAGTGGTGATCCAGTTTTGCCAACACCACTTGCTGAAGATGCTGTCTTTTCTCCATTGTGTCTTCTTGGCCCCCTTGTCAAATATAAGATGGCTGAAATTGTATGTGCTCAGATTTGGATCTTCGGTTTTGTTCCATTGGTCAACAGGTCTGTTTTTGTGCCAGTACCAGGCTGTTTTTATGACTATAGCCCTGTAGTATAGTTTGAAGTCTGGTATAGAGATCCCCCCTGTGTAGCTCTTTTTGCTCAGGGTTGTTTTGGCTATTTGGGGTCTTTTGTTTTTCCAAATAAATTTAAGGACTTTTTTTTCCAAGCCTGTGAAGAAACTCTTGGGGATTTTGATTGGAATTGTGTTAAATCTATACAAGAGTTTTGGTAGAATGAACATTTTTACAATGTTAATTTTCCCAATCCATGAGCATGGGAGGTTTTTCCATCTTCTGATGTCTTCTTCAATTTCTTTCTTTAAAGGTTTAAAATTTCTGTTGTAGAGCCTTACCAACATTCTTTCTGCATGTTGTGTACAATATTACTATAAACACAGGATCCATTATTATTTTGTTGCTCTCTGTCTCTCACTTAATAGCTGTCACTATGTGCTTGGCATGTTGGGGGTTTGATGTGAAGTGTGTATCTTTCATAATTGTTATATTATTTGATGAATTGGCTAGATGTCATGAGAAAGCAAAACTTTTGTCTGTTTTGATAAATATTTTACTCCAAATTCTCATTGAAATGCAAATTCTTATCTTATATCAATGTTACATGTCAATAATAACACTAAAGAACGGGCCTCCCAGCCCCATGTTCTGTAACACATATTTGACAGAGAAACTTGTCAGTTCATCTTGATCGTTGACAATGCTTTTCTCAGGTATTAGAATTCTAGGTTAGATATCTTATCTGGCACTATGAACTGTTGATCATTTTACTTCTTACTTTCATGGCTTGTGATGAAATTCGAGTTACTGTTCTTATCTGCGAAGTCACAGTCACGGGGACTGGGTCTTATAAGTGTAACACACCTTATTTGAGGTGTGAAGAACTCAACTCAAAACCTCCATTATTACCATATCCAGCCATAGAAAATGGAGCCTCAGTCAAAACCTGAAACACTCTCTAAGCTGCCCATTCACATGCACCTAATCAACATGATCATGAAAAATTTTAGAGAATATTGGAACATTTTTCTTACCCAGTGCTGTGTTATGTTGAAAATCCCATGTGAAAATAGGCCAGTGTTTCTTAGATTTATGTTCAGGTTATTTCCTTTTCATGTTCAATGCTATAACTTTGCATATAAAAAAGATTTTTCCACATCTCCTAGGTGGGTAATCCCTGGACATATTCACTGTGTCACATGGAAAATGAGATGCAGGTCAATTTGGTGTTCTCCCCTATAGTTTTTGAGCCCATGAATTCTACAACTCAAAAGAACATCATTGATTGTCTTTTTGTATCAATAATCTGTATCTTCTATGTCTGTATATTTTAATTCTGTCTACATTTGTTATATCAGAGAAAAGGTTCCCCAGAGCTGAGATACAGCTCCATTGGTAGAGACTTGCCTTGTATCCCTGGATAGCCTGAGGTGATCTCCAAGACTTCCCAAATCAATGTATGCATGCCTGAATGTGACCCATTCCTGGGAAGGTACAGGAATGAAGAATGGGAAGTTCAAAGCATTAATGCTGCATACTGAGTTTAAGATCAGATTGTGGAGGCTGGAGAGATGGCTCAGTGTTTAAGAACACTCACTGCTCTTACAGAGAACCTGGATTTTAATTCCAGTGCCCACATGGCAGCTAACAATCCCTAACTCCCAGTTGTAGGGGATCTGACACCTTCTTCTGATCTCCATGGGACATGGGTGCACTTGCAAACATGCAGGCAGTATACTAATACACATAAAATAAGAAATATTAAAATTTAGAGTCTGATACATCAGGGCCTGTCTAAGAACAAACAAACAAACAAACAAACAAACGAATTCCCACCCTGTGTAGTATAGCCCAAGCTTTATAATTACATTTGTTTCTAGAAGGTCCAGTGCTGTATCAGATGCAGCAGCACCACAGCCTCTGCATCTCATCCATCAATGTATCCCGGTGTGCTCAGTGTGTTACATAACCACAGTATTTCTTTCCTATTCCTTCCTGTATAGCTGTTGTCCCCCACCAGGGAGAAAGTGGTGGGATGTTCCCTTTGAACCACTCAGACCTCACTCAGTGCTGCGAGCTCAAGTCACAGCCATGATCCCCACAGGCACCAGTCCCGGGAGGAAGAGACGCTGCCACCTGCTGGAGGGATGAGCTCCGTGTGATGAACTTGGCTCAGAGGACTGAGACATCAACAGATGATTTCACTTCAGCCCCCTCTGTTATGCACTTGTCAGGTGTTCACCAACAGCTGTGATGGTAATTAAATCCTTATCTGCACCTCCTCTTACTTTTCTTCTCACATTTTAATGTACTGTATTGTATATATGTAATAAAACATGTTTGATATATTTATATGTATATTTATATAAATTGGTGTAATATATTTATAATACTATGATGTATATTATAAACTATATATGATATGGCCTATAGAGTCTGTTTTGTGGCCCCAAAATGTCCTTCAGTATGACTCAATCCATTGGAGCCTGAATAACGCACTAAGAGTCCCAACCTTGAAAGAGAAATATCTCTCCTTCCCTCTCCAAGCTGCCATCAGTTACCAAAAGTTCCTTAGGTTGGTCTGGGAGTTCTCATCTGCTTTTCCCTATCTGTGCTGGTATTTTGTCTTGTTTGAGCTTTCATGGGACTCGTACCTGCTATCATCATTCCTGTGACTGACAAGTTGCCTGGAAAACTTTCTTTGTGGTCATCCAGTACCTCTGGCTTTTACCATCTTTCTGCCCCTCTCTTCCACAATGATACCTGAGCCTTGGAAGAGGACGTTTGATACAGTTGTTCTATTCAGGGATAAATACTCTGGAGCCTCCTGTTCTCTGCATATTGTCCAGTTGTGGCTTTCTGTGTTAATAAATAGTCACCATCTGCTGCATAAGGAATCCTTTTCTGGTGAGAACTGAGAGATGAACTCATTTTATTTGTAGAGGTTGCATTGAAGATGTAGCACTTAGGGCTAAGTGTCTCACAGACACTTATTCTCTGTATTTGAGAAGTACTGGAACTCTGCATTAGTCTCCATCTGTTGCAATAAGAAGCTTCTTTGCTGATTGGTGAGAGGCACAATTGTCTGGAAATATGAGGACACATATTCACAATGTAGTAAGAAGTTGCTTTGGTCTAGGGATGTGGCAAAAGTAGGATTTTTTCCAGGGTCTATGACCTCTCCAGCCATGGGGATTTGACTATGTTAACAGTGCCACACATATGTTTCCTCTAATTGAGCAAGTCTAATTCAAATTCAACAGATCTTCATTACTCCCAAGATAAAAGTGGCACTGCTGAACCAATAGCAATAGTTTGAAGGGAACTGGCCTTAAATTCCTGGCCTGAACTTCGTTTTTACCCAGGTTGGCAGCAAATTCATTGTGATATCACAGTGTTGAGATTATAGACCACACCCCAACAGCCAAGGTAAGATGTGGCTTTTAGAACAGTTGAGGAACAATTTTCTTCATTTATTTATTTTATGTATATGCGTGTTAAGCCTACATGTGTGTAAGTGCACATGCTGCCAAGTGCCTGCTGAGGACAGAAGATGAGTCACATCCCCTGGAATGGAAGTTGCAGGTGATAGTTGACCACTATGTGGTGCTGGCATTCAAACATGGAGCTTCCGTAAGAATGATCAGTGGTCTTACCCACTGACCCATCTCTCCATCCCAAGGAGCACATTTTTAAAAAATATTTTATTGAAGTTTTGTGAATTTCATGCAACATTTTTCAATCCAATTTAGACTTATAATCCCTTCCATGCCTCCCACACCACCCTAGCTCATGCATTCTGCATACATGACTTGTGTCACACACTGTAGTCTCGCCGGCAAGAACTTCACACGGACAACAGGATTCTTCTGTGGTAATATTTATTGTGCACAGCTCTTTTGTGAGAAGGACCCCGAAATGGGGAAGAGGCACTGCTTAAATAGCAGTCTAGAGGGTTCGTGTATGCTCTAGATAGGTTCACTGTCCGATGCCTCATTTGCATGTTAAAAGTGGGAGCTAAAGGACTAGCAGTCATGCGCAGTTTCTCCAATGCAAAGGCAACGGCGGGAAACGGCTTGTAGTGACTCAGGAAGTCGGCACCATCTTTAAGGTGTGGTCGCGAGCGACACAGCACACTCGTGCAGGCTACCAACAGACTTGCATCTTTTTCTGTCTTTTTAAAGTTTTTCTATGCAGAGGTTTACTGTTTTGGGCAGAAGTTCACTGTTTCAGTCAGTTCTTTAACACAGTCCATTTATTGTTGTTCCCTCCAATTTGTATTGATCTCATACATATCAATACATATATACATATATACATATATATATATGTATATATGTATATATATCAAAACTATGACATCTTGAAAATCAAGTACAATTTAATTCCAAAATATATTTGGTAATTCACATTTTTCCACTTTAATTTTACATTACTGTAAGCTATGCATACATACCCTCCACCCATATACCAAAAATACATAGTCTGAAAATAAGTGGTAGGTTAATTCTAGAACCTGTAAAGGGATTCGCATTTTAACAGTACTGTTGCTTTCAGATTAAAAGAAATATAACATTAATGTTGCTCAGTGTGCCTTACAACTAGGTATTTGGTGCTAACATCCACAACTGAAGGGTAACTTTTGTGGTTTGTTTTTCTGAGACTTTTTAAATTTTTTTACAAATTTTAATTTTGTCTCTCAAAAATATTTGGTTTGGGGGCTGGAGAAATGGCCTAGCTGTTAACAGTGCCAACTGCTCTTGCAGAGGACCTGGGTTCGAACCCCAGCACCCACATGGTGGCTGAGAACCGTCTTTAACTCCAGTTCCAGGGGAATCCAACACCTTCCGTGGCATTGCATGACACGGGTGCATAAACCTACATGCAGACAGTACATTCATACACATAAAAAATAAGCTGGGCATGGTGGCGCACGCCTTTAATCCTAGCACTTGGGAGGCAGAGGCAGGTGGATCTTTGTGAGTTCAAGGCCAGCCTAGTCTACATAATGAGCTCCAGGACAGCTGGGGCTACAAGGAGACCCTGTCTCAAAAAGACCAATAATAATAATAATAATAATAATAATAATAATAATAATAATAAATAATTTTAAAAATTAAAAAAATATTTGGTTTTGATCTTTGGTTTCTGAGTCTAAGGGACTTCTCTCCATCCTCTTTGTCAGTGCACTCCACTCACTTACCACACAGAAACCCAACTTTGTTCCTAAGCTCCACTGTGGTCTGGATGTGCCAGATATCTGGGCTTCCCTCTTTACAGAGATAGAATTTCGAGGCCCCTGTTCTCCCTTCACACAAGATGATCTCCATGCTCCCTGAAGGACCCACAGAGTAGGAATGATATTTGAGGATGGACTTGAGATGATCCTTTTCTAAGAAATCAACAATGGTTTGATTTGGGACCTTAGGACATCCAGACTATAAGACTTGGAACCCATCATGCATCAGCCCACACTGATATTCTCTTTCTCAGAGCTGCCCACTTATCTCCAGCAAGGAGGAGCTGATGTAATACATCTGGGGACCCTCACCTGTCAGCACTGGGGTCCTAAGTTCCAGGTTCAGTCCTGGAAGAGAAGTCGCTGTAAGAGTGTTGCCGTTGAGAACCTAAACATTCTCAGCTCTTCCCTCCCCGGTTCCCTTTTAGTTCCCAAGATGTTTCCTGATGTATGAGGGTCTGGCTGTGGGCTGGCGCCCTTCTGAGACTAGAGTGTTCGCCTTTAGCTATAATCAGGCATCTACCACTGGGCAACACCACCAGCTTCATCCCATAGGATTCAATATGTTGTGTTTTCAATATGTTAATGAAAAGATAACTGTCTTTCCTGTCTTTCTTCCTTTATATATGGTGTGAGGTCACAGTCATGGGAACAACACAGGAACAAACTGTGTGTTGTCTTCAGGTAACTTCCGATATTCTATGTAACCTCTTGGATGCTGCAATGTTAAAATATGTTGTTTAGTGGGAAGAAATGTTGGCTCATCGATTAAAAGCAGTAGCTGCTCTCATAGAGGACCCAGGATCAGCTGCTCTCATTGGGGACCTGGGTTCAGTTCCCAGTACTCTCATTGCAACTAACAACCATCTAAAACTCCAGTTCCTGCAGATCTGACATTCCAACATCCTCAGGCACCCATGGGTATTTCAAGACATGGGTGAACTGCAGGGAAAATACTCATACGCATAAAATAAAAATCAAATACTTCTTTAAATGTGTGGTTTAATTCCAACATAGGTGTGAGCTTTCTTTGTTTTACATTCGTTATTCATTTCTAATTTCATCCCTCTATGGTCTGGACTAATACTTGACATAATTTCCATCCTCATTAACTGGTGGAGACAGGTATGGTGTCCCAGAGCATCCTGTTCAAGGTATGTCTGGTTGTGTTTGAAAAGACCTGTGCTCTGCACACTGCTTCCAGGAGGTTAAGGTTTGGTAGGAAACTTTCTCTGTGATTTGAGTCAACATGGTAATTTGAAAGTGTCTTATATTCTTATCACCACACAGATGTCATTGGCTGAGGGTCCCAATGTTCTTCTCAATACTGACCTCATCAGCAGAGCTAAATACACATTAATACATGCAGACAGGAAAAGGTGGTGTCTAGACTCTGCAAATCCACAGAAGGGGCAGAAGCCATGTCTGCAGAAGTTGTGGGGGCTGCTGTGACTGACAGAGACGAGGTGCAGTGATGTCCTCCACCATGTGAGACCTGATTTCACTGTGTTCTCTCCAGAAAAATATCTTGAAGAGGTGGCTGGGAGTTAGGGAATCGTGTAATGGGATTGTTTCTTTTGTCTTGGCATGACCAATTTGAACTGGTTTGTCACAGGTCATCACCAAACAGCTCATGCTAAGTAACAGGTGCATCAGTTGAAAACAGGACAGGAAGGTTATATATATATATATATATATATATATATATATATATGAAATTTCATTAGAGCAGCATAAATGATGAAGTCTAGTTGTCGAATGCCTGTCTTCACATTAGACACTTTGAGAGCCCAGTGTCTGCCCAGCCTATGAAGACAGATGCCTCAGGTGTCCCAATCTGGCTCTGAAGTCCTGGACGATTCCTGGATTCAGTTTATGATAGTTCCAGAAAAAAACTGTGTTCTGACATCAAGGAAGGAATGACCCAGCAGTGACAGCAGAAACAAATAGATAGATTTTCCCCTGAGACTCAAAGGCACTGAGAGATAAAGCAAGCTCTTCCTTTCTTCCCTGTCTTATTGGGCTGCACTGGAAGGGGCCACCCACATGTAGGGTGAATCTTCCCACTTCAAATAATCCAATTAAAAATAATCCCTGAAAGATGTGCCACTGAACTTTGAGTTTAGCTGACAGCAGATCCAGTCAAACTGATAACCAAGATTAGCTTTAACAGTGGAGTTCTTCATTGTCATCCAATCATGCTTTTCCAAAACCCCAGAGACATTGAGCTCTGCTCAATGCATGCAGTTCAGAATCAGGCCATCGGGGGACGTGCTTCACAATAGCTAAGAACCCTGATATTCACTGCAAGCGATGGTCAGCACATGCAAAGTGTTCTCTTCACAGCCCTATGGTGTGGACAGTTCCAGAGGACCATGAGCAGGATCCTCATCTCACTGTCTGTCCCTTGTTGTTGGTAAGGTTTGGTAAGAAGCTGTGCAGGTTGAGGGCTGAAGAGAAATCTTGGAAACCTGTTGCTTACAGTAGAGGATCTGTGTCTTTATTATGACACATTTTCAGCAGGTGGAAGTATTTTTCTAGAAAAAAAGTTATATTGTGCTGATTTGTGAGAAGTAAAAATAAAGTGTCCTAAGAAAGAAAGCTCTGCTCCAGTCACTGTGATTTTCTTTGTCAAGGCAGAAGCAAAACCGAGCATGTGGCTTCTCTACAGTCAGTTCTAGGTGCCCTCAGCATGTGCTTCTCTACAGTCAGTTCTACGGGACTCAGCATGGCTCTCTAAGTCAGTCGGTGCTAGATGCTCTTGACAGTCAGTTCTAGGTGACCTTAGGATGTGCTTCTCTACAGTCAGTTCTACGGTGACACTCAGCATGTGCTCTCTAGCAGTCAGTTCTACGGTGACCTCAGCATGTGCTTCTTACAGTCAGGTTCTAGTGACCTCAGCATGTGCTTCTCTACAGTCAGGTCTATGGTGACCTCAGCATGTGCTTCTTACAGTCAGTTCTAGGTGACCCTCAGCATGTCTTCTCTACATCAGTTCTACGTGACTCTCAGCATGTGCTTCTCTGCAGTCAGTTCTATGGTGGCCTCAGCATGTGCTTCTCTACAGTCAGCTTCTAGGTGACCTCAGCATGTGCTTCTTTACAGTCAGTTCTATCGGTGACCTCAGCATTGTCTTCCTACCAGTCAGTTCTACCCGTGCCATCTCGCATGTGCTTCTCTACAGTCAGTTCTACAGTGACCTTAGCATGTGCTTCTCTACATTCAGTTCTACGGTGACCTCAGCATGTGCTTCTCTACAGTCAATCTACTGTGACCTCAGCATGTGCTTCTCTACAGTCAGTTCTACGGTGCCCTCAGCATGTGCTCTCTCGTAGTTCTAGTCTACGTGTGCTTCCTACTAGCGGTGAGCCTCAGCATGTGCTTCTCTACAGTCAGTTCTACGCTGATCTCAGCATGTGCTTCTCTGCAGTCAGTTCTACGGTGACCTCAGCATGTGCTCCTCTGCAGTCAGTTCTAGGTGGACCTCAGCATGTGCTTCTCTACATCAGTTCTAGGTGACCTCAGCATGTGCTTCTCTGCAGTCAGTTCTATGGTGGCCTCAGCATGTGCTTCTCTACAGTCAGTTCTACAGTGACCTCAGCATGTGCTTCTTGTACAGTCAGTTCTATGGTGACCTCAGCATGTGCTTCTCTACATTCAGTTCTACGTGACCTCGCATGTGCTTCTCTCACAGTCAGGTCTATGGTGACCTCAGCATGTGCTTCTTACATTCAGTTCTACGGTGACCTCAGCATGTGCTTCTCTACAGTCAGTCTATGGTGCCTCAGCATGTGCTTCTCTACAGTCAGTTCTACGCTGACCCTCAGATGTGCTTCTCTACATGTCAGTTCTACGGTGACCTCAGCATGTGCTTCTCTACAGTCAGTTCTACTGGTGACATCAGCATGTGCTTCTCTACAGTCAGTTATACGGTGATCTCAGCATAGTGTGCTCCTCTGCAGTCAATTCTATGGGGCCTCAGCATGTGCTTCTCTACAGTCCAGCTCTTACGGTGACCTCAGCATGGCTTCTGTACAGTCAGTTCTATGGTGACCCTCACATGTGTCTTCTACAGTCAGTTCTACGGTGGCCTCAGCATGTGCTTCTGTACAGTCATTCTACAGTGACCTCAGCATGTGCTTCTTTACAGTCAGTTCTACGGTGCCCTCAGTATGTGCTTCTCTACAGTCCTACAGTGACCTCAGCATGTGCTTCTCTACAGTCAGTTCTACGGTGGCCTCAGCATGTGCTTCTCTACAGTCAGTTCTACGCTGATCTCAGCATGTGCTTCTCTGCAGTCAGTTCTATGGTGGCCTCAGCATGTGCTTCTGTACAGTCAGTTCTATGGTGACCTCAGGATGTGCTTCTCTACAGTCAGTTCTACGGTGACCTCAGCATGTGCTTCTCTACAGTCAGTTCTACGGTGACCTCAGCATGTGCTTCTCTACAGTCAGTTCTACGGTGACCTCAGCATGTGCTTCTCTGCAGTCAGTTCTATGGTGGCCTCAGCATGTGCTTCTGTACAGTCAGTTCTATGGTGACCTCA
This sequence comes from Rhizomys pruinosus, assembly GCA_009823505.1. Taxonomy (NCBI): domain Eukaryota; kingdom Metazoa; phylum Chordata; class Mammalia; order Rodentia; family Spalacidae; genus Rhizomys; species Rhizomys pruinosus. Next base: position 1,094,299 of record VZQC01011202.1, on the reverse strand, counting down.
GCATGTGCTTCTTTACAGTCAGTTCTACGGTGCCCTCAGTATGTGCTTCTCTACAGTCAGTTCTACGGTGACATCAGCATGTGCTTCCTCTAACAGTCCAGTTCTTTTTTTAAACATTTTTTTGTTGATGCTTTTTGCATTTCAATAAATCATCTTCCCAATTCAGTTTCAGGCTTATTTCCCTTCCCTTCCCCCCACCCCGACCCCAATTTCCAGATCATGCATTCTGCTATAACTGCCCTGCATCTTTTCTCTCAGTTTTTCCCTTTTCATTTTTTAGCTTACGTGACAACCCATGAGTACAAGCATTCTTCAATGCAAAACCAATCTGCAGGCTGTTGTGGCCCAAACCCCCACAGCCCCACCATACCAAGTGGGGGGTGTGAGGGTTTTATGTTCAATCAGTTGAAATCAAATGAGTGTCCAGACTACAATTGCTGTAGTTTCACCATTCACCACCATCGCAGCCCTTACAATTCTAAACCATGCCCCCTCTTCCACAGAATTGTTCCCTGTTCCAGCACCACAAAGGTAAAGGCTCCCTGCCTCTAAAAACTGGGATATCTGAAAGAAGAGAGGCGATAAAGCACTGCTGCCAAAGACCCTGAATTATATGAAAGAATGTATTGACACACATGCAAGTGTACAGAATGGCCCTCGGAACACCAGGAGTGTTACCAAAGGCCAACTAACCAATAAAGCAAAATATGGGTCTCCTTGAGTCCAGCAAGATGCCACCAATCCATCAGCACCAGCTACATCACCTGCCTGGAAATACTGGTGCAGCAAGAGGCAGCCATATGCTGTAATACTCCCAAATCTAATTGGCTATTGGCTCCTTCCTTGGAGGAAGAATACCCCATGGCTGATGCAACAAGCTTACATCCTCTACAGTTTAGGAGATGTTATAAGCCATAGTAAGAACCTGTCACATTTAACAGGAACAAATGTAATTCTGGATTAACATATATCCAAACATATGTGTTCTATACCAAAGTAACCCTACCATAACAATTAAGTGCTGTTTAAATAACCTATATATCTAATCCTTGTGGCTTCATTAAGTAGGATTGAACAGGTTATTTCCTGACAAACTGTCAGCCCATGAAAAAACAGCCCAAGAGTTGACCAGAGTCCAAGACAAAGCTCCAGAGAGAGTGGAAACTGTTTTGCTTCTCATCCACCCTGTGCCTTTCTACAGTCAGTTCTACGGTGACCTCAGCATGTGCTTCTCTACAGTCAGTTCTACGGTGGCCTCAGCATGTGCTTCTCCACAGTCAGTTCTACTGTGGCCTCAGCAGTCTCCTTCCATGTTGGAGAGGACTCAGAGCACACAAGCCAGGTGTGACTGAGGGGGCTGCAGGCTCAGAGTTTCTCAGAGGAGATGAGGGAAAATTGCTGGCTTTGTGTCTCCAGGTCCCATTGTCAACTGTCCCTCCCCAATAAGCCTGAATGTGTGCCCCATTTTCCCAAGTTGCAGGCTCTTATTTCCTCTGGATTGTGGCTGAAACGGACACCAGGTCCTCTGATAGGCAGTAACAAGGTCTCACTACAACCATTGACTCTTTCCCCTTTCTCCTTCCCCCCTGAGGCTGGAACATATCTGTAAGTAGAACTCCTCTCTTCCTGAGCCAGTTACTTTCTGGTGCCTATGACTGAGTGCAGGCACTGTTCTCTCAGGGCCTTGCTACAGGTTTCCTTCATTCCTCCAGCCCATCCATCTCCACAGCACGATGGGACCCTTACCATGTTTATTCATCTTTCTAGACTTGAAATGCTTTAAGCCAGATGCAGATTCACTTGTGGGAAGGACAATGAGCAGCAGAGACACACAGAACCCCTGACTGTGCATTTCAGGTGGAGCCAATTCTGATCTTGGATAGGATCTTTATAGGCTGGGTGGAGTGCTTTCTCTCCCAGACATCTCAACAGTGCAAGAACTGTCCCTTCCTTCCACCATTCTCTGCACACTGATATCACATGGATGTAATATCCATTAGTGCCAGGCAAGAGTATGACTGGCATCTCCAACATGTTCCTTCACTGCATCTCACACTGAGGAGCACACAGTACAAGTGTTCACATGATGGGTAATTCTCATGCAGCTTTCTACAGTGGGGGGTGTACAGAAGGGGAGTCAAGATTTAGTAACATGCACAGGGAGTGAGTCCCTGACATGGGTCCATTGGAGAAGAGTGGGTCCCAAGGAATGAGGGCTGAGCAGAGTATTCCAGAGAGTTAAGAATGCTGTCTCAGCAATGGGAAGCATCAGCAGTTCTGAGAAGTGAAACTCACACATCATGCTGTGGCCCATCTCACTATCACACCATGACCTAGTCTTGGTGGTTTCCCTGTTTAAAAGCTGTGGGATAGATAAGTAAAGGAATATGTGCACATGTTGCTGATATAGGGACATCACTGTAGTTGTTGTATAATCGCACATGTTAATGATAAGGACCGATTATTTTCTACGACTGAAATGACTGTGTTATAGAGAGAAATAATACCAAATGGTTAAAAATATGTGTGAACTAATGTAACCCAAATGATTGAACCATCCATCTTAGCCACGACCAACAGACCCTAGGCAAAGCCAAGAGAATCCCTAAGTTGTGTTTGTGGGTTTGTAGTTTGTCTCTAAGATGGATGGTAGTTCACACATATATTTACAGTTGACTGGGTTCACGAGTGAATACCTCTCTGCTCTTATGTGAATGAGAAATTTGCAGTGGTGTTTCCTAGATTCTCACTGTCTCAGAGGGTGAATTATAAGATGTGTTAGTGTGTTTGTGTGTGGTGTTGGTGTGTTGTGTTGTGTTGTTAAGCTGCAGGTTGTTTTACTTGGAACGTGTTTGTTCACAGAAACAATCTGGGTTTACTTAGGGAGATATTAATGCAACTGATCATGAATTTGAGGAAGAGATCCTGGGTGAGACAGTAGGAAGATGGTTCCCTGTGGAAGAATTCAGCATGGTAGAGGGTGAGGAGCAGAGAGGGTTGTGAGAAGAGGCTCTGGAGTGTGGAAGGGATGAGATGAAGTAGACAGGAGCCCACAGAAGAGCAGAAGGTGGCTGGTGAGACAGGACAGACAGTCTTGCGTCCTCTGTGAGGCTGGAGTGTTTGGGTTCCCTAGAAACAGCAAGAGGAATGGATCAGGCTGTCTTTTCCCCTCCTTTCTTTATTGCTGGAAGGATCATCCCCTCCTCCTTGACCCTCTGCATCTAATCTCATGATTTCTCCTCTCAGCTCCTTTTCTTTTCAGACTGCAGCTCTAAACCTGATCCTGCAGGTTCTATGTCAATGTCCCAGGCACACTAATGATCACTGAAGGAAATTCACCCATTTCCACGTATATCTGATAATAGGCCTGTCAGCCCTACATTAGCACTTAAGATGGATGTTTCTAACTTTTGCATTGATTGGGATCTAGAAATTTGGTGGAAGCATTCTTGTTTCCATAATGGGTTCTGGACATCACAGAGATCCAGTAGGCCATATGGCTTGACCCATATGGACTCCATTCAGTAAGTTCTGGAAGGTGGAGTTTAGAAGCAGGTCAGGGATGGGACCTTCACCAACAAGTGGATAGAACCTAGCCAGTGTCATAATACAGGAACTCTTTTCCACTATCCTGGCCTGGATCTGTCCCCATGGGATCTTCCCTATGTTCAGAACCTGTGTGATAACCTATGCTGAGCCACTTCTCTGGAGAAGAGAATGAGTTCCCCAGAGATTCCTAAGAGCATTCAGTGCCTTCGAAAGCCTGGGCAGGCAATCCACCCCTCTGCACTGACCTGAGCATCCTCAGTCCTATGATTCACTGCCCTGCTTCCTGAGTGTCTACCAGCTTTGCCTCTGCTAGGTCTTCATCCACAATTGCCAGCAGATAAAGTGAGTTCACACTCTCCTCTGACCCAGTGAAAAAGAACACTCCACAGCTGGAGGGAAAAGAAGAGAGTGGACCTCACTAAAGACCTGGACGTTCAGGTCCAGTTACTGAAGCACATGATGTAACCCATTCTGTGAGACCAGAAACATGCTAACCCCAAACACAGACAAAGTCAGTATAAGAACAAAGTGCAGTCCGATATCTCCATAAACACTGATGCAAATCCTCCACAAATTTCACTTTGTGCCTCACAATGAACTTTTATCCATCAGACATCACACATATCATGATGGTCCCACACTATCACATGATCTTGGATCACATATCCATGTGACTTTGTGTAAGTACATTCAATGATCTTTACAAACTGAAAATTTTGATTAATGTGTATCTGTGAGTCATATTCCATTGGTACTTATGTAAATTTATTCCAATGTTTAAAAAGATTTCAACAGCATGAAAGAGTGAGATTTATGCAGTTATATGAATCTTGTTTAACATTCAAAAACCAAATAATATCATTCCTCACACAACAAGAGTTAATGAAGGCATCATGATGAAGGCATGCATGCAGATGAGGAAACCCACTTTGTCAGTGCTCCATGCTGATCAGTCATGAACATCACAGGTAACTATGAGTTAGAAGATCCTCAGTTTCTTGTCTACAAACAGGACAGGAATTATCATCTTCAATGGAGAGAAATGAGAACTTCTGTATTAAATCGGGAAGAAGGTGACAGCAATTCCCACTCTATTCGGGGAATTTTAACTCATACTTGATGTTCTGACTTATGCAGTGAGCTCAGTAAAGCAACTGAAGTGTTCACATGGGACTGTGGTTGTTGCAGATGATTAATGACTGTCTCCTGTAAGAAAATTAATGGATTATTTCAACCTCAATAAATTGCTGGAATTATTCAGTCATTATAGCAACACAAACAAATTTGAGTAATTTCAATTGTTTTGGAAAATTAGTAATGAAAAAGGGAATTTAAAATAACATTATTTCACATTCATTTATTACTAGTAAGTTCACAGATGTGATAATGCATTTGTGTTAGGAAGGTGGAGATGAAGAATAAAATATTTATAGTGAACTGCATTGAAACTTTTTAAATTTTAATTAATTTTAATTTTGTTAATGTGTATGAATGTACTTTGTCTGCCAGCAAGTTTGTGTACTCTTGTCGTGGCAAGCTGCAGAGGTCAGAAGAGGGTGTCCAGATTCCCCCCCTTGGGGGAACTGGAGTTTGTCCTGGAATTGGAGTTTTCAGATGGTTCTTGGCCACCATGTCGGGTGCTGGGGATCGACCCGGGTCCTCTGTAAGAGCGGTCTGCGCTCTTAAACCACTAGGCCATCTCTCCAGCCCGAGAACTTGTTTAAGAAAAGATGGATTAAGTTCAAGTTAATGTTGTCCATGATCCACCACAAATATATCGATATCTCTTCAAACACAAATATATCAATAATAGTCTTTACATTTCCGTGGAAACCATGTAAACAGCTTGCAGTGAAGATGGACACTTTGAAAATTCCAGACAGATCTTTGAAACCTCACTTCCACTCAGATATTTTTCATTCAATATTAATTCCTGTTCATTATTTTGTTATTGGAGTCAACTTATTTTGAGCCCCAGAAAAAAAAAACAATTTGAGATGAAACTTTGGATTTACAATGAAATGGGAATATGGTAATTTAAAGCAAAAGAAAATGCTCCATGAACGTGAAGGACAGCAGAAGTTACAGAGGTAAGGACCCATCGTGGGTGATGGGACAGGATGGTCCCTCAGGTCATGGACTGAGAAAAGACATGACAATCAGCACAAAGGGCCTCAGCAGCGAGAAGGGGAAGGAGCCTCATTCACTGGAGGAAGTCTCTCTTAACACGATGGCCAGTCCCTTTTACCTGGACCCAAAAAATACCATTAATTTACTGAACTTCCTCGACAGAAATTTTGAAATGTATGCACCAGATTATCTTACAAAAACATCTGAATCTTCCAATTTTCTTCCCAGACTCTGCCCCTATGAAGGGTGTGCTGCTGTGTCTCCTGTTCACTTCCTGGCTGCAGGCTGGGTCCTTCTCTGGCTGTACTGAGCCTCAAACAGCAGAATCCCAAGGACCACAAGGACCAAACCAGCCATGCCCATCCTGATGATATTTTCCCATGCGCGATCAATTAGGAATGGATGCTGTGTTGTGACAAAGAGGACATGGACGTCAGGACCATTCCTAACTTCTCACAGGATATCTGCATATCCACGCCTGCCTTCCCTGGACAGAATGTGATACTCTTTGTTCACACCCATGACTGAGAATTCTCTTGCTCACCTGTGTTGGGTTTTGACACATTTTGTGATGGAGTGATGTTCACATCTGATCCCTTGAGAAGAGGAGGATATGTGAAGTGCTTAAGAGACCTGCATGTTTCTTGAGTGCCACCTTTTTATTTCCTATAAATTCACATTAGTCTAAACACACAACTTCATAAAGAACAGGATGAGTCCTTTTTCCCACTTCAGCAGGGTTCCATCTAGCATTTCTTCAACTCTTCAGTTATCTGATCTGAGTTCAAAACTCATTTCTGAGACATGTTAAATAAAAATTTATCTAGACCCTTGCAAACACAAGCAGATAAAAAACATAAGCATGGAAAACTAGAAAAAATGGGCAGCAGGCCGCAGTACTGCTGAAAAAATATTGGGAGCTGATTACTGTTGCGTGAGGAAGAGAATTCTTCTTTAAGTGAGGGACTCTAGATAGCCTGACTAGTCTCCAGTGCATGAACTTGCACTGAAGATCATTCCGGGACATGACACAGTAGAACTTAACACAAAGGACAGAGTATATGAAATCTGTGCATGTGAGGGGTGGCTAGGTATGAAAGTACCCGCATATGGTGGGCTAAGGTAAGTGAGACTGAATTGTGATGTTTTGTATGACATACAAAAAAAATTCAAGTAAAATATTTCTATAAACTCTCTAAATCCTTTGAGTTCACTATGGAAAATAGAAAAAAAAGATTAGAATATGGAGGAAATGTGGAACAACATTAAAATGGCAAATCTAGAAGTTACAGGCATGTAGGTAGAAGAATATCATGCCAAAGTCATTGAACAGATTTGAACAGGATGATAGAAGATAGAACTTTCCTAAATTAAACAAAGACTTACATATCGAGATTCAAGAAGCACTAGCAACAGCAATTAGAAATGAGCAGAGAGAACACTCACAGCATATTATGTAAATCCTTAAATGTACAGAACCAAAAGAGGGGACTGAAAGCTGCAGAGACAAACAGCTAGTTACACGTAAAGGAAAATGCATAAGAATTGCAGCTAGTTTTCTTTTTTTTCATGCAACTATAAAAGCCAGAGGAGACTGGACCAAAGCATAGCCAGTTCTAAGTATCATGGATGCCAAATCCAAATACTTTATTCCAAGCAGAAAAACTATCTGTCATGGTCAAAGAGGAACAGAAACTATTTCATAACAAATAGGCTGAAAGAATTTAATTCAACAAAGCAGCCCTACAGAGAATACTCCAAGCAGTACAAAGGAAACCTGAGANTATATATGAAATTTTATTAGAGCAGCATAAATGATGAAGTCTAGTTGTCTAGAAATGCCTGTCTTCACATTAGACACTTTGAGAGCCCAGTGTCTGCCCAGCCTATGAAGACAGATGCCTCAGGTGTCCCAATCTGGCTCTGAAGTCCTGGACGATTCCTGGATTCAGTTTATGATAGTTCCAGAAAAAAACTGTGTTCTGACATCAAGGAAGGAATGACCCAGCAGTGACAGCAGAAACAAATAGATAGATTTTCCCCTGAGACTCAAAGGCACTGAGAGATAAAGCAAAGCTCTTCCTTCCTTCCTGTTTATCTGGGCTGCACTGGAAGGGGCCACCCACATGTAGGGTGGATCTTCCCACTTCAAATAATCCAATAAAATAATCCCTGAAAGATGTGCCACTGACTTTGAGTTTAGCTGACAGCAGATCCAGTCAAACTGATAACCAAGATTAGCTTTAACAGTGGAGTTCTTCATTGTCATCCAATCATGCTTTTCCAAAACCCCAGAGACATTGAGCTCTGCTCAATGCATGCAGTTCAGAATCAGGCCATCGGGGGACGTGCTTCACAATAGCTAAGAACCCTGATATTCACTGCAAGCGATGGTCAGCACATGCAAAGTGTTCTCTTCACAGCCCTATGGTGTGGACAGTTCCAGAGGACCATGAGCAGGATCCTCATCTCACTGTCTGTCCCTTGTTGTTGGTAAGGTTTGGTAAGAAGCTGTGCAGGTTGAGGGCTGAAGAGAAGTCCTTGGAAACCTGTTGCTTACAGTAGAGATCTGTGTCTTTATTATGACACATTTTCAGCAGGTGGAAGTATTTTTCTAGAAAAAAAGTTATATTGTGCTGATTTGTGAGAAGTAAAAATAAAGTGTCCTAAGAAAGAAAGCTCTGCTCCAGTCACTGTGATTTTCTTTGTCAAGGCAGAAGCAAAACCGAGCATGTGCTTCTCTACAGTCAGTTCTATGGTGGCCTCAGCATGTGCTTCTCTACATTCAGTTCTACGGTGACCTCAGCATGTGCTTCTCTACAGTCAGGTCTATGGTGACCTCAGCATGTGCTTCTCTACAGTCAGTTCTATGGTGACCTCAGCATGTGCTTCTCTACAGTCAGTTCTACAGTGACCTCAGCATGTGCTTCTCTACAGTCAGTTCTACGGTGACATCAGCATGTGCTTCTCTACAGTCAATTCTACAGTGACCTCAGCATGTGCTTCTCTACAGTCAGTTCTACGGTGCCCTCAGCATGTGCTTCTCTACAGTCAGTTCTACGGTGCCCTCAGCATGTTCTTCTCTACAGTCAGTTCTACGGTGCCCTCAGCATGTGCTTCTCTACAGTCAGTTCTATGGTGCCCTCAGCATGTGCTTCTCTACAGTCAGTTCTACGGTGACCTCAGCATGTGCTTCTTTACAGTCAGTTCTACGGTGCCCTCAGTATGTGCTTCTCTACAGTCAGTTCTACGGTGACCTTAGCATGTGCTTCTCTACAGTCAGTTCTTTTTTTAAACATTTTTTTGTTGATGCTTTGTGCATTTCATACATCATTTTCCAATTCAGTTCGGGCACATTTCCCTTTCCCTTCCCCCCCACCCCGACCCCATTCCAGATCATGCATTCTGCTATAACTGTCCTGCATCTTTCTCTCAGTTTTTCTTTTCATTTTTTAGCTATATGTGATAATCCATGAGTAGAAGCATCCTTCATGCAAAACCAATCTGCAGGCTGTTGTGCCCAAACCCCCACAGCCCCACCATCCAGTGGGGGGTGAGGGGTTTTATGTTCAATCAAGTTGATCAAATGAGTGTCCAGACTACATTGCTGTAGTTTCACCATTCACCCCAATCGCAGCCCTTACATTCTACCATGCCCCCTCTTCCACAGATTGTTCCCTAGTTCCAAGGCCCCACAAAAGGTAAAGGCTCCTTGCCTCTAAACTGGGATATCTGAAAGAAGAGAGGCGATAAGACCCTGCTGCTGAAGACCTGACATTAATATGGGAAAGATGTATTGAGACCACACATGCAAGTGTACAGATGGCCTCTGGAACACCAGAGAGTGTTACCAAAGGCCACTAAACCAATAAAGCAAATATGGGTCTCCTTGAGTCAAGCAAGATGCCACCATCAGCACCAGCTACACCTCACCTGCCTGGAAATACTGTGCAGCAGAGGCAGCCATATGCCTGTATATCCCAAATCTAATTGGCTATTGGCTCTCTCCTTGGAGGAATAACCCATGGCTGATGCCACAAGCTTACATCCTCTACAGGTTAGGAGATGTTATAAGCCACAGTAAGAACCTGTCACATTTAACAGGAAAAAATGTAATTCATGGATTAACATATCATCCAAACATATGTGTCTATACCAAAGTAACCTACCATAACTATTAGTGCTGTTTAAATACCTATATATCTAATCCTTGTGCTTCATTAGTAGGATCAAAAGGTTATTCCTGGACAAACTGTCAGCCCATGAAAGGAAACAGCCAGATTGCCCAGAGTCCAAGACAACAGCTCCAGAGAGAGTGGACTGTTTTGCTTCTCATCCACCTGTGCCCCTTTTCTACAGTCAGTTCTACGGTGACCTCAGCATGTGCTTCTCTACAGTCAGTTCTACGGTGGCCTCAGCATGTGCTTCTCCACAGTCAGTTCTACTGTGGCCTCAGCAGTCTCCTTCCATGTTGGAGAGGACTCAGAGCACACAAGCCAGGTGTGACTGAGGGGGCTGCAGGCTCAGAGTTTCTCAGAGGAGATGAGGGAAAATTGCTGGCTTTGTGTCTCCAGGTCCCATTGTCAACTGTCCCTCCCCAATAAGCCTGAATGTGTGCCCCATTTTCCCAAGTTGCAGGCTCTTATTTCCTCTGGATTGTGGCTGAAACGGACACCAGGTCCTCTGATAGGCAGTAACAAGGTCTCACTACAACCATTGACTCTTGTCCCCTTTCTCCTTCCCCCCTGAGGCTGGAACATATCTGTAAGTAGAACTCCTCTCTTCCTGAGCCAGTTACTTTCTGGTGCCTATGACTGAGTGCAGGCACTGTTCTCTCAGGGCCTTGCTACAGGTTTCCTTCATTCCTCCAGCCCATCCATCTCCACAGCACGATGGGACCCTTACCATGTTTATTCATCTTTCTAGACTTGAAATGCTTTAAGCCAGATGCAGATTCACTTGTGGGAAGGACAATGAGCAGCAGAGACACACAGAACCCCTGACTGTGCATTTCAGGTGGAGCCAATTCTGATCTTGGATAGGATCTTTATAGGCTGGGTGGAGTGCTTTCTCTCCCAGACATCTCAACAGTGCAAGAACTGTCCCTTCCTTCCACCATTCTCTGCACACTGATATCACATGGATGTAATATCCATTAGTGCCAGGCAAGAGTATGACTGGCATCTCCAACATGTTCCTTCACTGCATCTCACACTGAGGAGCACACAGTACAAGTGTTCACATGATGGGTAATTCTCATGCAGCTTTCTACAGTGGGGGGTGTACAGAAGGGGAGTCAAGATTTAGTAACATGCACAGGGAGTGAGTCCCTGACATGGGTCCATTGGAGAAGAGTGGGTCCCAAGGAATGAGGGCTGAGCAGAGTATTCCAGAGAGTTAAGAATGCTGTCTCAGCAATGGGAAGCATCAGCAGTTCTGAGAAGTGAAACTCACACATCATGCTGTGGCCCATCTCACTATCACACCATGACCTAGTCTGTGGTTTCCTGTTTAAAGCTGTGGGAATAGATAAGTAAAGGAATATGTGCACATGTTGCTGATATAGGGACATCACTGTAAGGTGCAGAATGAATGATTGATGACCATTTTGATAAAATCTGTGATAAAACTCCAATGGTAATATGAACTCAAATGATGCACCCAGCAGGATTCTAAGTTGTGTTTGTGGGTTTGTAGTTTGTCTCTAAGATGGATGGTAGTTCACACATATATTTACAGTTGACTGGGTTCACGAGTGAATACCTCTCTGCTCTTATGTGAATGAGAAATTTGCAGTGGTGTTTCCTAGATTCTCACTGTCTCAGAGGGTGAATTATAAGAATGTGTGTGTGTTTGTGTGTGTGTTGTGTGTGTTGTGTGTGTGTGTTAGCTGCAGGTTGTTTTACTTGGAACGTGTTTGTTCACAGAAACAATCTGGGTTTACTTAGGGAGATATTAATGCAACTGATCATGAATTTGAGGAAGAGATCCTGGGTGAGACAGTAGGAAGATGGTTCCCTGTGGAAGAATTCAGCATGGTAGAGGGTGAGGAGCAGAGAGGGTTGTGAGAAGAGGCTCTGGAGTGTGGAAGGGATGAGATGAAGTAGACAGGAGCCCACAGAAGAGCAGAAGGTGGCTGGTGAGACAGGACAGACAGTCTTGCGTCCTCTGTGAGGCTGGAGTGTTTGGGTTCCCTAGAAACAGCAAGAGGAATGGATCAGGCTGTCTTTTCCCCTCCTTTCTTTATTGCTGGAAGGATCATCCCCTCCTCCTTGACCCTCTGCATCTAATCTCATGATTTCTCCTCTCAGCTCCTTTTCTTTTCAGACTGCAGCTCTAAACCTGATCCTGCAGGTTCTATGTCAATGTCCCAGGCACACTAATGATCACTGAAGGAAATTCACCCATTTCCACGTATATCTGATAATAGGCCTGTCAGCCCTACATTAGCACTTAAGATGGATGTTTCTAACTTTTGCATTGATTGGGATCTAGAAATTTGGTGGAAGCATTCTTGTTTCCATAATGGGTTCTGGACATCACAGAGATCCAGTAGGCCATATGGCTTGACCCATATGGACTCCATTCAGTAAGTTCTGGAAGGTGGAGTTTAGAAGCAGGTCAGGGATGGGACCTTCACCAACAAGTGGATAGAACCTAGCCAGTGTCATAATACAGGAACTCTTTTCCACTATCCTGGCCTGGATCTGTCCCCATGGGATCTTCCCTATGTTCAGAACCTGTGTGATAACCTATGCTGAGCCACTTCTCTGGAGAAGAGAATGAGTTCCCCAGAGATTCCTAAGAGCATTCAGTGCCTTCGAAAGCCTGGGCAGGCAATCCACCCCTCTGCACTGACCTGAGCATCCTCAGTCCTATGATTCACTGCCCTGCTTCCTGAGTGTCTACCAGCTTTGCCTCTGCTAGGTCTTCATCCACAATTGCCAGCAGATAAAGTGAGTTCACACTCTCCTCTGACCCAGTGAAAAAGAACACTCCACAGCTGGAGGGAAAAGAAGAGAGTGGACCTCACTAAAGACCTGGACGTTCAGGTCCAGTTACTGAAGCACATGATGTAACCCATTCTGTGAGACCAGAAACATGCTAACCCCAAACACAGACAAAGTCAGTATAAGAACAAAGTGCAGTCCGATATCTCCATAAACACTGATGCAAATCCTCCACAAATTTCACTTTGTGCCTCACAATGAACTTTTATCCATCAGACATCACACATATCATGATGGTCCCACACTATCACATGATCTTGGATCACATATCCATGTGACTTTGTGTAAGTACATTCAATGATCTTTACAAACTGAAAATTTTGATTAATGTGTATCTGTGAGTCATATTCCATTGGTACTTATGTAAATTTATTCCAATGTTTAAAAAGATTTCAACAGCATGAAAGAGTGAGATTTATGCAGTTATATGAATCTTGTTTAACATTCAAAAACCAAATAATATCATTCCTCACACAACAAGAGTTAATGAAGGCATCATGATGAAGGCATGCATGCAGATGAGGAAACCCACTTTGTCAGTGCTCCATGCTGATCAGTCATGAACATCACAGGTAACTATGAGTTAGAAGATCCTCAGTTTCTTGTCTACAAACAGGACAGGAATTATCATCTTCAATGGAGAGAAATGAGAACTTCTGTATTAAATCGGGAAGAAGGTGACAGCAATTCCCACTCTATTCGGGGAATTTTAACTCATACTTGATGTTCTGACTTATGCAGTGAGCTCAGTAAAGCAACTGAAGTGTTCACATGGGACTGTGGTTGTTGCAGATGATATGACTGTCTCTGTAGAAATTATGAATTATTTCACATCAATAAATTGCTGGAATTATTCAGTCATTATAGCAACACAAACAAATTTGAGTAATTTCAATTGTTTTGGAAAATTAGTAATGAAAAAGGGAATTTAAAATAACATTATTTCACATTCATTTATTACTAGTAAGTTCACAGATGTGATAATGCATTTGTGTTAGGAAGGTGGAGATGAAGATAAATATTTATAGTGAATGCTATTGAAACTTTTTTTAAAATTTTTTAATTAATTTTATTTTGTATGTGTATGAATGTACTGTCTGCATGCAAGTTTGTGTACTCTTGTCGTGCAATGCTGCAGAGGTCAGAAGAGGGTGTCAGATTCCCCTGGAACTGGAGCTCTCCTGGAATTGGAGTTTCAGATGGTTCTTGGCCACCATGTGGGTGCTGGGGATCGAACCCGGGTCCTCTGTAAGAGCGGTCTGCGCTCTTAACCACTAGGCCATCTCTCCAGCCCGAGACTTTGTTTTAAGAAAGTGATTATGTTCAAGTTAATGTTGTCCATGATCCACCACAAATATATCGATATCTCTTCAAACACAAATATATCAATAATAGTCTTTACATTTCCGTGGAAACCATGTAAACAGCTTGCAGTGAAGATGGACACTTTGAAAATTCCAGACAGATCTTTGAAACCTCACTTCCACTCAGATATTTTTCATTCAATATTAATTCCTGTTCATTATTTTGTTATTGGAGTCAACTTCTTTTGAGCCCAGAAAAAAAAAAAACAATTTGGAGATGAACTTTGATTTACAATGCAAATGGGAATATGGTAATTTAAAGCAAAAGAAAATGCTCCATGAACGTGAAGGACAGCAGAAGTTACAGAGGTAAGGACCCATCGTGGGTGATGGGACAGGATGGTCCCTCAGGTCATGGACTGAGAAGACATGACAGTCAGCACAAGGCCTCAGGCAGGAGAAGGGAAGGAGCCTCATTCATGGAGGAAGTGCTCTCTAACACGATGGCCAGTCCTTTTACTGGACCAAAATACATTAATTTCCTGAACTTTCTCTGACAGAAATTTTGAAATGTATGCACCAGATTATCTTACAAAAACATCTGAATCTTCCAATTTTCTTCCCAGACTCTGCCCCTATGAAGGGTGTGCTGCTGTGTCTCCTGTTCACTTCCTGGCTGCAGGCTGGGTCCTTCTCTGGCTGTACTGAGCCTCAAACAGCAGAATCCCAAGGGCCACAAGGACAAAGCCAGCCATGCCCATCCTGATGATATTTTCCCATGCGCGATCATTAGGATGTGATGCTGTGTTTGTGAACAAAGAGGACATGGACGTCAGGACCATTCCTAACTTCTCACAGGATATCTGCATATCCACGCCTGCCTTCCCTGGACAGAATGTGATACTCTTTGTTCACACCCATGACTGAGAATTCTCTTGCTCACCTGTGTTGGGTTTTGACACATTTTGTGATGGAGTGATGTTCACATCTGATCCCTTGAGAAGAGGAGGATATGTGAAGTGCTTAAGAGACCTGCATGTTTCTTGAGTGCCACCTTTTTATTTCCTATAAATTCACATTAGTCTAAACACACAACTTCATAAAGAACAGGATGAGTCCTTTTTCCCACTTCAGCAGGGTTCCATCTAGCATTTCTTCAACTCTTCAGTTATCTGATCTGAGTTCAAAACTCATTTCTGAGACATGTTAAATAAAAATTTATCTAGACCCTTGCAAACACAAGCAGATAAAACATAGCATGGAACTAGAAAAATGGGCAGCAGGCCCCAGTACTAGCTGAAGAAATATTGGGAGCTGATTACTGTTGCATGAGGAAGAGAAGATCTTCTTAAAGTGCGGGACTCTGCATAGGCTGACCAACCTCAGTGCATGAACTTGCACTGAAGATCATTCCGGGACATGACACAGTAGAACTTAACACAAAGGACAGAGTGTATGAATCTGTGCATGTGAGGGGGTGGCTAGGTATGAGTACCCATATGGGTGGGCTATAAGGTAAGTGAGACTGATTGTGATGTTTTGTATGAAATACAAAAAAATTCAAGTAAAATATTTCTATAAACTCTCTAAATCCTTTGAGTTCACTATGGAAAATAGAAAAAAAAGATTAGAATATGGAGGAAATGTGGAACAACATTAAAATGGCAAATCTAGAAGTTACAGGCATGTAGGTAGAAGAATATCATGCCAAAGTCATTGAACAGATTTGAACAGGATGATAGAAGAAAACTTTCCTAAATTAAACAAAGACTTACATATCGAGATTCAAGAAGCACATAGAACAGCAATTAGACATGAGCAGAAGAGAAACACTCCACAGCATATTATAGTAAAATCCTTAAATGTACAGAACCAAAAGAGGGGACTGAAAGCTGCAGAGACAAACAGCTAGTTACACGTAAAGGAAAATGCATAAGAATTGCAGCTGTTTTTTTTTTTTCAATGCAAACTATAAAAGCCAGAGGAGACTGGACCAAAGCATAGCCAGTTCTAAGTATCATGGATGCCAAATCCAAATACTTTATTCAGCAAAATTATCTATCATGGTCAAAGAGGAACAGAAACTATTTCATAACACAAATAGGCTGAAAGAATTTATGTCAACAAAACCAGCCCTACAGAGAATACTCAAAGCAGTACAAAGGACCTGAGAGGAATGAGTATATTCAAAGGCTACAGAAAGAAAAAAAAGTATAATAATAAAAAGACAAAATAGGACCACAAACACAAAGAAATTAAAATGACAATATCCAATACACATCTTTCATTAATAAGACTAAATATCAGTGGGCTCAACTCTGCTGTCAAATGACATAGGCTAGAAGAATGGAACAAGAAAAAAAAATCTTTTTTTGTTGCCTTCAAGAAACTCACCTCACCTTCAAGGATAGATACTAACTTAGGGTGAAAGGATGGAAAAAATATTCCATGCACATGGTTCTAAGAAGCAAGTAGCTGTTGCAACTCTAATGTGAGACAAAATAGATTTCAATTAAAATTAAAACTAATCAGAAGCGATAAAGAGATCACTTCATTCTAACTATATAAACAATTGAATGAGAATTGATTGAGAAGATATTACAGTCATGAATATATATGCACCAAACTATGGAGCACCCACTTTCATAAAATCAGTACTCCAGGACTATAAATCAGAGATTAGCCCCAACTCAATAATAGCAGATGACTTCAATAATATACATCTTTAATAGACAGGTCAACTGGACAGAGAATAAACAGAGAAATATGAACTATGGGACATTTTACATGACCTGGACCTAACAGAATATTCTACCCAAACATCAAATGATATATTTTCTACTTAGCAGCCCATGAAAGTTTCTCTAAAATTTACCTCTTTGGGGTGCAAAACAAAATCTCAACACATGTAAATTATAGAAGTAATTCCATGTGTTCTATCAGACCACAATGCACAAAGGTTATAAACAACAGCAAAAGAAGCTCTAAAAACCACACGAACTCTTGGAGATTAAACAACATAGTCCTGAATAATCAATGGGCAAAGGAAGAAATTAATAAACAAATAAAAGTATTCCTCAAACTGAACATGAGAATACAACAGAACAAATCTTCTGTGATACCTTAAAATTAGTCTCAGGAGGGAAGTTTATGTTCTTAGTTCCTACATTAATCAATCAGAAAGAACACATGTAAGTGACATAACAGTACAAGTCAAAACTCTGGTAAGGAAAGAACAAACCAAACCTAAACCTAGTAGACAAGAAGAAATAACAAAAATCAGAGGAGAAATTAATGAAATAATAAAACAATACAAAAAATTTCATTGAAATCTTAAACAAAATGCACAATTAGCCAAGTTAACCATAAGAAAAAAATAGCTAATCAAAATCAGCAACATTGAGATGAAAAGGGAAACATCACAACAGACACTCCCCCCCCCAAAAAAACACCCCAGAACACTGTATGGGAATTCTTTTTAAAAAGCATACTCCAAGCCTGGCATGGTGGTGCACGCCTTTAATCTTAGCACTTAGGAGGCAGAAGCAGGAAGATCTTTGTCAGCTCAAGGCCAGCCTGGTCTACAGAGCAAGTTCCAGGACAGCTGGGGCTACAGGGAGACCCTGTCTCAGAAACACCAAAAAAAGTATACTCCATTAAATTCTAAAATATAAAAAAATGAATGAATTTCTAATGTCATGGACACCACCAAAGTTAAACCAAGAAGAGATCAACAGCTTAAACAGACCCATATCATGTAAGGAAATTGAAACAGAAACCCCCTGACTAAAAACAGCCAAGGCCCAGATAGATTCATAGCACAATTCTCCCTGACATTCCAAGGGGGTTCACAACCAGTACTGATGAAATAATTCAAAAGATATAAATAGAGGGAGAACTCCAAAACTCCTTCTATGAAGCCAGTATCACTCTAATACTAAAACCAGGTAAATATACAACAAAGGAGAAAACTAGAGACCCATAACCTTAATGGAAATAGATGAAAAATATTCAACAAAATACCTGCAAGCCACATACAGACACATATCAAAAGATTGTTCATGGAGTTAGAGAGATAGCTCAATGGGTAAGAGCACTCGTTGTCCTTGCAGAGGACCTGGGTTCAATTTCCAGCACACACATGGTAGTTAACAACCATCCTGACTCCAGTTCCAGGGGAATATGATGTCTTCTTCTGATTCCATGAGCATTGTTTGACATTATTGCACTTAAGCAATGCAGACAATACATTCAAGCACATAAAATTATATATATATATATATATATAATTTGTAACATATAGATTACAAATTATATATAATTATATATAACTATATATGTCATTAAATTATAATTATAATATATTTATATAAATATAATTATATAAATATATTATATAATTTTATATATCTTATATATATACAAATTGTATATAATTTATATATATTATATTATATATAATAATATATAATACAAATTATATATAATTATATACATATATATACATATATATAATTATATATAATTTGTATTATATATATTATTAATTATATATAATTATATATATAATTATATATATATTATTAAATTATAATTACAATATATTTATATAAATATATTATATAAATATAATTATAATTTAATAATATATTAAATATTAAATATATACTATATATTATATATTTAATAATATAATATATTATTAAATTAAAATTATAATATATATAATATATAATTATATATATTTTGTAGTATATATATTACATAAAGATCACCCACTATTATCAAGTCAGCTTTATTGCACTGATGCAGGGATGGATCAATATATGTAAGTAAATAAATGGGAAAAAACATATAAATGGACTTAGAGACAAAAACTACATGGTTATCTCAATAGAGGCAGAAATGGCCTTTGAAAAAATACGACATACATTCATGTTAAAGTCCTAAAAGGAATTGGTTTGTCAGAAACATACCTCAACATAATCAAAGTTGTATAAAACAAACCATAGTCAACATCATTCTAAACAGAGAAAAACTGGAAGCATTCTCATTAAAATCAGGAATCAAACAGGGCTGTCCAGTATCTCCACTCCTTTTCAATAATATTTAAACTCTTTCAAAAGGAGTAAGATAAGAAAAATAAATTAAAAAAAGAAAAGGAAATTAAAGGAGTATCAATTGTGAAAGAATAAGGCAAATTATCTGTATTTGCAGTCCATATGATATTATACATAAGAGATACACAAAGTTCTCCCAGAAAGCTGTTAGAAATTATTAATAATTTCAGTAAAGTGGCAGGTTACCAAATCAACTTATAAAAATCAGTAGCCTTCCTATATACCAAGAACAAAGAACCTGAAAAAGCATTCAAAGAAACCCTCCCATTTATAATAAACTCAAAAAATAATATTTCAGAAAAACCCTAATCAAAGACAGTAAATATATCTACAATGAAAATCTCAAATCTTTAGAAAAGAGATAGAAGAAGACACTAGGAAATCAAAAGACATACCATGCTGATGGATTTGTGGAATCATTACTGTAAAAATGACCATCTTACCAAAAGAAATCTGTAGATTCGATGCAAAATGCCCATGACATTCTTCACAGAGGTAGAGAAAATTTCAAATCAAATCACAAAAGACATCAAAAAGCCAAAGAAATTTGGGGCAAAAGAACAACACTAGGGGGTTCTCCATACCAGATCTTAGATTATATTTTGGAGTTATAGTCTTAAAAACAGCATGATGCTGGCACAAAAATAGACATGTAGGTCATTGGAGCACAATAGAAGACCCAAACATGATCACATGCAATTTCAGACACCTCTTACTTGACAAAGGTGCCAAGAACTCACAGTGGAGGAAAGACAACATCTTCAACAACTGGTGCTGCCAAAACTGGATCTCCATTTATAGAAGAATAAAATTATTCCCTCATTATTCACCCTGCGTAAAGTCAACTTCAAATGGATCAAAGACCTTAATACAAAACCTAAAACTCTGTAATTGCTAAAAGAAAACATAGTCAGCACCCTCCACAATACAGATGAAGAAAAGGATTCATTTAATTAGGTCATCAGCTGCTTAGGTTCAAGGTCCACACATCAGTAACTGGGAACTCATTAAGCTACAAAGCTTCTGTACAACAAAAGAAACAACCAGGAAGGGAGGAGAAAACCCACTGAGTAGGAGAACATCTTTAACAGTTTCAACTACAACAAAGGATCAACACCCAGAATATACAAAGAACTAAAAAATGAAAGAAACAATAAAATAACCCAATGAAATATGGGCTATAGACTTAACAGACAGTTCCCAAATGAAGGAATAGAATGGCTAAGAAACACCTTACAAAGTGCTAGACATCCTTTGTAATTAGAGAAATGCAGATAAAATCCACATTAAGTAAGTTTCCATCTTAAACCAGGCAGACTGGCTAAGATCAAGAGAAAGAATGTCTCCAAATTTTGCTGGTGAGAATGCAAACTAGTGCAACCACTATGGAAAGCAGAGTGGGAAACTCTTCAAAAACAAACAAAAAATATCTATCATAAGATCTGGTTCTACCACTCCATGGTATATATCCAAAGGACTCATCTTCCTATAGACAAACCTGTACATCCATCTTTGTGACTACTCTCTTCACAATGACTAAGAAATGGAACCAACCTAAGTTTCCCTCACCTGATGAGTGGATCATGAAAATGTGGTACATTTATACAATGGAGTTTTATTCAGCAGTAAGAAAAAATGAAATTAAAAAAAGAAAAGATGAAATTATGAAAGGTAAATGAATGTGACTAAAGAGTGTTATATTAAGTGAAGGAATATATGTCCTCCCTCGTTTTGCATATTATAGCACCAGTAACTTATATGTTAGTATATAGGCTGATGTAACACCAGCATCCAGGAAAATATGAAGGATACATGGAGGTAAAGGAAAAGAAATTCCCCCACATAGGGGAACTATAGGGAACAAATGTTACTTGTGTGGAAGTAGGGAAAGTAGGAGTATTTGGATGGGATGGAAGAAGATAGGGACATGTAGTGGACAGTAGTGTATGTGGGGACAACTCAGGATGGAGGGATGAAGGGATGTGGGTGTTATTGCAGAGAGGGTAAGGACAATGGCCATGCTAATACTGGGAATTGGAGGCAGGAGATAAAGAGTAGAGTTGAATGGACTGGGGCCTAAGGAATGTAGAGGGAAATGTGATGCCCTGGAAAGCCCTTGAGAAATGCACATACACTTTCTGAACACTAGTGCATATATTTACCTGAAGTCTATATGGCAAAGAACACAGTTCTAGACAAAATAGAACTACTTTGAGTGGTTGGTGAGAGCCCAAAAGACTCCCAAAATAACATAGGCTATTGCCACGGTTCTTGGTTATCTCTGAGAACTAGAAGAGGACCGAAACAATGGGTTGTGGTAGAGGAAGATGGCTCTCTGTGAGATTGAGGTCAGCCTTGTCTATGTACTAAGTTCACCCGGCTCCCATATTAGCAGAGCAGGGTCACTTCCTGTCCTTGGGGCACTGTGGACCGGCTACACTGACACTCAAGGTCTCACAGGCATGAAAGGATGAGGGCAGGAAGAGGGCACAGGATGGAGGCTGACCCTGGAGGCCTGTCTCTGCTCACTGTCCTACATCTCCTCTGTGCCTCACTACAGCCATCCTGTTCCACCTCAAACCTGCATTCCACTGAAAAGATGGAGTGGGCATTCTGTGAATGTTGACCTGCAGCTCCTGCAGGGGGAATCCCCTCCCTCAGGTGCTCTCACTCCCACCCCAGCAGAGAACATTGTTAATGGAAGACCTTCAACTCAGAGAAGTGATGGACTCCTTACCTGACAGCACAAGCTCCACAGGGGCACTGGGGTGAGACAGCAAGTAGGGGGATGAGCTGTGAGAGCCATAGCACCTGTAGGTCCCAGCGAGGGCTGAGGTCACAGCACTCATGGAGAATTCTGCCTGGAACTTCCCAGCTTGTAATATTGATCTTAGAAGCAGGGGTGGATGGGCTGTTCCCTCCTTGATCAGAAGGAAAGTGTCCACCTGGCTCCCTGACTCACACAGCAGGGTCACGTTCTCTCCTGAGGACACTGTGGGGCCTGGCTGCACTGAGAGGGAGGGTGTGACAGGGAGCTGTCCTAGAGAGAAGAAGGATGGTGAGGGCTGCCATCTTGTTCTCAGCTGAAGCCTTACCAAGGCCTGACTCTGAGGACCTGGGCCATTCTCTTCTGTTTTCCCTGACTCTGTCCTTCCCCTCCTCCCTTTTCTCTATTTCTGTTCCTCCCTGACAACCCCAAACTTCATCCTGGGGATAAATCCCTAGACTCCCCCAGCAGGGGTTATGAAGCTTCTGGAACCCTGACTGGACCCACTGGGCACTTTACCTCTGATCAGGATGTCCACGGGCTCACTGGGGGCTGACCACTCGGAGGAGAGGCTGTGTGCACCATAGCACCTGTACCGGCCTCCAGTGGTGACCCTCACAGGGCCCAGTGGGAAGCTGGCCTGAGAAAGCCCAGCCTGCAGCTGTCGGCCAGGACTGTGTGACAGGCCATTCTCCTTCTCTTTGAGCAGAGCAAATTTGCTGTAGCTGATGTCAGAACTGCATTGGAGTGTCAAGTTCACTCCAGGACCCAGGATCTGTCCTGGCTGGGGCAACAGTGAGGGCTTCTTGGACTGTCCTGGAGAGAAGGTGGACTTGTGATTGAGAATCTGGCTCCTTCCGTATACGTGCACCTCCCATACTGCCCTGAAGGTTTCATTGTCTCTCACTCTGTGAGACTCTGGCTCAGGAGCTAAGAGATCCCATCAGCCCACCCCCCACTCCCCTAACAGCAGGGCTAATGGCAAAGCCTTTGGGTCTCCAAAATGATGGGGCTGCCTCACCTGAGACATGTATTTCCACAGGGTCACTGGGCTCTGACCACACCTGTGAGTGCTCCTTGTAGTAGCCATAACATCTGAATGTTCCACTGTGATTTGTTGTTACAAGACCTTGAAGGAAGAAGGCCTGGGTCCACCCAGTGTGTACATTCCATGACACTATATAGCTGTAAAAATTCTGATTTCCCTTTGTCAAAATTAATCCATCATATCTCTGCTCTGAGAAACACTGGATGGATATTTTCGCTCCTGTCATCACCACAGGGCTAGGCAGGACTGTCAGGTTGGGTTTAGCATGGTAGATTCCTAGAGAAGGAGGCGGCATATTGAATGTGTTCACATAGCCCAGACTGTAGCCTAGGGCTGGATAGTGGGAGGGGGACATCCTGGAGACAGACACTTTGTTTGAAGACTGGGCTTTGGACTGTGACACCTGAGTGTCATCTTACCTGTTACCACCAGCTCCAGGGGTTCACTGCATTCTGACATGCCAACAGGTGTGAGATAACTACAGTAATATCGGCCTGCATGCTTCTGTTCAATGGAAGGGATCAGGAACTGAGCCTTGTTCCCAAGGTGCAGTGGGGTATGACTTTTCCAGAAATCTTGTTCCCCTTCTTTATAAAGACTATACATCAGGGTACCGGTGGTCCCCTCACATGAGATTGTCACCTCTGTTCCCTTGGCAACCACAGATCCTGGCTTAGTCCTGATGGTAGGCTTTGGGAAGATCCCTGAAGGAAATCAGAGGCTGGGTCACAGGACATCATCCCTCAGATCCCCGACCTCCTCCAAGGGACCCTCCTGAGTTTCCCCAGCATCAGCCACACCTGCTGCTCTGTCTTCAATAGCCATGGGTGAACTTGACCTCAGTGAGGAGCAGTTAGCTGTGACAGCTTGGAATGCACTCACCTTTCAGTAGTGGGGATCTGAGGTCCAGACTCAGTCCTGGAAGAGAGTTCCCTGTGAGAGGTTTGCTCCTGGATCCTGAGCAGCTCCTCCCCTCCCTGATGCCTCTGAGCCTGTGAGGTGTCTTGGTGGGAGAAGGTCTGGCTGTGGGGTTGGGTGGGGTCCCTCCCAGAAAGGGTGTTCCTCCCCCTCTTCACGTCTCACCTAGGCAGAGCACGGCTGTGAGTGTTGGTGTCATGGCATCTCCTCACTATAGCTGCTGTCTTGCAGGTGTCTGGAGACAGTGCCTCGACAATCTGAAGACACTCAGGGTGTGGCCTTTGGAGGCTGGGTCTTTCCTCCTGTCACGGGGCTGTCACTTCAGCAGACACACAGAGGGGAAGTGCCTCCCCAGGGGATACCTCTAATTTCTCCAGCACCATGGCTTAGGCAGGCTCAAGACTCTCTTTCATTTTATTTTTTGAGACAGATTCTCATCAGTCCCAGGCAAGTCTCAAACCATAACTCTCCTCTCTCAGCCTCCTGTGTGCTTGGACGCAGGCCCACCCTGGTTGCAGTCTCTTCTTACGGAAGTGGCTACAGCTCAGCCCACCTATGTCTGCTGAGCTGTCCTTAGGTCAACAAGGTCCAGGGCATAACAATATAATTAGATATTTCCTCACCCAGGGTCTTGCAGAGGAGGGTGGGGCAGGGATGGACGTTTTCTCTCAGAACGTTCCCACTGGGGTTCCTGCATTCCTTCATCCAGACAACCCTCACAGCGTTGTGGGGTCCTTAACAGGACAGTTATCTTCGTAGCCCTGCGGATGCTTTGTGGTTGTGTGCACTTTTACTGAGGGGAACATGAGCACATATCGATTTACTCCAGGTGGAACAATCATACCAGAAACAGAACCAACTCCACGCAGGTCCACTTGGAGAGGGAGTGGGGTGTATTATGGTGGCTCACAGGACAGAATGTTGGCAGCTGTATCACGGCTGGAAATCTTCCCTGCCCCAAGAACATTATCTGCCTAAAGATCCTCCCAGGGAGGCTGGGCTCATTAGCCTCCCCCTCATGATAGAGCTCGTTACTGGGTTAAATCTCATTCGGGTCATATGAGGATAATCACAGCTGCTGAGTGTTGAAGGGGGCAAGGGCCTGAACAAAATCTCCCACAGCAGGGATGATGCAGGCTGGTGCTGCAGGGAGGACACAGAGCAGCAGAGACACACTGAGCACCTGACTGTGCAGGTCCCATGGAGCTTCTGTCCTGGGGATGATCATAGTTCTCTAATGCTGGCCTGAGCATTAACATCTCATCTCTGAGCCTTGGCTTCTTTGTTTTAAAATTTTATTGAAATTTTTGTGCTTTTAATACAATATAATTTAATGGTGATTAAATCACTTCTCCCTTCCGCACCTCCCCTACTTCCCACCCACCCAATTGAATCTGATCTCTCTCAGTACATGCCCTGCAAAAGGAGTCATCTATTAAGATGTCTTAGTGGTTCCATTTCTTCAAGTCTTGAATAAGTATACCAAATGCACATGGTTGGTGATATCAGAGATCTTAGAGAAAACCTAGGTTTTGACACATGCCTAGAACAAATGTAATTTTTACTGTATGCTAAAAATGGATCTTTTTAAAATTTTATTTATTTATTTTCTTTATTTTATTTTTTTATTTTTAAGGGATTCTACAATATAATGACACAGTTGTTTGCAGATAACATTGATGTTACTCAGTATGTCATACATTATGTAATTGGTGCATTTTGCAAGTATCTATGTCCAAATTTTGAACAACCCAAGGTTCCCATGGTCCAGTTGGAGAAGCTTGTATGCACAGGCATGTTGATCAGTTAGAGTCCAGACTATATTCCGGTAGTCTCATGATTCACCCCTATCTCTCCACAGCCCTTACAATCTACCATGCCTCCTCTTCCGCAGTTTGTTCCCTGGGCTTTGGGAAAGGGGCACAAGTGGGTGAGAAGAAAACAGTCTAATTTCTTTGGAGTTGTCATTTTGGACTTTAGTCTGTTCAGGTTGTTTCCCTTCATGGATTGACAGCTTTCCCAGTGATACCCTTTTTAGTCATACTAACAAAGCACAAGCTATTGGATGTACAGGCATTTAAGCAGTACCAATTATTATGTCAAGCTAAGCTGTGAGCATAGACACAGATGCTTGGATGGTATGCTAATCCGCAAACTGTGGTTTCTCTATAAAGGGTGACAAGTTCTTATTGTGCCTTATAACATCTCCTAACCACTAGAGGACATAAGCTTGTGGCATCCACTGTGAGTTATTCCTCCAAGGAGAGAGCTAATAGCCAATTAGATTTGGGATATATATCGACACTTGGCTGCCACTGTTGCACAGTATCTCCAGGCTGTTGAGGTGTAGCTGGTATTGACGGAGGAGTCTTGCTTGTCTCAGGGGGACCAATATTTTGCTGTATTGCTTTAGTGGCCTTTGGTAACGCTCTCTGGCATTTCAGAGGCCAGTTGTATTCTAGCAATTGACGTCTCATAACATTTTTCATTCTCACACCAGGTCTTCGACAACAGGGACTTACTGCCTTTCTCCTTGCATATATCCCACTTATAGGCAAAAGGCCTTTATAATTTGGAGGGGGGTGGGTTTGAGTCCCCTAGCCAACATCTCCTAGGCAGAATAATTCATTGCTGATGTGAGAGCTTTCCTGTAGTAATATATTTTGCTTAATTACACAACTTATAAACACTTTACTATTGAAATTGACTCTAGACAGAGAAATATCCTTTCACAGTTCTTTTGCCTATCAGGCCTTGTCATCTTTCTCAGGGAAAAAAAAGTAATCCAGGGATTAACACACCATCCAAACATCTGTGTCTATACCAAAGTAAAAATTTTATTTATTTTTGTATGTGTATGAATGTACTGTCTGCATGTAGGTTTGTGCACCCGTGTTGTGCAATGCCTCAGAGGTCAGAAGAGGTTGTCGGATTCCCTTGGAACTGGAGTTAAGACGGTTCTCAGATGCCATGTGGGTGCTGGGGATCGAACCCCGGTTCTCTGTAAGAGCAGTTGGTGCTCTTAACTGCTAGGCCATCTCTCCAGCCCCCAAAATGGATCTTTTAAACAGCAAACAGTATTTCAGTGGATGTTGAATGTTACACAAAACATTTACTTTCAAATTGTTTTATAGTTTTCATTCTCTCTATTTTAAAAGCATTTCAGTTTAAAAAATAACAAAACATGGTCTAAACAAAAGGAAACATCTTGCTTATTGGAATTTACCTTATGTAGAATTATATATATATATATATATCACATGGTCAACAAAAAGATGTTTCTTAAGATCAATTTACTTGGTATAATTTAACTCACCAATAAAGTCTGATGCAAGTTAAACTGTTAACAAAAATGTGTTCAGGTCAAAATGTTATCTCTTTGATTCTCCTTCTATATCATGGTATTAAAAGGGAAATTATAAAAGAGTTAATTATTAATAAAGATATGTGGAATGGAAATGTTTTGATAAAGAGGAACTTATGTATGGATATTTAAATGGCTGAATTTTTCCAAAATAGCAGGAATAATGAGAAAGCTAAGCAGGTGCATTGTACTAATGATTTGAACAGGTTTGTAAATATGCAGAGTTATTATTACTGTTACAGCCAAAAATTTTCAGTCTACTCCTCTGGCTTGTACTACATACCCAGTTGTAGTCTTAAATAAAATGGCCTCAAACAAGTATTGGGTTACTTATGACTATTAAAAAGTGCCATTTATGTTTCAAGTGTTACTTTTAGTATTTTACTCATAACAAAATAATTTGACTTGGGGAAAGCTAGGTTTTGTGTCCTTAAATCAGAAGTATACACTCCTTAAGGAAACATTTTCAGTAAGCCTGGTCTAGCCCTGCCTTTATGTGTTATGACCCCCCTCCCTTCCTTTTAAAAACTACAACAGGTAATGCGGGGCTGAAAAACAAAAAGGAAAAACTGCTTTTATTTTTAATACAACAATTGCATAATATAGTCCTAAGGAATTTATTTTGGATTCTTTCCATGGATCATGCCTACTTAATCTATGATATTGAATTTCCTTTTTACTGACTTAGGCCTACTCATCCTGTATTGTCTGGATAGTCTTTACTCTACCTAAATGTATGGAGCTGGAGACTGTTTTACTAAGTGAAGTGACACAGACTCAGAAAAGCAGGTGAGTGACATGTGCCCTCCCTTATTTTTGGACCTTAGTTGCAAATCCTTAGATGTGAGTGAGGAGTGTATATCCTGATGTAAAAAACAGGAGCCTGGGAAATGAAAAGGAACCATGTGATTAAAAGGGAAGGAGTTCAAGAGCGGGGATAGTACAAGATAGGAATTATAAAATGGGAAAGGGGGTACTTTAGCTAGGGAGAGAGTAGGGAAGATCATGAGGAATAAGAGAGACAGATCATGCTTAGATGATATGTTAATCTGGATGGAATGGATTAAAAGTCCTTAGGAACACTACACATACAAAAGAGATATGCCTGCATGTGTATAGCTGAAGGACATATAACAAAGAACACACTGGCAGAAAGAGGGATCTTTCTTCCCAGTTGTTGATCAGGGTAGTCCAAGAGACACAAAAATACCCCAAACCACTGCCACAGCTCTTGATGGCATACTAAAGCTCGAATGTAGTACCCTGCTGCTGAAGGCAAGCCACACTTTGGATACAGAACTTGGAGCAATTGAGGTGGGACTGACCTGGAAGCCTCTTTCCTGAAGACTAGCTCTCATGGTATGAGAGAATAATATGTAAGCTACCAAGGAAGAAAAACCTATCAATGATCCATGAGCTGTGAAAACTAATAAACAATGATTGGCCCAGCCAACTGTGCTATTGGTCCAGTAGTGGCACATTTATCTTGGGGTTATTCAACAGCTGTGTTATTGGAATTAAGGCCTGCTCAATGGGAGGGAAGTCATGTGTGGTATGGTAAACATACCCAGATACGCATGGCTGGGGAGGTCATAGAGCCTAAGAAAAACCTCTTTTTACCTTATCCCCAGACAAAGATATTTTCTTACTTTATTACAAATATGCATCCTCATATTTACAGATAAGTGTACCTTTGACCCCTCGTCAAAGAAATTTCTTTTTACAATAGAAGAAAACTATTGCCAAGTTCCAGAACTGGTCAGAGAGAGTAAATGTCTGTGAGATGCATAAGCCTGTGTTCTACATCCTCAATGCAACCTCTACACACTGGGTGGATGCGTCTCCAAACTCTCAGCAGAGAATTTTCCTTGTGTAGCAGATGGAGGTTATGACCAATGTTCAGAGAACAAGAGGCCGTGTGGTGCTTCTACCTGAATAGGACACCTGTTTCAAACATCTGCCTCCCAAGGCCCATCAATCATTGCAGAAGAGGAGGCAGGAAAATTGTAAGAGCCAGAGGGGTGGATGAGCAGAAGGACACAATCTTCCTGACAGGGGTTCATTTACTCATATGAACTCACAACCGAGGTGACAGCATACACAAATCTTATGCAAGCTCAAATCAGACAAAATTCCAGCATAGCCTTAGGGAAGTGGTTAAGAAATTGCAACACTACCTAAGGAGGTTTTAACAATTGGTGGCAGTTGGGAGAGGGAGAGATGGTCCCTAACAGGGCTGAGACTCTTGGTGAGCCAGTGGATGGGTCTACAATAAAGGGCATTAGGGAACACAAATCATCCTCTATATGTATATGTATAGAGTATGGTATATGTAATATGAAGTTCATTTAATTTGATGGGGAGTAGAGGGTGGATGTTTGGAGAGGGAAGGGGATGTACACAACTATCAAAAAGAATGGCTATCATGAAACACACACACACATATGTGTGTGTGTATTTGTGTGTGTGATATGCTGATAACAGAGCTCATCCAAGATCTTTACAGTTGAAAAGCCAAATGGGACATAGCTGCCAAGCTCTGAATTCCCCCTTTGTTCCATACAAAAGTCATCCTGGGACAGTATCCTTTGATTTAATATCTACCTCCCTCTAGTTAGTGCATAGTGTAATTAGGACCTAAGTTATTGCTTGTTGCTAACTGTCTTCTCTGCTTTTGCTGAGATTTATGTATGTTCTTAATGGTGAACTGCCTTCGGTCAAAGTTGGTAACTCACTCAAAGCTTATCGGTGAAGCTCTCTCTCCCCCATGCTCCTCGTATGAGGCACATTCCTTGGAATCCAGCCCCTTTCTGCTCACTT
The DNA here is from genome assembly GCA_009823505.1 of Rhizomys pruinosus. Taxonomy (NCBI): domain Eukaryota; kingdom Metazoa; phylum Chordata; class Mammalia; order Rodentia; family Spalacidae; genus Rhizomys; species Rhizomys pruinosus. The sequence continues at coordinate 1,064,269 of VZQC01011202.1, read as the reverse complement.
TCTGAGAGCCCTGCATTTTCACTATATAACCTTGTAATAAAGGACAATAAAGTGAGACTTGCACCAGACTTGCACGAGATTGGCAGAAAGGATGAGTCTCGCAGGAGTGTGTCTGTAAGTACTCTTGTGCCTTCCCCAGAAGGCTCAACACTGACATGGGTCTGGGCAATTATGTATTTATTGCTAATTGCAGTGGAAACTTTGTAGCCACTAGGGAAATCAGTGTGGAGATTCCTCAGGAAAGAACAGGTAACTACCCCAGTGGAAACTTTGTAGCCACTAGCGAAATGAGTGTGGAGATTCCTCAGGAAAGAACAGGTAACTACCCCCGTGGAAACTTTGTAGCCACTAGGGAAATCAGTGTGAAGATTCCTCAGGAAAGAACAGGTAACTACCCCAGGATCCAGCTATCCATTCTAAGTTGGCATACCATAGAGATGCTTGCAGATCCATGTTTACTGCTGCACTGTTCACTATAGTGAATAAATGGGATAAACCGAACTGTCCATCAACAGATAAATGGATGAAGAAAATTTTTCTTTTTTTGGCATTTGAAAACCTATTATACCAAAATTTATTTATTGTCACCAAACTTATTATCACCAAAATTTAGGTCTTTGGTCTTTCCTTCTTGCCTTTGTACAGGGCCAAAAGAGACACATTGGCTACTTTAACAACCTTAAAGCGGACTCCAGGAATATCACCAACCACATGACTTTTCCGACCAAATCCAGCAAGCAGAACTTCATCGTTTTCCTCAATGAAGTTCAGGCAACCATCATTGGACACAAAGGCTGTGATCTTCTTGCCATTCTTGATCAGCTGGACCCTGACACACTTCCTGATAGCTGAGTTTGGTTGTTTAGCTTCGACCCCTACTTTTTCCAGCTCGATTCCCTTGGCATGAGAAGCACCTCCAAATGGGTTAGCTTTTACGGCTGTACCCAAATGGGCCTTCTTGTACTGTTTATCATGTCACTTCTGGTCCAGTCGGTGACTATGGAGCTTCCTGGCAGTATGCAGACCATGACACTTGCCCATGTTGCCAGCACCGAGGGCCCAAGAGAGAGAAAAATTTTTGTATGGAGTTTTATACAGCTATAAATAAGAATGAACTGACTTCATTTGGAAGAAAATGGTTGGGAATGGTGGGCCTCATGGTAAAGAAAATAAACTCTATTTAGAATGACAAATCTTATTTGTGTATGTACGGAGTCTAGAATAAATAACACATTCAAGTCAAAATGGGGCTATTTTCAATGAGAGCAGAGAGGCAGGAGGAGGAAAGTGACAAGGGAGGTTGAAGCCAATTATGAATGAAACACTGGAATTCATCATGAAAACATCAAGTGCTGCATAATTTCTCATACAAATAAACAGAGATTATAAATATAGATGTATGTGATATGAAAGTCCAAGAAGAAGTTGTCTGTGATGAGGAAACACAGTGACAGGAGGAGAAACTGGAAAAAAATATTGGATGATAAAAAAGCAAGCATTTGTACCCAGATGCCCTTCTGTGCAAATTCATGCAGTGGGGGCATGGACGTGGTCAAAATTTAATTAAAAATTGTTGCTTGAAATTTACAAAAGCTCAATAAAAAATGTAAAAATACAAAATTTCCATGTGAATGCAGTGAACATGTAAGTTACATGAAAGGAAAGGACATTATTGGGGGGAAGGGAGGGGACCAGCATGTGGCACAGATGGGGACCAGAGAGGGGATCAGGAAGTTGTTGAATAAGACTCAAGTCCCCATGCCAATTCAATCAGACAGGAGCCCAGCATAGGACAGGGGAAATGGCAGCAGGCCCCAACCCTAGCCAAGAAACTGTTAGCAACTAGTGACTGTGGGGTGAGGGAGTGAGTCTAGATAGGCTGAATTGACTCCAGGGATGAACGTGCACCAAGGGATGTCTGGTTAAGAATGCTTGAGCAGATAGGCCTTAACATATAAGATAGACTCAGCCCAGCCTATAAACATCTTATGCAAGAGAGTCTCAGAACAAGGAAAACACTACTGGGAGAAGTGCCCACCACAGGAAGTGTTTGTGGAGTTAAACTTGGGCCTTGGGAAGGTAAGGGAAAGTTCCCACAATGATCTTCCCCAGCCCTCATAAATAGAAATGGTGAAGAAAGGAAATTGAAATGCAAGCCAACTACTGATCTATAAATAAAAGTATCAGTGACCAAATTAAAATAAAAACTTTCCTAAATTTGGTTGACACATTGATAAAGTGGATCTTTAATTGTGCAATCTCGTTCTCATAAACATCCACATTATTAAATTACTGTCAATAACTAGGTAGTTGACTCTGTCATCATCGACATTGCCACCACTCTCTTTGTCACTTTGTTTCTTAGATGGAGTACAATTGAGACACACCATCCTGGCAAGTTTTCAGTGTGTGGTGTAGTAATGTTGTCTTCAGTCCTGAGGGGCTTCATGGGTTGGGGGTGGACACCTTGGTAACCATGCATGAGTAAGGAATGAGGGACTTCCAGAGATCTGTGCACACCACTGTGTCTGTAGATCACAGAAAATCTGATGGACATGCTGGTGGGTGGTCAGGTTAATCTGGGCTGTGTTGAAGGCAGTGTCAAATCTGAAGTTTCCATGAGGCCCTCTTCTTCCAAGTTAGAGTGAGCAGTGGCTGTTTGGTGACCAAGGAAAGACCTTCACAGAGTGTGAAATGGGGCCATGGTGACCACATCCTGCTCCTGGGCCAGCACTGCCCAGCTCCTGCATGCTGTGCTGCAGAAGAAACATGTCCTCCCAGTGCCAAGGCCAGCCCTCCCTGTCAGACACAACTATAAACAGGACAATCTCATGGAATACTGGACATCCAGAAGAATGCAGGCCCAATCCTGTGTGGTAAGGAGAGGTTAAAGTGAAAGTCCACAACCTTCTCCCTGGACCACTGCATGAAGGCGGCTCCTCTGCAGATTGACTGATGCTAACAGGAAACTGCCTGAGTCAAGAAGTGCATTTCATTTCTTGTCCACAATGCACACACCCATCTCAAAATAATGCTAGATATTTTTGAAGGTTAGTTAACAGAAAATTATTACTGGTGGGGCAGGAGACTCATAGCCTGTGCCTGATGAGAAAACTCACACATTGGCCTCCACAATGTGAGTTACTGTCCACTTGAGTGTAGTGGAAATCTTCATGAGTTATGGGATGTGGCAGCACATTTCTAATGATCGGTAACATATTGCATGTACTTATTTCTGTCCTTAGAAGTAATGACTACACAAGCCACAAAATCACACCTTCAAAATCATATGGGATGGAATTGTCTGCACATTCTACCTTCTCTCCCATGCTGGCCCATTTCCCATGCTCTTTAATAACTCACTTTTGTTATATTGGCAATTTAATTAGTATCGTTGTGTATTTCAAATCTCAGTAGCTAGAGGAAGAAATTACATTGGAAGCAAGAAAAAGATCAGAAATCTGGAGATGATTTTTCTGGATCTTTTCATTTTCTGTTGTGATATTTCCCCCTTTTCATCACAGATTGTATTGATTTGGAGTTGTGCCTTCTTTCTTTTGTTTAACTGGGCTGGCGGTCTCTCTATCTTTATTGTTTCAAAGAACAAACTTTTGGATTCATTGATTTTTTTTGTATTGTTTTCTTTGTTTCTATTTCATTGATTTCTGCTCTGATTTTGTTATTTCTTCCTGTCTGTTGCGTTTAGGGTTCATGTGTTTTTGCCTCTCAAGTGTTTTTAGCTGCAGTGTTAGATAGTTCACTTGTGCTCTTTCTGTTTTTCTAATGTAGGCACCCAGGGCTATAAACTTACCTCTTAGGACTGCTTTTAAATTATCCCATAGGTTTTGTTGTGTTGTATTATCATTGTCATTCAGTTCCAGGAATGCTTTTATTTCTTTCTTTATCTCTTCCTTGACCTATTCATTATTCAGGAGTGTGTTCTTTATGCTCCATGTGTTCTTGTAGATAATAGGACTTATCCTGGTGTTGATAGTGAGCTTTATTGCATTGTGGTCTGATAGAATGCATGAAGTTATTTCAATCTTTTTGTATTTGTGGAGGTTTCTTCTGTCTCTCAGTATGTAGTCAATTTTGGAGAATGTTCCATGGAGTGCAGAGTAAAAAGTGTATTCTCTGGTATTAGGGTGCAATATTCGGTAGATGTCTGTGAGGTCCTTTTGTTGTATCATATCATTCAGTTCAGATGTCTCTCTGTTTATTCTTTGTCCTGTTGACCTGTCCAAAGGGCTCAGTGGGGTATTGAAGTCCCCTACTATGAGTGTACTGGGGTTAATTTGTGCCTTGTGGTCCTGGAGAATTGTCTTTATAAAGTTTGCTGCACCAGAGTTTGGTGCATATATATTCATAATTGTGAAATCTTCATGGTCAGTTTTTCCTTTGATAAAAATATAATGGCCTTCTTTGTCTCTTCTGATTTCTTTTACTTTGAAGTCTATTTTGTCTGATATTAAAATAACAACACCTGCTTTCTTTTTGGTACCATTTGCTTGGAATATTTTTTCCATCCTTTCACTTTAAGTTGGTGCCTATACTTGAAGGTAAGATGCGTTTCATGTAGACAGCATATTGATGGGTTCTGTTTCCTAATCCAATCTCCCAGTCTATGTCTTTTAATTTTTTTTAATTTTTATTTATTTCTGTATGTGTATGAATGTACTGTCTGCATGCATGTGCACCCGTGTCGTGCAATGCCATGGAGGTCAGAAGAGGGTGTCGGATTCCCCTGCAACTGGAGTTCTCCTAGAATTGGAGTTTTAGATGGTTCTCAGCCATCATGTGAGTGCTGGGGATCGAACCTGGGTCCTCTGTAATAGCAGTTGGCGCTCTTAACCACTAGGCCATTTGTCTTTTAATTGGGGAGTTTAGTCCATCAATATTTAAGGTTATAACTGATATTTTTGTGTTGCTTCCTTTCACCTTATTATCCATTTGCGTTTTTGGTTTAGGTTTCTGCTTCTGCAGTTATGCTTTTATTGATTTCCCTTTCTAGGTGCCTGGGGATGGTTGCTCCTTTCTTCTGTCCATTGAATTGTTTAAGTATTCTCTGAAGGTTTGGCTTTCTGGATATATATTCTTTCATCTTGTTTATGTCATGGAAGAGTTTTTTCTCTCCTTCAACTATAATTGACATTTTTGCTGGGTATAGTAACCTGGGTTGGCACTATTGTCCCTTAACACTGGGAATGCTTTGCTCCACTTTGTTCTTGCTTTCATAGTTTGCATTGAGAAGTCAGTTGTAATTCTGATAGATTTCCCCTTATAAGTAACTTGTTTTTCTCTTGTGGCTTTCAGAATTTTGTCTTTGTTTTGGGTGTCTAGCGTTTTGACTATGATATGACATGGAGAGTTTCTTTTCTGATCTTGTCTGTTTGGAATTCTATGTGCTTTTTGTATTTGTATTGGTTTGTCTTTTTTTAGTTTGGGGAAATTTTCATCTATTATTATGTTGCAGATCTGATCAATACCATTCTCTTGAGATTCTTCTCCTTCCTCTATTCCTATGATGTGGAGGTTTGATCTTTTCATAGTGTCCCACAATTCCTGGTTGTTCCACTTTTGTGTATTTTTAAATTTTTCACAATCTTTACTTGAGGATTTTAGTTGTTCTGTGTTATCTTCCAGGTCTAATATTTTTTTGTTCTGCTTCCTCTGTTCTACTTCTGAGACTTTTTCCATTCCTTTCCTCTTGATTGGATGAGTGTTTAAGTTCCTTTTTCATTTTGTCTTGTGATTTCTTTAGTATTTCCACATCCTTTTGGAGCTTCTCAATCTCTTCCTATAGCTCTTTGTCTTGCTGGTTGATTTCCTTATCTTTTTCCACATGGGATCTTTTCAGTGTTTCCCCTTCTGCAGTTTGTCATTCTCTCTCTCTAGGTCCTTCCTGAGTTTTTTATTCTCTTTTCTTAATCCTCTGACTTGCTCTTTATAGTCTTGGACTTCTTTAAGTATGTTCACAATTGTACTTCTAATATCTGTGTCCTGTGCCATCCTCAGGGATCCCACTCTAGGAATCTTCCACAGGGTTGGTAGAGCTTGGTGTGCAATTATCCTGCACCTTTCCCATGTTGTCTCTTCTTCGTGTCCCTGGCATGTGGGTTTCTCTTTGCTTGTATTCCAATGTGAATCCCAAATACCTCTTCACTATGTTGAAGACTTGCTTTGCTTGCATTCTTCAGATGCCTTCATTGTTTGTTTGATTGATTTGTTTTTCTCCTTTTCTCCTTGCTTATGGAGTGTTGACTTGTCTAAGCTTTAAGCTTTCTGTTGGAAATCTAACTCACTCTTCCCTTTCTGTTCTGAAGGTTTTCTAAAGAATCCTCTTGGACACTCCTTCACCAATCCCAGTTGGCAGGGGTGAGGGTGTCTGTTTGCTGTTTAGCCTGTGCCTTGGGACCTGCTAGGAGGACAACTCCACCAATGAAGCCAAAGACAATTGAATCAAACCAAACAATCTGCCTGGCTGAAGCACCCAGCTCCGACCTGTGCTTCAGGTGATCTTGGGGAAATCCCTGATCCTAAGACTCACACAGGCCCACCTTTTATACCTGCTAGGAGGACAACTCCATCCCCACAGCCACACAAGCCAATCGATCCAAAGACAATTGAATCAAACCAAACAATCCACCTGGCTGGAGCACCCAGCTCCTACCTGTGCTTCAGGTGGTTTGGGGAAATCCCCGATTCAGTTTGCTTTTCCTTAGGATCCAGGAAGTAAGAAGTAATGGAGTCAACCTGTCAAAGTAGGATAAAATATATCCTAGTGGGTTCCTATCCTAGATGGCTCAGCAGTTAAGAGCACCTACTGCTCTTATAGAGGGACCCAGGTTAGATTCCCAGCACCCACGATGGCTAAGAATTGTCTTTAACTCCAGTTCCAGGGGATCTGAAGCCCTCTTCTGACCTCTGCAGCATTGCATGACACGGGTGCACCAACCAACATGCAGACAGTACATTCATACACATAAAAAATAATAAATAAATAAATAAATAAATAAATAAATAATATCCTAGCTTAGGATTCTGCAACATGAGGAAAACTATTTTAACAGTTTAAGTTATTAACAATTGAAGTTAATATATCTTAGTCAACTAAATGTTGAGAGGTCTCATGCCTAGATTTTTTTATTGGGAATAAATATTGACATTAAAATGTTTGATACTAAATAGAAACTTGAATTTCAAGATTTTTGGATGAAAACCTGGTCACATGAGACATAGAACATTTTCTAATGATCAAGTAGGCAACCTATCAGCAAATATGGCAATGATGAATACAGACACAGCCACATCAAAGCTCCCTAACATGACAGGCACACAGTGACAGTCAGTGGTGGAGGATCAGAGACAGCATGGTGCTGACAGATCCTGTCCTGGCTTTAATACTGGACACAGCATCCAGACAGAATGTCAATAAACAGCAGACATGAGCAACCCTGGAGACCAAATGACCAACAGACCTGCAGGAACCTCAGCAGTGCACAGAGCACAGGTCTTCTCCAACACACCCAGACACACCTTGTGCATGCTGCTGTGGGACACCATGAGTTTATGAGGATAGAAATCACATCATGTATGGGATTTCATCCCAGAGCATGAAGGGATGAAATTAGAAATGAATAACAAGTGGAAAATGAAGAAAGCTCACAGTTATATTGGAATCAAGTGATCCATTTTTAAAAAATATTATTTATTTCATGTGCATGAGTGTTTTCCCTTCATAGAAATGCACCTTTGCCATACAACACCCATGCATGCCTGAAGATGATATTGGAATGCTGGAGCCCCTGAAATTGGAGGAGGTGACATTGGTTGTTAGCCGCAATGTGGGTGCTCGGAACTGAACCATGATATGTTGTGAGAGCGGCCAGTACTTTTAATCAACGAGTCAACATTTCATCCCACTCAACCACATATTGCAGGAAATCAAACAAACACAGAAACGACCGCACTTCTGTACACAATTTTTGCTGTGTTGTTCCTGTGACTGTGACCTCACACCATATATAAAGGAAGAAAGACAGGAAAGAGACTTTTCTTTTCATTAACACTTTGAAAACACAACTTATTGAATCTTGCATGATTAATGCTAGAGGCCTTATGTTCAATCTCCAGGATCCCAAATATCATCATGTCTTTGAGTAAACAAAAGAAGCACTAAAGAATGTTTGTAGTGATAAGTGATGACATTTAACAAAGGAACAGATAATAATCCCAGACCTGGAAGTCTGAGGCACAAGGGTAATGCTTTCAATGTAGCATGGGCTACAGAGTAAGACCTGCTCTCAAACAAAGAAAAGGAACAAGATTGTCAAATATGACACAACATTATTGTAAATGTTAAAGTTGAAAAAGAACAAAGCAAGAAACCACTAAATATAATAAATTTATTACCATACTATATTACCTGCACTGCCTTCTCTTTAAACCATGACAAATGCTGCATTAGTCAGGGCTCACCTGCCTAGTTCGTGTCTGGGTCTGTATTCCTGTTGAGCAACTTTCCTCCCTTGCCTCTGATCCTCCAGAGAAGAGGTGGAGACAGGGGATATCTGTGAATTTGAGGCCAGTCTGATCTATATGGTGAGTTACAGCCCACTGGGGCTCCACAGTGAGACTCTGTGTCAAAACAAAAAACAAACGAACAAACAAATGAAAAAACACAACCTATGAAAGACAGATAATGGAGATTCTGAAGTCCAGAAAACCAAAGCACTGAGCAAAGAGGAGTCATTCTCCTGTGGAGGAGAGTTCCACTTTCTGTGTGTCTGGGGAAATGAAGCTTATGACAGGAGGGAAGACCAAACCTCCAAAGGCCACAACTTGTCCATCTTCCCATCTGGCAGGCACTGTCACCAAACCTCTGCAATGCTGCAGCCAGGAGGAGTAAATGCCATGACCCCCACCTTCAGAGGCCTGCTGTACCTTGGTGAGACATAAAGACAGGGAGGGTCCAGCCTGGGCTGGGAAGGAACCTGCGCAATGGCTGGACCTTGTACCACCAGGAAGTCTCAAGGGCAGAGAGGCACCATGGAGGGGAGGACCTGCTCAGGATTCAGGGCAAAATTCTCACCTAGAATTCTTTTCCAGTTATGAGTCTGGACCTCAAAATCTCAGTGCTGACAGGTGAGTGTGTCCCCAAATATCACAAGTAATTCTTCCTCACTGAGGAAAGGGGTCACCTCTAGGCATTGAGCTAGAGAGCAGCAAGTGTGGCTGGGAATGAGGAAACTGAAGAGGGTCTCTGGGCTGAGGACAGGGATCTAAGGCAGGATGTCCTGTGACCCAGCCTCTGGTTTCCTTGCAGGGACCCTCCCCAAGCCCAAAATCAGAGCTGATCCATGCACTGTTGTCCCCAAAAGGACCCAGGTGATCATCTCATGTGGGGGGACTTCAGAAGCTATGGAATATCATCTTAAAGAGGAAGATCATGATCTCTGGCAGAAACAGACTCCACTGTGGCCTAGGAACGAGGCCTAGTTCTTCTTCCCATCCATTGAATGTCAGCATGCCAGGCAATATTATTGTTCCTATCAATCCCCTGCTGGAAAGTCAGAGCCCAGTACCTCCCTGGAGCTGGTGGTGATGGGTAAGAGATCACTCAGGGGCCCGGTGATTGTTAATCCTGGGTGTCAACTTGAATGGTCTAAGGAACAAATAAGAGAAAAAGGATCTTAGGATTGGACCACCTCAACCCAGATGGCCCACCCCAAATGTGGGCATTACCTTCTGCTGGCAAGCAGTATGAAAGACCATGGCAGAGGGAGCTGGTCCCTTTTTTCCTGTGGCTTGCCTCTCTCTCACTGGCGAGTTTGTCTTGCTGCTGTGATCAACCCTACAGATCCCCAGAGACTGGCAGATGTGGAATCCATCAGGCCTTCAGCACCAGACTGGGACTACTGAGACATCCAGCCTTGGGGACTGAGCAGTTCCCTGGATTCTCGGACTCTCTAGTGCAGCTCTGCTACTGTTGGGCTCCTTGAACTCTGTCACGTGAGCAAATCAATAAATTGTATATACCTATATATTTGTTCTGTTGCTTCTGTTTCTTTAGAGAACCCTGACTAATACAGACTTTGGTACCAGGAGTGGTTCTAGAGAAACATAATTGAAAGGATGAATTTCTTTAGTGAGCTTGGTAGTCTCTGCAGCCAGCTTTCCAACCCAATGAAGCCTAGAGTTACTGAAGGCTCTCCTGGTGGCATAAAGGGGAATGATAATCCTTGGTGCAGACTATTTGATGTAATTATGAAGATAGATCCATTTGACTCACCTAACTCGCCTCTTGTGAGAAGCAAGGAATTTAGCCACTCTATATATAAAACATTTGAGAAACTGCGGAAAAATAAGGAAAATAATGATGTTTCCTGGTTGCTCCTAGCATCTTTGGATAAAGTGATAGAGGAAAATAAGGAGCTCAGTAGTAAAATTAACCAGCTCCAGATTCGAAACAACAGTTTAAAAGTTTCTAAGTGTGCCCTGGAAGAGCATCTTCTCTCCAGCAGCCAAAGAGCTAAAGCAGCAGAAAATCAAGCTGGAGCCCTTATTATATGTTTGGCTGATTTACAACAAAATTTAATTCCCAGCCATGAAGAGTGTCAGCAGTCAAAGTGAGAGCACTGGTAGGGAAAGTGTGGAACCCTGAAACTTGGGATGGAGATGTGTGGGAGAACCACGATGATGAGGATTTTGAACCCTCAGATTCTGAGGGATTTTCTTTATCTGAGGAATTAATCTCCCCACCCTCAGCAGAGAATCCACACCCTGCAGATCCCTCCTCCCCACCCTTGCCTGAGGAAACTAATCCCCCCCCCAGTGGGAACTAATGTCCCTCAGGGCCCAACAGTTGTTGCCTCTAGACCTATAACCAGATTGAAGGCTAAGCAAGCCCCTCAAGGTGAGATAGAAAGTGTGGTCCACAAGGAGGTGTGCTACACCACTAAAGAAATTAATGAGTTTGCCGATTCATTCCAGCAAAAGCATAAGGAATATGTGTGGGAATGGATTTTAAGGGTGTGGGATAATGGTGGAAGGAATATAAAATTGGATCACACTGAGTTTATCGATATGAGCCCACTGAGTAGAGATTCTAGGTTTAACATGGAAACTCGAGCAGTTAAAAAAGGTGTTAAAAGTTTATTTGAATTGTTGGCTGACGTATTTATTAAAACATGACTTACTAACAGCGAGTTAGAGATGCCTGATATTCCTTGGCTTAGTATTGATGAAGGGATTGTGAGGGTCAGGCAGATGGGCATGCTCGAGTGTATTCGAAGTGTAAAACCACATTCTCCACAATATGAGGACCCAGAGGACACACCTTTCACTGAGTTTATAAGATGGAAGGTACTGAGAGAGACACCAGAACATTTGAAGAGCTTTGTTTTTGCTCTATTTCTTATGCCAGATCTTACAGTTAGAGAAGTTGTTGCTCGCTTGCATAAATTAAATGTACACATAATAGGTATAACGGGACCTCAGGGTAGGCGTCAGGTGGCAGCACTGAATTGCAGAAGGCCAGAAGAGTGTAGTTATCGTAGTTATCAAAATGGGCGGCAAAGGCAAAACAATGCCTATAATGGCTTGACCCAAAATGATCTTTGGAACTGGCTAATTAATCATGGTGTTCCCAGGAACCAAATACATAATAAGCCTACTAAGTTTTTATTTGATCTGTATAAGCAGAAAAGCTGTAGAACAAATGACAGGAAGTCAACTTTGGATTTCAGCAGTAGTGAATCCCATCCAATTAACCAGTTTCCAGACTTAAGACAGTTCACAGACCCAGAACCCCTTGAATGAAGGGGTGGCTGGGTTCCGATGAGGAAGGACCTTGTCACAATACCAAAGAGTTACGCTGTTTGCCTTAATCCTGACCTTCTGCAGAGGGACCTGAGGCCTTTTACTAGGGTAACTGTACACTGGGGAAAAGGAAATAATCAGACTTTTCGAGGCCTATTGGATACTGGTTCTGAGTTGACACTGATCCCAGGAGACCCTAAAAAGCATTGTGGCCCTCCAGTTAAAGTAAGGGCCTATGGAGGTCAGGTGATAAATGGAGTTTCGGCTGAAGTCCGACTCTCAGTGAATCCAGTGGGTCCCAGAACTCATTCTGTGGTTATTTCCCCAGCCCCAGAATGTATAATTGGGATAGATATAATTAGAAATTGGCAGAATCCCCACATTGGTTCCCTGACCTGTGGAGTGAGGGCTATTATGGTTGGAAAGGCCAAATGGAAACCAATGGTGTTAACTCTACCAGGGAAAATAGTGAACAAAAAGAAGTATCATATCCCTGGAGGGATTGCGGAAGTTAGTGCCACCATCAAGGATTTGAAAGATGCAGGGGTGGTGATTCCTACCACATCTCCATTTAACTCTCCAATTTGGCCTGTGCAAAAGACAGATGGATCATGGAGAATGACAGTTGGCTATCAAAAACTCAACAAAGTAGTGACACCAATTGCAGCCGCTGTACCAGATGTGGTGTCCTTACTTGAGCAGATTAATATGTCTCCTGGTACCTGGTATGCAGCTATTGATCTGGCCAATGCTTTCTTCTCAAATACCGGTTCATAAGGACCACCAGAAGCAATTTGCTTTCAGCTAGCAGGGCCAACAGTATACCTTTATTGTCTTACCTCAAGGGTATATTAACTCTCAAGCCTTGTGCCATAACTTAGTTAGAAGGGATCTTGATCGCCTGACTCTTCCACAAAATATCAAACTAGTCCACTATATTGATGATGTTATGCTGATTGGGCCCAGTGAACAGGAGGTAGCAGCTAGTCTAGATGTGTTGGTAAAGCATATGCTCATGAGAGGATGGGAAATAAATCCAACTAAAATTCAAGGGCCATCTACCTCGGCGAAGTTTCTAGGAGTTCAGTGGTGTGGAGCATGCAGAGACATTCCTTCTAAGGTAAAGAATATGTTGTTGCACCTGGCCCCTCCCTCCACCAAGAAAGAAGCGCAACATTTAGTGGGCCTTTTTGGATTCTGGAGGCAGCACATTCCTCATCTGGGTGTGTTACTACGACCCATATATCAGGTGACTCGGAAGGCAGCAAACTTTGTGTGGGCCTTGGAATAGGAAAAGGCTCTTCAACAGGTCCAGGCTGCAGGGCAGGCTGCTCTGCCCCTAGGGCCATATGATCCAGTAGACCCAATTGTGCTTGAGGTATCAGTGGCAGATAGAGATGCTGTCTGGAGTCTGTGGCAGGATCCCATAGGGGAATCACAGCAGAGGCCCTTGGGATTTTGGAATAAGGCTCTACCGTCATCTGCAAACCACTATTCTCCTTTTGAGAGACAGCTGTTAGCCTGCTATTGGGCCTTAGTGGAAACTGAATGTTTGACAATGGGCCACCAAGTCACCATGCGACCTGAGCTGCCCATCATGAGCTGGGTGATATCTGACCCACCAGACCATAAAGTAGGACATACACGGCAACAGTCCATTATCAAATGGAAGTGGTACATACGTGACAGTGCCCGGGCAGGCCCTGAGGGCACAAGCAAGCTGCACGAAGAAGTTGCCCCAATGCCTATGGTTCCCACTCCTGTTACAATGCTTCCTGTGCTTAAGAATGCACCTATGCCTTCATGGGATTTGCCCTATGATCAGTTGACTGAGAAAGAAACGAATAGGGCCTGGTTTACTGATGGTTCTGCACGCTATGCAAGAACCACCCAGAGGTGGACAGCTGCAGCATTACAGCCTATTTCTGAAACAACCCTAAAGGACACTGGCAAAGGAAAGTCTTCACAGTGGGCAGAACTTCAGGCAGTGCACATGGTTGTGCACTTTGCCTGGAAGGAGAAATGGCCAGAGGTTCAATTATATACTGATTCATGGGCTGTAGCCAATGGTTTGGCTGGATGGTCAGGGAGTTGGAAGGAGGATGACTGGAAAATTGGTGGGAAAGACATTTGGGGAAGAAGTATGTGGATAGAGCTCTCTGAATGGTCAAAGGATGTGAAGATACTTGTGTCCCATGTAAATGCTCATCAAAAGGTGATCTCAGCAGAGGATGAGTTTAATAATCAAGTAGATCGGATGACTCGTTCTGTGGATAGTCAGCCTCTTTCTCCAGCTATCCCTGTTGTTGCTCAATGGGCCCATGAACAAAGTGGTCATGGTGGCAGAGATGGAGGTTATGCATGGGCTCAACAGCATGGACTCCCACTCACTAAGGCTGATCTGGCTACAGCTGCTGCCGAGTGCCAGATTTGCCAACAGCAGAGACCAACATTGAGCCCCCGATATGGTGCTATTCCCCGGGGTGACCAGCCAGCAACCTGGTGGCAGGTTGACTACATTGGACCACTTCCATCATGGAGGGGACAGCGTTTTGTTCTTACAGGAATAGATACTTATTCTGGTTATGGATTTGCCTTTCCTGCACGTAATGCTTCTGCCAAAACTACCATCCAGGGACTTACGGAATGCCTTATCCACCGTCATGGTATTCCTCACAGCATTGCTTCTGATCAAGGAACTCACTTCACAGCCAAAGAAGTGCGACTGTGGGCCCATGGTCATGGTATCCACTGGTCTTACCATGTTCCCCACCACCCAGAAGCAGCTGGCTTGATAGAACGATGGAATGGCCTCTTGAAGACACAGTTACAGCGCCAATTAGGTAGCAATACCCTGGAGGGCTGGGGCAAGGTTCTCCAGCAAGCAGTATATGCTTTGAATCAGCGTCCACTATATGGTACTGTTTCTCCTATAGCCAGAATTCATGGGTCCAGGAACCAAGGGGTGGAAGTGGGAATGATTCCACTCACTATCACCCCTAGTGACCCAGTAGGAAAATTTTTGCTTCCTGTACCCACGACCTTGCGTTCTGCTGGTCTAGACGTTTTGGCTCCAATGGGGGGAGTGCTTTTGCCAGGAGATACAGCAAACGTTCTATTGAACTGGAAGCTAAGACTTCCCCCTGGCCACTTCGGGCTTCTACTGCCTTTAAGCCAACAGGCTAAGGAAGGAATAACAGTAGTAGGAGGAGTGATTGATCCAGACTACCATGGGGAAATTGGACTTTTTCTCCACAATGGGGGCAAGGAAGATTATGTCTGGAAGGCAGGAGATGCTGTAGGGCGCCTTCTGGTGCTACCATGTCCTATGATTAAGGTCAATGGGAAACTCCAACAACCCAAACCAGACAGGACAATAAATGGCCCAGACCCTTCAGGGATGAAGGTATGGGTCACTCCTCCAGGGAAAGAGCCAAGACCTGCAGAGGTGCTTGCTGATGGTGGAGGAAATACAGAATGGGTAGTAGAAGAAGGTAGTCATAAATATCAGCTGAAGCCACGGGACCAGTTGCAGAAACGTGGATTATAATAGATATTAACTTTCGTCCTATTTGGTTAAGAATGTGCTTGTTTATATATGTATATATATATATATATAT
>VZQC01011202.1:995605-1044686 GCA_009823505.1 Rhizomys pruinosus | reverse complement strand
ATATATATATATATATATATGTATGTATATACTGGGAGTGCAGGGACTTGAGGAACTTCAAGTCTTGTTTGCCTTCCTAGATCACAATGAACCTATCATATCTCAGCTGCAAGGAACAACAGAGAGTCATGTTCTGTCCACCAGTCACCACCTGGCTGGGCAAGGCTGACAGACTGAGTTTGCTGGAGCATCCTAGGACAGAACATGAGAGTGTGGTAAGTGGGATCACAGAGCCCATATGGCCCTTCACAGGTGAGCTGTGGTAAGGGACTATCACAGGCAGCAGAACCCTTTCTGAGGGGAAAGCCTTGCAGAGAAGATGGAGTCTCCTCTCATCTGTGAGCACCATCTCCAAGGGGTCACTGTGCTCTGCCCGGCCCGCGGGGCTGTAACAGGAACAGTGATGTTTCCCAGCATGTTGCTGTGTCATGGATGGGATGGAGAACATAGCCTTGTTCCCAGGCTCTGATGGAATCTGCCTGTTCCAGGGCTCTGGGCTTCCCACTTTACACAGAATATATATAGTTGGGTCTCAGGGCCCCCTGACACCAGATGGCCACAGAACTCCCTGACCTGATCACAGAGTCTGGCTCAGCAAAGACGGTGGGTTTGTGGAGGGTCCCTGCGAGGAAACATGAGGAAGCAGGACTGTATGAACATGGGGACACTGAAGGTCACACTTGGAGAAAACACTCAGGCTCATCCCTGAACTGCAGAGGGACCAGCCCTCTCTTGGACATCTGAAGGTTTTCTTTCACTGCTTTCCCTTAGTTTCTGTATTCTGGGTCCCACTATCTTCCATGCTATGTCAGTGGGCTCAAGATCCCTGCCTCTCCTCACCCACCACATACCAGGACATTCAGTGGGACCCATGTCAGGTCAACTGTCACTTAAAGGCAAAGGCTTGGGTTTTCTCATCTGACACCAAGAGTTCCAGAAGATCACTGGGATATGACCACACCTTGGGGTGGCTCCTGTAATTACCATAGCATTTGAATGTCCACCTCTGGCTGGGGGTTACAGGGCCTAAAGAGAATAGGACTTTAGACTGCCCAGCATATAAGCACTGTGACTCTAGTGTCCTGAAGAATTCCTGTTTTCCTCCCATGCTCAGAATGAACATGCCATACCCCTGCTGGGAGATACACTGGAGGGTCACATTCCCTCTTGAGGTCTCCATAAGTCTGGGAAGGGCTGATAGGATGGGTTCACTGTAGTAGACTCCTAAGAGCAAAGAGGCAGGATATTAAATAGGCACATACCTGACACAGTGTCACCAGCATTAGGTTCTGACAGTGGGACACGCCTGAGAGAAGACCCCTTTCCTGAAGGCAGATGCTGGGGCTGGGATCACTCATTTTTCTCTTACCTGTCACCACCAGCTCCAGGGAGTCATTGGACTGTGACCAGCCAGTTGAGGTCTGGTAGCCACTGAGATACTGCCCTGCATGGTGCTTATGCATGGATGGAATGGGAAATTTAGCATCCTCTCTGGGTTCCAGTGTGGTCTGCACATGCCAGAGACCTGGGCTTCCATCTTTATAGAGGCAACATATTCATGGGACCCTGAGGTTCCCCTTACATAAGATGGTTGCACGTGTTCCCCAGGGGGACCACAGAACTTGGATCAGCCCTAAGGATGGGTTTGGAGAGAGTTCCTGCAAGGAAATCAACATCTGGGTCCCAGGGCAAACCTATTCAGAGGCCTGCCTGAAGCCTAAGGACCCTCCTAGAATCTCCAGGGTCAGCCTGGTATCCTGCTATCCACAATATATATTGACTAGCTATAGCCACTGCTACCTAATTAGGAACAACTTGGGACAGACAGAGAATCACCTGTCAGCACTGGAGTCCTGGGATCCAGACTCAGCCCTAGAAGAGAATTTCCTGTGAAGTCTAGGCAGGTCATTTGTCCAGAGCCTCCTGGACCTCTCAGGGTTTCCTCAGGGACCAGTGCTGTGCTGTGCATCAGGGTTTCTTTCACACCACAGTGTCCCCTCTCCCTCTTCTCATATTACCCAGACAGAACAGAGCTGTGAAGGAAATGGTCGTGGCAACTCCTCCCAGTATGTACAACTGAGGTTTTGAACGGGACCACCATACCTAGCCAGATGGGCAGGCATATAGGGCGTGGACTTTTGAGGTTGGTGCTGTTTATCTTGTGGTTGTCACA
Organism: Rhizomys pruinosus; assembly: GCA_009823505.1. NCBI lineage: Eukaryota > Metazoa > Chordata > Mammalia > Rodentia > Spalacidae > Rhizomys > Rhizomys pruinosus. The sequence goes on along the minus strand of VZQC01011202.1, from coordinate 1,042,513 downwards.
TCAGAAGCCTTGGAGGAAGGGGCATTTCCCTCCCTTGTGACTTGTGAATTTCCCAGGTCTCTGAATACAGCAGCCTCAAGACTCTGTATTCACTTCAAACAGAAATGGTGTCTCCTTCATAGCTGTTCAGCCTCCTGAGAATAAATGATGGTTGAGTCCTCCACCCCTCCTATGACTCAGGGAACATACAGGAAGAGTAACAGAGAATATAAGAACCAGAAATCAGGGAGAATCTCTATGAAATGCCATCTTTTTTGGGGGGGGCGTCATTTTGAGACAGGATCTTCTTGTAGCCCCAGCTGTCCTGGAACTCACTCTGTAGACCAGGCTGACCTCAAACTCACAAAGATCTGCCTGCCTCTGCCTCCCAAGTGCGAGAATTAAAGGTGTGTGCCACCATGTCTGGCTTTGAAATGCCATCTTCTATGCATGACAGACGTGCAGACCTGAACTCAGAACAGCTACAGTCACCTGCCCTGGCCTTAAGATTAAACTCGACAAAGCTTTGTCATAGGCCATTGTGTTCTGCTGCAATAACAATACGCTGCTTCCTGCTCTTCCATGTGGCAACTATCAGCCACCTCTCGCTTCTGAGCCCATGAATTGTGGCTCACATGGAAGTGATCCAAGTTCTAACCTTTATTTAATTTAATCTATTTTAATTTGAGTGTGACATTCATACATTTTTTAACATTTCAAATAGTTTTTTTTTATTTTTCAAGGCATGTTTTTATTAATTTGTGTGTGTTTCATATGTCTTACTCATATTAAGACCCCTCCTTCATCTGAACCTGCCCATTTCACACCCTCATATAATATATATGGGTGTATATTATATGCTACTGGAGCTTGGTCAAGCAGTGTCTACCCCAGGACCACACTTTCATCTGAATGTGACTAGATTATCTTAACAGTGTGTGTGTGTGTGTGTGTGTGTGTGTGTGTGTGTATGTGTGTGTGTGTGTGTGTGTATGTGTGTGTGTGTGTGTGTGTGTATGCCCATGTGTAGAGGAGGTACCACTAGCCTCATGTAGGGTTGATCATTCATGAGGTTTGTGATTAGAACACAGGAATGGGTTGTGCCCAAGACTCTGACTCCAATCTTTTCTTTTTCAAGTACTATTGCACAGTCCCTGAGTCAGTTCCCTTCTTCCATTGCATGTGGAGTCTTGAGGGGACTCACTGGACATAGGGTGGATGTGACCTGGGTAGCACTTTTCCTTATGACTACAGTCTCCAGGGGTTTACTGCATAATGAGCACAGAAAAGAGTGTGGATTTCAGATACAGAACAATTGTGTTGAAGGCAAGGGACTTGTGGTGAATTGGTAAAAGGTCCACTAGGGCCTATGGAACATAGTTGACAGCATGGAGTCCCATCCCTTAGCCAGACTGACATGGAGAGCCTAACATGACCACTGGGGTGTAGCATATTTCATCTTCTACAGCACAGCAGGCAGGAGTGCACAGACCCTGGCAGAGGAGCAGGATGTGGTAGCCATGGTCCCAGTTCACATGCTCAAAAGGTTGCACTTGCTGGCCACACAGTTTATTCTTACTCTAACGTGACAGGGAATAGGGGTCTTGTGGAATTATCAGATGAGACCCAGTGCTCAGCACAACAAAGCCCAGATAAACTGACCCCCCCCACACACTAGCATCTCCATCAAAAGTTCTACCAGCTACATTGTTTTCCCAGTGATCAGCCATTCCACACACAAATGCACAGATACAGGTAAAAGCTCTCCCACCGTGCATGTAAATTCTGCCAAGAGGATGTAGAGTAAATGCTCTCACTTGAAGAAGAAAAAAATGAGTAAAGAGAACTGCAACTATGTTGAACATGAATGTGTGAAATAGATGGATTGTGGCAATTATTTCACAGTGCAAATACTAAGTTGCAGGCCCATAACTACCCATGCCCCAGTACTGAGTTCAATCCCATGTTCTCTGGATTTCCATCCAAACTGAGAAGCAAGGACAAATGGGGTTCTGTTCCATAGTGTTAATGAAAAGTGCTGAGATTGACATGGATTTCCTACAAAGGGCAGTGAAGTCGATTTTTTCTTTTTTTTTTTTTTTTTTGGCATCGGATTCCCCTAGAACTGGAGTCAAAGATGGTTCTTAGCCACCATGTGGGTGCTGGGAATCAAACCTGGGTCCTCTGCAAGAGCAGCTGGTGCTCTTAACCACGGAGCCATCTCTCCAGCCCCAGGGCAGTGATGTCTTATCCTCTTATCGGCAGCTGACTGGTCTGCCATGACTTCTGAATTCTACGTATAGATTCACATTGTCTTTATGGCATTGGATTGGTGACATCAGGCACAGGCTAAACACATGTTGGAAGTTTTTAGCCAGAATTTCCATGATAAACTTTTTCAGGAGGTAGAGTGAAGTTCCAGTGTTAATAACAACTCAGAGGTACATTGATGGCACGATGTTGCCAGAAATGTATAGAGAAATAGCAGAAGGCAAGAAAATGGGTCTGAAATTGGAAATTTCCAAACAGTGTAGACATTAGAAGAGGTTCATCCACTGGAGAGTAGTGTCAACACTGTAAAGTCTTCTGAGAATCCTAGTGGAATAATGGCTGACTTAACATTTCCAATGATGTAAAAGCTTACATTCATAATACCTTCAAAAAATTGAAATTCTGCTGGGTAACCAAGAGTAGGACCAATGGCCAGTGTTGTTTGAGGATCTACAGGACACCTGGTCAACAGCTTTGAGGGCATGTGGGACACCTGGTCAACAGCTTTGAGGGTCTGTGGGACACCTGGTCAATAGCTCTGAGGGTCTGTGGGACACCTGATCGACAGCTTTGAGGGTCTGTGCGACACCTGGTCAATAGCTTTGAGGGTCTGTGGGACACCTGGTCAATAACTTTGAGGGTCTGTGGGACACTTGGTCAATAGCTTTGAGGGTCTGTGGGACACCTGGTCAACAGCTTTGAGGAAGGGATTCCATTTCTGGAATTGAGGTTGGTTCTACATTATCCAGTGATATCTAGAAAGGGCAATGACCCTTTGTGATAGGGTTAGTACTTTTAATCTCTTTTATAATGTATATCTATATAATTTAAGAAGCTTTTTAAAAATTTTTTAAATTTTATTTATTTTTGTATGTGTATGAATGTGCTGTCTACATGTAGGTTTGTGCACCCATGTCATGCAATGCTGTGGAGGTCAGAAGAAGGTGTTGGATTCCCCTGGAACTGGAGTTAAAGACGGTTTTCAGCCACCATGTAGATGCTGGGGATTGAACCCAGGTCCTCTGCAAGAGCAGTCGGCTGATCTCTTAACCACTAGGCTATCTCTCCAGCCTCAATTTAAGAAGCTTTTTACTGGTAGGTTTACACTGAAGGACATTTGAGGTCACAAATTAGACACTAAAGACGTCATATACACAATAGAGTATATTAAATTGGGTGGGGACAATATGAAAAGGTGCAGATAGTGGAGAGTATGTATCTAAATCCCGTCAAATTATATTGTATGAAAATTAAAAACATTCAATACATAAAAAGAAAAATACCTATGACTAATCCTAATGAAGGAGATTATAGACCTCCAAAAGGTTTTAAAGACATTGAAAAACAAATTGAAGAAGATACTAGAAGATGGAAAGAATACCCATATTCCTGGATAGACAGACCTACTTTAAGTGGATATATTACTAAAACTGATCTTCAGACTTAATTCAATCCTCACCAAAATCCAAATGAAATTCTTCACAAAACTAGAAAATGCAATCCTAAAATTCACGTAGGCCGGGCATGGTGGTGCACACCTTTAATCATAGCACTTGGGAGGCAGAGGCAGGCGGATTTTTGTGAGTTCAAGGCCAGCCTGGTCTACAGAGTGAGTTCCAGGACAGCTGGGGCTACAGGGAGAGCCTGCTGGAAAAGACAAAAAAAAAATTCACGTAGAGGTACAAACCATCAAATCCCTAATTAACCTTAGCAGAAAGCAATGCTGGCAGTGTTGCAAAGCCTGATCCCAGGTATTGATATTGCAGAGCCAGAGTAACAAATGCAACATGGTAATGGCACAAAAATTGACATACAGATCAAAGAAATAGAACATGGAGCCAAAAAGTAATCCTGCATAGTTACAGCTACCTGCATTTAGACAAGAGCATCAAAAGCTGCATTGGAGGGATGACAGACTTTACAAAAGTTGCTGGGAAAAGTAGATTTCCACATATAGAAGAATGACATTAAATCGATTTCATTTTTATTTTATTTTTTTTTATTTACTTTTGTATGTGTATGAATGTACTGTCTGCATACAGGTTGGTGTACCCATGTTGTGCAATGCCGCGGAGGTCAGAAGAGGGTCTCGGATTCCCCTGGAACTGGAGTTCTCCTGGAATTGGAGTTACAGACAGTTATTAGCTGCCATGTGGGTGCTGGGGATCAAACCCAGGTCCTCTGCAAGAGCAGTCGGTGCTCTTAACCACTAGGCCATCTCTCCAGCCCCTCATTTTTATTTTTATGTAGATTTTTATTGAGTTTTTGCGCATTTCATATAATAGATCTTAATCAAACTTAGACCCCTCTCCATTTGCACCCCACATAACTCCCCACCAGGGATTTCATGCATTCTGTCATATATATTAAGGCCTCTCTGGCCAAGCATTTGTACCCAGATGTCCCTCGGTGCAAGTTCATCCACTGGAGTCTAGTCAGGCTAGCTAGAGTCACTTCCTTAAAGAAGATCAGCTCTCCTTCACCCCACAGTAATCAACTACCAATAGTTCCTCAGGTAAGGTACAGGTCTATTCTGTATTTCTTACCCTACCTACACAAAAACAATTCAAGATGAATGAAAGACCTTAATATAAGTCCTGATACTGTGATGCTACCAGAGGAAAAATCAGGTAAAATAGTTTTAAATCTAAGCATACGCAAGGATTTTCTGAGTAGAACTTGGAAACATTAATCTCAAAAATTGAAAAAAAAAATGGGGTTACATGAAATTAAGAAGCTTCTACACAGCAAAGCAAACAGTCATCAGAGTGAAGAGATAGCATCAAAACCCATAAGTAGCTTTGCCAACTACGTCAGACAGGTCACTGATATCTCATGTATTTAAGAATACCAAATCTTGGGGCTGGAGATATGGCACAGTGGTTAAGAGCACCAACTGCTCTTATAGAGAACCTGGGTTTGACTCCCAGTACCCACATGGTGGCTAAGAACCGTCTTTAACTCCAGTTCCAGCAGAATCTGACACCCTCTTCTGTCCTCTGAGGCACTGCATGACACGGGTGCACCAACCTACATGCACACAGTACACTCATACACATAAAAAATAATAAATAAAAAAAGAATACAAAATCTAAAATCATCCAAAGAATAAATCACCCAATCAATAAACTAGAGAGTGGTTATTCAGCCTCAGTCTCATGATTACCTGGGATTACTGTCCTAAACACTAGGCATAGCTAATATATACTATTATATATTTTTCTTTGTCCTCATTTGAGATAAGTTGTTCATCTCTTTGTATATTATCAATATAATAGAGGTGGCCATTGTTTTAAAGGCACCATCTTTTCTTAGCTATTTGTTCACAGTCATGAATTTTCCAGTTTCATGGATCTGTGTCCCAAGGATATATTACAGTTTTTTTTTCTCATTTCATTCACTGATGACTGACAAGGCTTTTGCTTTAGGGACATTAGCTCTTTGTAGAATCAAGTGAGTTCTCAGAGTTCTTGCCTGTGGCACATAAGGTGTGGATGGTAACTATGTTTATTGGTTACTGTCCTCCGAGGACATATCCTGCTCTCTCAGACTCTCCTCAGTCCCTCTCTGGATGTGGAGTCAGAGTCTTTCCTGGGATAATGAAGCCATACCAAGGTGCTCTCTGTACTCATCTGTTCTCAGATGTTGCTTCTCTGCCTGGGATGGAGGTTCATCTGTCCCTGTCTGGATCCCAGGATACACAGATGAGCATAGGTCAAAACTTGAACATCCTCAGATACAGCAGCCTGGAGAGAGAGAGAGAGAGAGAGAGAGAGAGAGAGAGAGAGAGAGAGAGAAGAGAGAGAGAGAGAGATTGAGAGAGAGAGAGAGAGAGAGAGAGAGAGAGGCTTGATGTGTCCTTTCCTGCCTGTCTCTCGAAAAATTCCTCCAACTCAGGAGAAGGAAGAGAAGCCTCTGCCCTCCTGGGCCTGGTGGACTTCACCTGGGCATATATCACTCTACAGAGATCTTCATCAGGTGAGCACTGCAGCAGGAAGCTATTGAAAGACACAGTGTCTCCTAGGATCACTGGAGATTTCCTCTAGCGAATATTTACATGGTGCCCAAAGAGAACATTTAGAAGTATTTTTAAGCACTATGGACTGCCCTAGTTTTTTACTCTTCTTTTTTATGAAATTTAGTTTTTCGCAATTTTATGTGCGTGTGTTTGTTTCTGACAATTTCATATATATATATATATATATATATATGAAGATATATATGAAGATATATATATATATATATATGAATATATATGAAGATAATATAATATATATAGATATATATATATATATATATATATATATCTTCAATGTATTGGGAACCCATTCACCCATATTATCCTCTCTTATTTCGCTTCAAGCCTTCAACTCTTACAAACCCCCCTTCTTCTTCCTAACTGGCTTCCCTCCTATCTTCATGTGTAAATTTTTGTGTCCAGGTATCCAGAGCTGCTGTTGGTTCGTGATTACATTGGCCATGTCACATCCAGAAGACAGTGTTTTATAGAGCCTCTCTCCATCCTAAGGCTCTTAAAGCCTTTCTGCCTCCCTTTTCACTATGATCCTTGAGTCTTGTTGGGGAAATATAGATGTCCCATTTAGGACATATTGGAACACAAAAGTTCATCATGGGCCCCTGCATTAACCACTGCTCACCACAAAAAAAGCATCTTTGGCCAAGGCAGACAGCAATCCTTGTCTAGTTGTGACATATAAATACTTAGAGGGTAGTTTAAAGAGCGTTTTCTCATTTTTATGGGATCTTTAGTGGCTGTCTAAAGCTTTGGTGGGTCTGGCATCTTCCTTCATGAACTTCTGCCTTTGCCTCCTAAAATCCACCCTTTGCTCCATTGTTTTCTGCCACGTGATGCACGTTCTTGAAAGAACATGTTCCTGCCTCTGGCTTTTGCACCTGTTGTATTCGCTGGGGATTGTCCACTGATGTCTGTGTCCAGCTGTCCATCAGGCTTCCCTTCAGAAGACAACTTTCAGAGTCCTCCCTTGTGAAACTCACAGGGCCTCTCTATCCCACGCATTACATCTAGTTTTCTGCTATTTTCCTAACTACTGTCTTTGCCCTGGTCACGATGCATCTATTAGTGCATTGGCCCCACTTACTCTCTAGGGTGTCTTGGGGAAGTGGGAAACATGTCTCTCTACCTATCTGCCCTCCCTTTAGGGAGCCAGTCCTCAAAGGGCGCTTTGTGGATGGCTGAGTGAATGAGTGAAGGGAGAGTCTTGAGGTTGTTGTTATCATCTGTGATCTGTAGTGTGCTACCAAACACGAAGATGACAAGCACCCAGACAGAGAAAGGAGGTTACAGTCACAGGAAAACCAGGGGAGTAGCTCAAAGCATGCAGGAGAGGGAAGGGGTCTGCTGTGGATGGCACTTAGAGCTGCGGGAGAGGAGGAGGACAGAGACAGACCCTGAACTAAGCTGGCCGTATGTTCTTAGCACTGTGGATGCGGACAGAGGTCTCACCTGAATGTCCACCTCCATGCTGTCTTCAGGCTGCGTGTCCTTCAAAGATGCATCTGTCAAGGCAGAACAAGAGATTTGTCTCCTATGGAGAGTGCTGGGGTTCTCCAGTCCCTCAGATCCCTGCCATGTCACAGAAGGAGACGGAGAACTAGGGAGTGTAGAAATGATCTCAGGTCCATTTTGAGGTGATCAGTCCCACAGAATGCTCCCATAAATCTTCCCTACTACCCCTGTGATGCATTCCCAGGGCCCTCTTCCTCTCACACAATGGATGGCAGCAGCTGAACTGGACCTGCAGAGATGAGAGTTTGTCAGGTCAGAGTGAAAGACACTGCAGGTGGGAAAGGCAGGTGGGACTCTGGGCTCTAGGGCATGAGACACCTTTTCTGAGTGCTTTTGTCCTCCAGCATCACCTCTGCAGCCCCTGCAATAAGTTGTAAATCCATGTCTCTCTGGGCTGCAAGAGAAGAAGATGTCTCAACCAAGAGGGTGGGAAACCCTCCCCCCAGGACCTGCAGAGAAGGAAGGGAACCTTTACAACACATGAGGTAAGTGTGCAGATCTTCAGGGACATGGAAAATCTCACAGAATACCTGACATTTACACAGGTACATGAGTCATTTGTTTCTCACCCGAGATTCTGCAGAAGTGTTTCTAAGCTGAACTGCCCCAGTCTGTCTAGTTTTATCCTGAGCCCCTGATTAGATGACACATCTTGGGGACCATGTCACTAATGCCTACTCACCCTTCTTCCTGAGTGTACCCTGACACCTACATTGGAGGAGAAGAACGGCGATGAGCAGGAAGACCATCAGAAGGAAAGCCACTGAGACCCCAATTAGAATCTTCTGGTACCTGTCTAGTCCTGTAGCACAAGAGATACCAGGAATAAGTAATAATGCTGCTACCTGAGCACATACTATGTGCCAGGTCCGTGCTGGGTCTTTGCATTCACCACCTCCCTGCCTCCCAACATGGTATTGTCCCCCATTCCAATCAGCCATTTTACCTGCCCCAAGTCACCCAGGAGGAAGGTGTAGAGCTGGGGTTGAACCCAGGGAATCTGACTTCCAGTATTGTTTTCCCATCAGAGCTGAGACCCATGAGATGGGGAGAAGGAGCCTGCAGGTAGTGACATGTCCCTGAGCCCCAGCCCTCTATGATGCCATCATATGTGGCAGAGGGTATAGACCCAATGCGAAATCATGTTGTAGAGGCCTCCTGTGAGATGTGACAGCCAAGTTCTTGAAGGAAGGGTTTAGGGCAGGCCTCTGTCCTTTACTGTTGGAGAAGCTAAGGAGAGGGCTGGTTCAAGTCAGCATCTCCAGAAGAGGTTATAACAACCCCCATAACATCTCACCCCACAAAACCACCTCCTAACACAGTCCTCATTCAGCACTGTGGAAGCCTGATTCCATGTGGCTGAGGGATTGGTCCTTAAGGCATGGTGGGATGTTGGTATTCTTTTGGCAAAAGTATTTAAAAGCAGTTACTGGACAGCCTTGTCCCCTGATGTTTCTCGCAGACCTATGAATCTGGACTGTCCTTTGATCTCTCAGGAAAGAACTTTGATCTAGATTTTAGCCCGAGGTTCCCACCTGATTCCATGTGGCTGAGGAATTGGTCCTTAAGGCATGGTGGGACAGATGAGAAACTAATGGGGGGTCTGGATTCTGTTTCTAACTCTCCACCTGCTCCTCCGCTGGCTTAACCTGAAGATGTCTCACTGTCTAGAAGCTATCTTCCACAGCCCAGCCTCTAAGCCTCTGGGTTCCTGGGGAACATTGTGATCACTGATTACATACCAGATTCTTGAACACAAGATGAACTGGTGGGAATCATGTCTTGGATAGACTGAAATAGAGTAAGCTCCTGGATGGAGGGACTCAGACACTTACCAACTGCTCGGATGGTCACTGAGGGTGAGGAGGTGGGGAGCACAAAGGATTCTGGGAATGAGGACAAAAGGAGGTTGAGGGCAGGGAGGCTGCAGTAAGGATCCAGCCTCTTTTCACTGTCCTGAAATTTCCCTTGGCATCCTAGGACCCTCCAACTGTCTGCGTGGAACAGTCTGAATGCCAGTGAAAGGACTGAGTGTGCTTTACTTGAAGGAAGCCTCTTTGTCGCTATGCCTCTGTGGGGTGAATCATCTTCTAACTGAGCATCCCTAGGCTCCTTTCATTAACAATTACAGCAAGAGTATCCCTGGATGCAAGATCTGAACTCAATCTATTATCTCAACATGATCTAAGCAACTTAACTTGAAACTACAAGTGCCATGGGAGCACCGGGGTTTGACAATGGGTAGGGTGAGGTCAACAAAAGCCTTTGGGTGCCCAAATGCCAAGGTCAACAGCACATGTGGAGAATTCTGTGTGATAGGGCTGATTTTCATCACTCATCTTAGATTCATGGAATGATGGGCCCTCTCCTCCTTACTCAAAAGTAAAAATGTCCACATGACTTCTTGACTGACAGAGCAGGGTCACATGATCTCCTTGTGGATATGCAGTTGCCTTGGAAGAGAAGTTGTGACAACCAGCTCTCCTAGAGAGATGAAGGACAGCTAAGGGGTTGTGGACTCCGTTCTGTCCCTGAGACTATGTGTCTCTCCGTTTTCCATGACTCTGTCCCTCCCCTACTCTCCTAACTCTCTGTACATTCCTCCCTAACATCCTAGCCACCACTATCTGGGCTTCCACAGGGGAGCCTAGGCACTCATATAACCTGACTACATTTGTTGGGCTCCTTACCTGTGATCAGGATGTCCAGAGCATCACTGGGGGCTGACCACTCCAAGGACAAGTTGTGTCTACCATAGCATCTGTACTGGTCCTCATGGGAGCTGTTCACAGGGCCCAGGTTGACATTGGCTTGAGAGATCCCAGCCTGGAGAAGATGGCCAGGCTGCTGGAAAAGGACAGTGTTGCCCTCTTTGGAAAGAGCAAATCTGTTATGGCCAATGTCAGAAGAGCATTGCAGGATCAAATTCCATCCCAGCAACTGGACAGGGCCCTGTTGGCTCAGCAATGAAGGCTTTCTGGACAGTCCTGGAAGGAAAATGATCCAGGAGTTGAGGAGTGGGTTCTGGGACACATCTGTCCTTTCTCACAGAGTCCTGAATATTTCGCTGTGTCTCACTCTCTGGAGGAAGAGCTAGTATACAAGAACTTCTCCCTGCTGCACATCCACCTGGGACTCCCTTGAGAATACGTGTCATGACAAAGGATTTAACACTCAAAGTATGATTATCTTGAAAATGGTGCCACCTTACCTGAGACATGTATTTCCAGGGCATTACTAGGTTCTGACTACACAAATGTATTGCTGTTATAGGAACCATAACATCTGAACACCCCTCTGTTGCTGGGGGTAACCAAGCCCAAAAAGAACTGGGCCTGGACCTTCTCAATGTTAATCTTCTGTGGGTCCAGGTAGATAGAGAACTTCTCAACTTCCTTAGTCAGAATCAACTTGTCATATCTCTGCTGTGAGGTGCACAATAGGGTCACGTTCCCTCCTGAGGCCACCATGGGGCCAGGCACAGCTGACAAGGAGGGTTTGTTGTGAACTCCTAGGAGAAAAGAAAGCAGCTGGGTAATGAGCCCAAATTGTCAAGGTAAAATTCACACTGAGGGGGGAAGTGCCCAGAGAGCCAAGGACCCCTTTCCTGGGCACCAAGCCTATGACTGAGACAACCCCTGTCCTCTCACCTGTCACCATCAGCTCCAGGGTGTTGCTACTCTCTGACCTTCCCACAGGGGTCTGATAGTAACAGGTGATCGCCCTGCATTGTCTTCTTCCATAAATGGGATGAAGAAAGTCGCCTTGTTCCTGGGTCCCAATGGGGTCTTTCTCTCCAAAGGAAGTTTCTTTCTGTCCTTATAAAGCCTGTACTCCTGGGCCTCTGTGGTTGCCTCACACATGATAGCCACCTGCATACCCCTGCTGACCACGGAGCCTGGCTCAGCCCTGATGTGGGGCTTGGGGAGGACCACTGTGAAGAAATCAGTAGAATCTGAATATATTTTCCTCTGTGATCCCAGAACACTCCACTCAGCCACAGGGCATTCTAGGCATCCCCAAGATCACCGACACCTCCCGTAATTATCTCCACTGCCCCGAGCAGGTGAGGCCCCTTGTTACCAGGTGCAAAGCATATTATCAGACAACTGGGGACACATTCACCTGATATCAAGGAGGTCCTAGTGCACAGACTCCCATTTAGATGTTTGTCCCTGATGTCTGAGCAGGTCCCTTTCTCTCCTTAAGCCCTTCCAATGCATTCTGATGGGCCAAAGCCAGACTGTGGTGAGAGTCCCAGAGTCCATTCCAGATCTTACTTGTCCCCTCACCTACTTCATATCTCACCTAGAGAGAGCAGGACTGTGAATGTGAAGCTCATGGTATCTCTTCCCAGTGGACAAAGATATGCTTCTGTCCTGAGCCACAGTGCCTAGCCTGACAGACAGGAACACAGGGTGTGGCCTTCAGAGGCTGGTGGCTGCCCATCACGTGGTCATTACTTCGTCATCCCCATGGGATCTACTCCATTCTTTCATCCAATTCATCTGTGCAAGATTCTGGGCTCATAGCCAAGTCCATTCATCTCCTCAGCCCTAAATATACTTTCAGCAAGGAACAAGTTAAGGATTCAAAGAAGACACAGACATCAGAGACACTGAGCCCTTGGTTGCTCAGCTCTGGTTAAGCCTTATCATGAAGACTCCACACTGATGAGGGGTGGGGAAGGAAACACCACTGTCATTGGGGCTCTGCTTTCTTTTTCTGAACAGTCTCCTGGATGGAGTCACCTCCATGAGTCACTCTGGGATGAATACGTGGAGCCATTTTAACATCCCCAGTGTTGCTTTTACTTGGGGCTGAGTTCTGTGAGTTAGGGTCAAGCCTATTTTAATGCCTGAGTGTCATTCTGTCTTGCTTGGCCATTAGCGTTTATCTCTCTTTTTTGTAAATTTTCTATTGAATGTTTTTGTATTTCAAATAGAACATGATAATCATCTTTATGCACTCACCGAGTGGCATCCTCCCATGGCTGTCCCTACTGGAATTTAGGCATTCTGTCATTTGTGTTAAGGTCTAGCATGTCCAGTTACTGAACCCAGGTGTCCCTCACTGAAAGTTCATCCACTGAGGTCTAGTCAGCCTAGGTAGAATTTCTCCCTTTAAGGAGATCAGCTCTTCATCACTCAGCAGTATTCAGCTGCCAATGGTTCTTCAGCTATGGTTAGGGCCGCTGCACATGCACATTTCCATGTTCTGTGCTGGATTTTTGTGGACTGGATTTTGGGTGGGTCTTGTGCATGCTGTCACCACTCCTGAAGGTTCATCTGAGCAAGGTCCCAGGAAGCTGTAGGCCTCTATTTCCAACTCCTCCCTGGCTCTTACAATATTTCTACCCCATCTTCCACAATTGTCCTTGAGCACTGGTTAGGTAGAGGTTAGGAGATCTGTCTAAGGAACCACACTGCACAGACTCCATTCTCTATACTTTGGGCTTTTGTGTCATTTTGTGTTCATAGCCTTCTGCTGCATGAAAGAGCTTCATTGACAAGAGTTGAGAGATGCATTAGTGTCCTCTCTACTGCTTCTTTCACTATGTTGCATGAGACTTAGGTGTAGAGGTCACATTGTACATGTGTCATTTAGGGTTGGGAAATTCACAGATAATTTCTGTGTATGACCAGTTGTGGTTCTCTGTAATAATCTCTGTCTATTCCAAAAGAAACTTCTTGGCAACTGGGATACTTGTATGTAAATGTAAGGATCAATATTTTGCACATGGTAAGAAATAACATTTGTCTGTGGATGTGACAGACTTGGGCTTTTCTCTAAGATCTATGTCTTCTCTAGCCATGTGTTTTGGTCATGTTTGAGGTACCACACATGAGCTTCCTTCCACTGAGTGGACAGTCAATCCAAGTAGGTAGCTGTTGATTAATCCCAAAGTAAATGTGCCATTACTGGCCCCAGACAGTTTGCTCTGCCAGTCATTGATGTGCATATTGGGCCTTAAAGATGGGGTTGGAACATTGATTGTTGTGCTCCCTCATCAGATTGCATAGTATTCTCAGAAACCATGAGAGGTGGCCTTCAGAAAAGGTGGCTACAAGGTTAGTTCCAGCTCCATGATTCCAAATCCTGTGTCTGAAACATGTCCTGTCTTCAGCAGTAGGGTCTTGCATCTATTCTTAAGGTGCCTCATGTGAAGTCTGATGTGAACAACTACTCACACTGACAATGGTTTCCATTGGCGTCTGGGATATGGTTTATTCATATTAAATCTTCATATCACAGTACAACACAGACCTGACAAGAGCCTGGTGGTTGGAAACAGCTCTACATTTAGCCTAGTGTGCATTGATGTAGTCTCCATTACTCTTGAGAATGTACCTTCAATAAATGAACATAAAGTAGGAAAGGTTTATTAAGGCCCAAGTTCTTGCTTGCCACACTGGAAAACAACCAGGCAAGATGTTCTGCTGTGGCAATACTGGCACACCTCCTGTGGATACAACCAAAAATTCTATCATAAATTCTCATTATCCCTGAGAATGTCATCCATGTGTTTAGGGAAATATGACATATCCACTCCCATGTTCCCTCCTCCAACTCTGCCATGAAGGTTTCCATTATTGAGTCAAGTTCTTTTCTCTCAGTAAAAGTAGGTAATCTCATACTGCACAGTGGAGACTCAGAGAATTATAATAAAGAAAATGTTATAGGAACATGCAGAAAGTAGAAGGTACTCAAAGTTTTATGAGTCAAAATCAGGCCTGGTTTCAAGAAGTGAGAAATGAGGGACAGTTATCAAAAGCCCACAGCAAGGTAAAGGGAAGGAACCTTACCTGGTTGGGTTCCACAGTTCTGGGATTTTACAAAAGGACACAATAGATCCTGAATGTGTTTCTGTGTGCATCTACATGTCCGTGTGGGGTGCATTGTGCGTTTCTAAAAAATGTCATAGCTCAATAACCAGGTGTATAATGGCTGATGAAGCACCTTGGGACGTAGCTGTGGTGGTGTACAGGAGACAGCATCACACAAAGGACCCACAAGGTCCATCCCAACACCCAGAACTTCCTTTGCATTAAAACACTTTTGCTCCCTGGATATTCTGTAAACGCATCTCCAGTATGGGTCCCAGATTTGTTCTCAGAAACACCAGGATCTCAATATTTATTCTCCAGTTTTTATACCAGGAAAAGGCATTACTGTCTTTCCTGTTACACGGTGATGCAGGTTGGGTTTTCCTGCTGTGAAGAGTAAAAGAGGCTCATCAGACAGCACAGCCTTCATCTGGACACAGAAGTTGGTGTTTTTAAAATGTCAGCCCTGGGACTCAAGGGTGAGGGTGCCAAATTTTAGTGTAATTTTAATAGGAAAAGATGCTGTCAACCACATATACTCATACCTCTGCTAGGAAACAAAAGGCCTGAGAAACTGACAGTGAAAGCTTAACATGAGCCTCTGGGAAGGCATAGTTATTCTTCTGTAGGGCAACAGTGAGGAACTAACCAATATTAACAAATGAGCTTGATTTTCCAAGAACATCTCCTACCATCTGAGTGCCGGATGTGGTCACATCAGACCCAGTTCGCACCTTGAAAATGTCAGTTCTTGCTGACCACACAGCTTCTAATCAATTTAGCATGGCAGGGGTGGAAGATATGAAGAACTGTCACAAGAGTGCCAGGTGTCAACTCCACCCTCTGTAAAGCTCATTTGAGGCCCACCACCCAGCATTGTCTCCATCTAAATGACCCTGAGCCAGAGCCATTGTGGTATGTAGGGATCTCAGACACTCACTGTCTCACATAGCTGCACCGTGTCCACTGTGCTTAGCTCCTCTCACCTCTCCAACACAACTCTGCTCTGCTGGACACAACACCACTGTGCAACACACTTCAAATATGTCAAGAAAGTCAAAGTTAAGTGTTTTGCTGTAAAAAAATAAAGAGAACTCTAACTGTGCTGATGACAGATATGTTAATTAGGTAGACTATGCTAGCTAAATTACCACACAGATGTCTTTACTATCAGCCAATTGCAATTCTCCAACATATTCACATTTTTAAAATATTTTATTATTTTTATTTTATGTGTATGAGTGTATTTCCTGAATACACGTAAGTGCACCAATGTCATGCAATGGCCACCTAGGTCCAAGGAGGAGTCAGATCCACTGAAACTGCAGTTATGCATGGTTGTTAGCTGCCATGTGGATGCTGGGATTCAACTAGGGTTCTTTATAAGAGCAGTAAGTGCTGTTACCCCTGAACCATCTCTCCAGCCCTTCAAACACATTCACATTTTTTAAAATAATGTTTTATCTAAGGTCAAGAATGTTTCTCATTTTGCTCCTGGACATTTTAAACTTCATTCATAGAATCCAATTTTGTTGGCATTTACAATTCCTTTAGTGAATATTTATAACACATGAGGAGCTATGATTGGTAGGTCAGTACTGGATCAATTCCCTACCTTCCATAAGAAAGTAAGTTTATCCTTGAGTCTACTAATATGTCCTATGTTAGGCACTTTAACCCCATGAGGGTTGTCCCTGTCTAAGGAATGAGTGTGGCAGATTGACCTCTACTCTTCTGGACCATCCCAGGTGAGAAGAATTTCATGATGGAAATAGAATCTTCAACATCCATTTCTTGTGAACTGAATTCAAAAGAAGGATCCCCAGAACTTTTTTCTACCACCTGAGCCAAATACCATGCATGTTGGTCTCTGGCTTTGTCTACCAACATCTGTGGTTGAAGATGAAACATATCGACTGTGTTTCCCACATCTCCCATTTAGGCTATTTGCAAGATACTCTAGAGTTAAAGTATAACAACTGAAAATTACTACTGTTTGAAGACAAATGTGCATTTACCATTTCAATGAGCCTAGGAAAATCTTTTATATAAATAATGGGAGACAGCTTGTTAATTTCTGTAGAAATTCAGTCCTGAGCTACCTGCAGGGGAAGAAGCAGGAAAGGGGATGAAGAAGAGCCAAACATGCAACTAAGGCTGAACTGGCTGAGGTGCAGGATCTGAGGGGGTGATTCCAGCAAGTCTATCTGTTCCCATGTGGCATGTGCTGGTGTGACTTCTTGCTGTGGAAGCAGTTGCATAGGCTGTGTGCTGGTAGCAAAGGACGTAACAAAGACTGACCTATCTGGAGGTGAGCATCTGTGGGGAGAAGCACAGGGTAGCTGTCTTCATCTGTGTGGTGTGGAACAGCAGGCCTACTTGACTATAGGGACACACTGATAAAGACTGGAGAAATAGAGAGTGGGCTGCCATTGCCTGGATTATTGTGAATGAAAAGAGACTCTGACAGGCTGCTGAGCAGCTGTGAGGTTGCTGCTGAGAGTGATAATACACACAACTAAAGCTGAGAAGGCTGTGCAGAGAGGACTCCCTGTATCAGAGAAGAGAGAGTGAGAAAGTAGGTGTGCCAGCATCCTACACAGGACTTCATGGGTAAATTGAGAAAACACCAGGTAACAAACAGGTACAGATGGAACCATTTTATGGCTGGGAATGGGAAAGTACAGAGAAAATTTGATCTGTGTGAAAGAGCTCTTCCTGGAAAGAAAATTTTGTAGTTCAGGGAAGAATTGGATAGTGATGAGTAACAGAACAATATGGAAGTAACAGAGACTGCACCTCAAGTCTGACCTTTAATACAGAAGAAAGGAAAATCCCCTATTAAGCATGGAAATGGATTCCTTACTAATGTCTTGGGTCAATAGATATTGTTGATCAGGGATTCTCTCTGGGAACTTCTTGAGGTTGAAAAGTCTCTTAAGGGGCTAGAGAGATGGCTCGGCAGTTAAGAGCACTGCCTGCTCTTGCACAGAAGCCAGGATTGGTTCCCAAAAGGCACATGGTGGCTAACAAGTGTCCCTAACTCCTGTTTGAGTTAATCTGATGCCCTCTTATGACCTCCGCAGGTATTGCATGACACAGGTGCACTTGCATATATTCTGGCCAACATGCAGGGAATGAGAGACTGTAAGGTGCTTATCCCCGAATAGGACACTCACATCAAACTTCTGCCTCCCAGGGCTCCGGAAAAATTATAGAATTGGGGTAGAGAAAGTTTGTAAGTGCTAGAAGTGGTAGATGTTCATCAGACAGCTGAGAAGTTATTAATATGAACTTGTAGCAGTGGCTGCAGCATTCACAAGTACCATGTAAGCTCAGTACACACAAAATCTTACCATAGGGCCAAAGTAGATAAGAAAACCTAAGCCTGGCTGAGGAACTTTCCCCAATTGATAGCTTCTGGGAGAGGGAGCCAGTTTTATTAAATGGTATGACTCTGGGTAGGTTAACCACTTTCCAGTAAAGAATATTTGAGGGTACAGCTTTGACTTGAATATATGTGAAGATCTACCTAGATATGCCTAGATAGATAGATAGATAGATAGATAGATAGATAGATAGACAGATAGATAGATACTAGAAAGATAGATGATAGAAAAATAGATACATAGATACATACATAAATGCATTGATACATACCTAATAGATAGGTAGTCACTAGATAGGTAGGTAGATAGAAGGATAGAGGTAGATAGATGATAGATGATAGATAGATAGATAGATAGATGATAGATAATAGATAGATAGATAGATAGATAGATAGATAGATAGATAGATATTTGGAGAGAGTTTTGAATGTACATGAAATCAAGTAGTGGTGGTAAATGGGGGTATACTGGGGGAGAAGGTGTAAATATGATCAAAATGTATTATATAAAATTTTCAATAAATTAAAACTTTGGAAGGAAAGAGTGGCAACACTTAGTGCCTTGTCTGAAACCCTTGTCTGAAACATGATCTCTGTGAAGTAAGAGAAGACTGGGTGGATCTGAGTTACTTTGATCAGCACGTGAATCAGGTTTGTAAAGTCATAAATCAATGTAGAGAAGATGAAGGAAAGAAAAAGCAGACAAAGCCTCTCATAACATGTGCTTTGATACAAACCTCCTATTGTCCAACAGACTGAGAAAAGCATCTAGAAATACTAAATCCAACAGCTAGAGTTTAATAGCACTAAAAGGCAGCTGTGGCAAGACTTGTATCAAGCTTGAATTCCTAAAGAAAAGAAACTTGACACACGGACAAAGTTAGTTCCCATTAAACATTAGAAGGTTTTACAGACTGAGCACTGTGCTTCAGAAAGAGTAACCTTTCCCCAGGGTTTGTCCAAGGCCACAGCCCTTAAGCAGGCTCTACACATTTCTCTCATGCCAAAAAGTAGATTGAATGTGTTCACCTAATCTGGGGCTCTCACAACAGACAAGTCTGGATGAATGAGAGACTGAGCCTGAAGCTGCCAAGTCTAGACTAGACCCCATGCTAGTCTGGATCCTGTCAGATCCAGGGAGCCATCAAGAACATAAGGTGAAGTGCACAGGAGTGTGTCCTCTGTACCCTTGGCCCTGAGTTATGCCAAGTAGTGATTCAGCCCCACCAAGTCCACCAAGGCTTTTGTGATCTATGGGCAACCACAGGAGGAATAGAAATGTCTGAAAAATAATGACAGATTGAAGAAAGGCAACAATGTAGTGCATCCCATCCATGCCATTGTACCCAAGGTAGCTATTCTAAGGAAAGAACAGACATCATAATGGCGGCTTTTCATGCTGCACTAGATTTGCTGTTGTTCTTTAGTGTCCCTGACAGGGGACTCCTGAGATCAATTGGTTCTTGCATGGAATAGACAACAGTGGGCATTCAGATTTCTTAACCACTGTCTGTCAAAGCTTTCATTACTCCAATACTTTTTTTAGATCTTTTTTTATTTTTATTGAGCATATTTCATATATTTCTTAATCAAATTTAGACTCATTCCCTCATCCATGCCCACCCCTCATGCCCCTACCCCCCACCAGAGCTCATGGATTCTGTCATACATGTTAAATCCTGTCTTGCATCTTTTTCTCAGTCTTTCATAACCTTTTTGATGCACAATTTCACTGTTTTGGTCAGTTCTTTGAATAGGTTTTTCAATCTCTCTTTTTGTTCCCTTTGATTTTATATTATTCCAATATGCATATATACACTCCACATATAAATCAAAATTACAAAATCTGAAAATAAACTATAGGCTAATTCCAAAACATATTTAGAGATTCACATTTTTAACAGTAAAGTTGCATGCAGGTAAAAAGAAGTATAACTTTACATTCTTTTTTTAGAATATGACTATGAATATTCCTACATGATAGAACACACCATAGGATTACATAAGGAAAAATTATGAGTGGTGGTAGCATGTATCATTACTGAGAAAATATTATTTTACAAAATATTTTTAACTGTTAAATATAATCTTTTTTGGTCCTATTTGATTTTATATTATTCCAAAATATGCATACATACACTCCACACATAAATCAATGTCACAAAATCTGAAAATAAACTATAGGTTAATTCCAAAGCACTTGGAGATTTACATTTTAACAGTATAGTTGTATGCATGTAAAAAGAAGTATAACTTTATATTCTCTCTTTTTTTCTAGAATATGAATACTAGTATTCTATATGATAGAACACACCATAGGATTACATAAGGATAAATTATGAATGGTTGTAACATGTATCAATAAAAAGAGAAAATATTATTTTACAATTTTTTAAATTTATTCTTCTATGTGAATGAATGTACTGTCTGCATGCAGGTTTGTGCACCCTTGTCATGCAATGCAACGGAGATCGGAAGAGGGTCTCAGATTCCCCTGGAACTGGAGTTCTCCTGGAATTGGAGTTACAGATGGTTCTCAGCCGCCATTTGGGTGCTGGGGATCAAACCCGGGTCCTCTGCAAGAGCAGTCGGTGCTCTTAACTGCTAGGCTATCTCTCCAGCCCCTTACAAAATATTTTTAACTGTTAAATATAATCCCTTTTTTTAACCAAAAGATGTCATGTCTTCTCCAAGGAAGTGCTCCACACTGGGGTCCCTTCCTCACATGCTCACCCAAATGAGGTCCAGCAAGCATGTGTCTTGTCTTGATTTCCTGCACTGGTCCCCATGACACAGCATGGGTAGTCAAACGATGGAAGTCTACTCTCTGAAGAGGCTGAAATCCCAGTAGCCACTCATTCCACACTCTGGGCATCTCTGTAGTCCCCATCTGGCATTAAGGTTTGAAGGATTCTCAAGTTTTATATCTGAAATAAAATTTCTCAGACGTTACTGATTATTTCTGGTTATACTTTCCTTTTTAGGATGCTTAAGGCCACACAGTCAGCCCAGATTAACCAAAGTTTCTGTTTTCTCAAGGTCAGTTGAGGATCTGGTCCTCGAGGGTCACTTGGGTTTTTTTGGAGGGGAGGGGTAGCTCCTGGCTCATTTTGGTTTTTCTACCACCAGTTCCATCCACTCGAGGACACAGTTAGGTCTTGCTAGACCAGGCTTCTCTCTTTGAAGCATGAGCAGACTTTCCTCTTTTTAGGGTGGACACTGGCTAGAGTCCCATCAGTGGATCTCCAAGACCTCCCTGCACAGGGAAGACTGGCGACTCACATTTGCAAGACATTTCAGGAGATGCCCCAATGCATATTCTCCTGAGACTTGGTTGACCTCTGAGGGCTAGGAACAGTTATCCCTTAGGTCCCTTGGCCAAATTGGTATGGCATTAAGTATGGTCATTAAGCATCCAGAAAGTCTAAGTTACACCAGCCCGATACATCACACCTATACTAAAATTCTATCTTCTGGAAAACAAATTGTTATTTCCGTATCATATTTCTTGATTCACCTTTTCCATTTTAACTTCATGTTACACTGTAATATGTATACATGTCCACCATCATATACCAAAAATCCATAGTCTGAAAACAAGTGGTAGGTTAGTTTTAGGACCTGTCTAGGGATTCATAATATAAGAGCACACTTGTGTTAAGATCATGGGGAATATAGTATTAATGTTGCTCAATTTGCCTTAGAACTAGGTACTTGGTGCTAGCATCCACAGATGAGGGATACCATTTGTTTTTTGTTTTTCTAGGACTGTGTTACTTCACTTAACATAAAATCTTCTAGTTTAATCCATTTACCTGCAAATTTCATGATATCATCTTTCTTTACCACTGCATAGAATTCCATTGTGTAGATGTACCACATTTTTTCTATTCACTCATCAGTTGAGGGGCACTTGGATTATTGGTTCCAGCTCTTCTCTACTATGAAGAGAGCTGCTATAAACATGGCTGTGCATGTATCATTGCGGTAGGATGTGTCTTGTGGGTATATACCCAGAAGTGGTATGGCTGGGTCAGTTGGTAGGCTCATTCCGAGTCTTTTAAAGATTCTCCACACTGCCTTCCATAATGGTTGTACGAGTTTGCATTCCCACCAGCACTGGATGAGTGTTCCCCTTTCCCCACAACCTCTCCAGCATTTGGTATCATTTGTTTTCCTGATCCTAGACAGCCCTATCGGAGTGAGATGATATCTTTTTTTATCATTTATCTATAATTACTTATTTATTTTTATTGAATTTTTATGTTTCATACTTAATTTTTCAGTCTTTTTTGATGTTTGATGTTTTGTGTATTTCTTTTTTTTTATTGATGCTTTGTGTATTTCATACATCATTTTCCAATTCAGTTCAGGCATATTTCCCTTTCTCTACCCCCCACTCCACCCTACCCCATCCCAGATCATGCATTCTGCCATAACTGTCCTGCATCTTTCTCTCAGTATTTTTTTTCATTTTTTAGCAATAAGTGATAATTTATGAGTACAATCATCCTTCATGCAAAACCAATTTGCAAGCAGTTGTGCCCAAACCCACACAGCCCCTTGGTCCCACCATCCAGCAGAGGGGGCTTGTATGTTCAATCAAGTTGATCCAATGAGTGTCCAGGCTATATTGCTGTAGCTTCACCATTCACCACAATCACAGCCCTTACGTTCTACCACGCCCCCTCTTCCACAGATTGTTCCCTTGGCTTAGAAAAGGGGCACAGGTGGATGAGAAGCAAAACAGTCTACTTTCTCTTGAGCTGTTGTCTTGGACTCTGGTCAATTCTGGCTGTTTCCTTTCACGGGCTGACAGTTTGTCCAGGAATAACCTTTCAATCCTACTAATGAATCACAAACAATTAGATATATAGGTATTTAAACAGTACTAACTGTTATGGTAGGTTACTTTGGTATAGACACAGATGTTTGGATGGTATGTTAATCCATGAATTACATTTTTTCTGTTGAATATGACAGGGTCTTACTGTGGCTTATAACATCTCCTAACCATTAGAGGATGTAAGCTTGTGGCATCAGCCATGGGTTATTCCTCCAAGGAGAGAGCCAATAGCCAATTAGATTTGGGATATACAGGCATACAGCTGCCTCTGCTGCACAGTATTTCCAGGCAGGTGAGGTGTAGCTGGTGCTGACAGAGGAGTCTTGCTTGACTCAAGGAGACCCATATTTGCTTTATTGGTTTAGTGGCCTTTGGTAACACTCTCTGGTATTCCAGAGACTATCTGTACACTTACATGTGTGGTCTCAATACATCTTTCCCATGTTAATGTCAGGTCTTCGACAGCAGGGCCTTATCACCTCTCTTTTTGCAGGTATCCCAGTTTAGAGGCAAGGAGCCTTTACCTTTTGTGGGGGCTTGGATCCCCTGTCCAACATCTCCTTGTAGAATAATCCATTGCTGATGTTAGAGCTCCTGTATTAATATATTTTGCTTAAGTGCATAGCTTAAGGAGTCTTTAGTATTATATTTGGTTCTGAATAGAGAATAATCCTTTTCACAGTTCCTATGTCTATTAGTCAATTAAAGAAGGCAGTTTTACCGGTTTTATAAGAGATTTCCTCTATAATAGTTGTCTCCAATTTACAGTTGGAGAACAACATCATCATCATATTTCTCCTTGTTCTATGGGGGGGGAGGTAAGAAAGTCTCTCGTATTAAAACCTTTGTGGCATCTAGAAGGTAAGTTTCATTAGGACTCATTATACATAGTTGTTACAAGTAGGATCCACAGAGGGGTTTGATGTTTGTAGCAACCTGAGGCTTTTCTTCCTTTCAATGTTCAGACGGGCCAACCTTTCTGTTGGCACTTTCTGGTACATCCTACTCGATACAAAGTTGTATCTTTTCTTTCTCAGCCATTAAGTTGGTGACATTTTGACCTGTTGGATCATACAAATCTTTTCCTGTAGTTAGTTTTAAGATTTGAATTGCAAGGTTTTTGACAAAAAGGTTTCATATCTATCTGTATTCCCATCCCCTTTTTTTAGGTTTTTGTTTTTTGACCCATGAGTCTCCAGAAGGCAGGTGTAGTATACATACCTATAGGGCAGAATAAAGGTACAGATTTCATCAAATTCGCCCATGCTGTTTTGGGTAACTGTATGTGATTAACTTGGGAAGCAAACTTAATTTTTACATTAAATCATCTTATAGGTGAAAGAGAATGCTACAGGGTGATACCGTTCAACAGAAAAGTGAGATGATATCTTAAAATGGTTTTGATCTGCATTTCCTTAACTGTTAGCGATGTTGAACACTTTTTAAGATGTTTCTATGCCATCTCTATTTCCTCACTTGTGAAGTCTCTGTTCAGCTCTTTACTCTATCTTTTGAGCGAGTCATTTGTTTTCTTGTTTGTTTTTTGAGTAGTTTATATATCCTGGAAGTTAGTGCTCTGTCAGATGTATCAGCAGTGAAGGTTTCCTCCCACTCTGTGGGTTTTCTCTTCACTTCCCTGATTATTTCTTTTGCTGTACAGGAGCTTTTTAGTTTTATAAGGTCCCACTTGTCAATTGTCGACCTTGTTTCCTGTACAGCTGCTGTCTGATTTAGAAAGTCTTTTCCTACACCTATCTCTTGTAGGTTGCTGCCAACTTTTTCTTCTATCACCTTCAGAGTTTTGGATTTCACATTGAGGTCTTTGATCCATTTGGAGTTGATTTTTGTACAGGGTGAGAGGTGGGGGTTTAATTTTATTCTTCTACAAGTGATGATGCAGTTTTGCCAACACCATTTGCTGAAGATGCTGTGTTTCCTCCATTGAGTCTTTTTGGCACCCTTGTCAAATATGAGGTGGCTGAAATTGTATGTGCTCAAGTTTGAATCTTCGTTTTGTTCCATTGGTCTATGGGTCTGTTTTTGTGCCAGTACCAGGCTATTTTTATGACTATAGCCCTGTAGTTTAAAGTCTGGTATAGAGATTGCCCCTGTATCGCTCTTTTCACTCAGGGTTGTTTTGGCTATTCGGGGTCTTTTGTTTGTCCATATGAATTTAAGGACTTTTTTTCCAAGCATGCGAAGAAAGTCTTGGGGATTTTAATTGGGATTGCATTAAATCTGTATATTACTTTGGGTAGAATGGACATTTTTAGTATATTAATTTTTCCAATCCATGAGCATGGGAGGTCTTTCCATCTTCTGTTGTCATTTTCAATCTCCTCCTTTTTTTAATAATTTTTGTTGTAGAGATCTTTGATGTCTTTGGTTAGGTTTGTCCCTAGGTATTTTATTGGTTTTGAAGCTATTGTGATTGGGAAGATCTCCTTGTATTCCATCTTTAGTTTGCTTGTTGTTAGTGTAAAGAAAGGCTACAGATTTTTCTAGGTTAATTTTGTATCCCGACACATTACTGAAACTCCTAATCATTTCTAGGAGTTTTCTGGTTGAGGTTTTAGCATCCCTTAGATAAACTATCACATCGTCTGCAAAGAGGGATAGTTTGACTTCCTCTTTTCCAATTAGTACTCCTTTAATTTCCTTTTCTTGCTTTATTGCCCTAGCAAGTGTTTCAAGCACTATATTGAAGAGGAGTGGTGACAGGGGCAGCCTTGCCGAGTTCCTACCTTTAAGGGGAATCCTTCTTACTTTTCTCCATTTAGGATGATGATGGCTGGGGGTTCCTTGTATATGATTTGATTGTGTTGAGGAATGATCCTTCCAATCCAATTTCCTCTAGGACTTTAAGCATGGAGTGTTGGATTTTATTGAAGGCCTTCTCTGCACCAATTGAGATGATCATGTGGTTTTTGTCCTTCAGTCCATTTATGTGTTTTATGTTATTAATTGATGTACATATGTTGAACCATCCCTGCATCTCTGGTATGAATCCAACTTGATCATGATGGATGATCTTTTAGATGTGGGTCTGTATGCAATTTGCAAGTATTTTGTTGAGAATTTTTGCATCTATGTTCATTAATGAGATGGGTCTATAGTTGTCAGTCTCTTCTTGGTTGAGCTTTGGTGATTCCCAGGATTTCAAATATTTATCCATTTCGCTTAGGTTTTCAAATTCAGTAGAGTATAGGTTTTTGAAGTATTCCCATATGATTTCCTGGATCTTTTCATTGTCTGTTGTGATATTTCCCCTTTCATCACAAATTCTATTGATTTGGAGTTGCTCTTTCTTTCTTTTGGTTAACTGGGCTAGAGGCCTATCTATCTTGTTTATTATCTCAAAGAACCAAGTTTTGGATTCATTGATTTTTTTTTGTATTGTTTTCTTGTTTCTATTTCATTGATTTCTGCTCTGATTTTTGTCATTTCTTCCAATCTGTTGCATTTAGGGTTCTTTTGTTGTTGTCTTTTGAGGGTTTTTAGCTGCAGAGTTAACTCATTTATTTGTGCCCTTTCTGTTTTTTTTTTAATGTAGGCACCCAGGGCTATAAACTTTCCTCTTAGGACTGCTTTTGAAGTGTCCCATAGGTTTTGTTGTGTTGTACTCTCATTGTCCTTTAGTTCCAGGAATGCTTTTTTTTCTTTCTTTATTTTTTCCTTGACCCATTCATTGTTCAGGAGTGTGTTGTTTAGTCTCCATATGTTCCTGTAGGTAGTGGGGCTTCTCCTGGTGCTGATATTGAGCTTTATTGCATCGTGGTCTGATAGAGTGCATGAAATTATTTCAATTTTTTGTATTTGTTGAGGTTTTTTTCTCTATCCCAGTATGTGGTCAATTTTGGAGCATGTTCCGTGGGGTGCTGAGTAGAAAGTGTATTCTCTGATGCTTGGGTGGAATATTCGGTAGATGTCTGTGAGGTCCATTTGATGTATCATATTGTTCAGTTCAGATGTCTCTCTGTTTATTCTTTGTCTGGTTGACCTGTCCTAGGGGCTTTGGGTATTGAAATTCCCTAATATGAGTGTGCTGGGGTTGATCTGTGCCTTGAGGTCTTGCAGAGTTGTGTTTATAAAGATTGGTACACTGGAGTTTGGTGCATATATATTCATGATCATGAAGTCTTCATGGTTAATTTTCCCTTTAATGAGGATGTAGTGGCCTTCTTTGTCTCTTCTGATTGCTTCTATTTTGTTTTTTTTTAAATTAGTTTTTATTGATGCTTTGTGCATTTCATACATTTTTTCCAATTCAGTTCAGGCTTATTTCCCTTCCCCCCCCCGCCCCCACCCCATCCCAGATCATGCATTCTGCCATAACTGTCCTGCATCTTTTTCTCAGTTTTTTTTTCATTTTTAGCTATAAGTGATAATCCATGAGTACAAGCATCCTTCATGCAAAACCTATCTGCAGGCTGTTGTGCCCAAACACCTACAGCCCCACCATCCAGTGGGGGGTGACAGGTTGTTTGTTCAATCAAGTTGATCAAATGAGTGTCCAGACTACATTGCTGTAGTTTCACCATTCACCCCAATCGCAGCCCTTACATTCTACCACGCCCCCTCTTCCGCAGGTTGTTCCCTAGGCTTAGAAAAGGGGCACAGGTGGATGAGAGGTAAAACAGTCCACTCTCTCTGGAGCTGTTGACTTGGACTCTGGTCAATTCTGGCTGTTTCCTTTCATGGGCTGACAGTTTGTCCAGGAATAACCTTTCGATCCTACTAATGAAGAACAAGCAATTAGATATATAGGTATTTAAGCAGCACTAATAGTTATGGTAGGTTACTTTAGCATAGACACATGTTTGGATATGTTAATCCATGAATTACAATTTTCCCCCCTGTTAAATATGACAGGGTCTTACTGTGGCTTATAACATCTCCTAACCTGTAGAGGATGTAAGCTTGTGGCATCAGCCATGGGTTATTTCTCCAAGGGGAGAGCCAATAGCCAATTAGATTTGGGATATACAGGCACATGGCTGCCTCTGCTGCACAGTATTTCCAGGCAGGTGAGGTGTAGCTGGTGCTGACGGTGGAGTCTTGCTTGACTCAGGGAGACCCATATTTGCTTTATTGGTTTAGTGGCCTTTGGTAACACTCTCTGGCATTCCAGAGGCCATCTGTACACTTGCATGTGTGGTCTCAATACATCCCTCCCATGTTAACGTCAGGTCTTCGGCAGCAGGGTCTTATTGCCTCTCCTCCTGTAGGTATCCCAACTTAGAGGCAAGGAGCCCTTACCTTTTGTGGGGCCTTGGATCCCCTGGCCAACATCCACCTGGTAGAACAATCCATTGCTGATGTCAGAGCTCCTGTATTAATATATTTTGCCTGAGTGCATAGCCCTAGGACTTTAGTATTATATTTGGTTCTGAACAGAGAGTAATCCCTTCCACAGTTCCCATGTCTAGTAGTCAATTAAAGAAAGCAGTTTTACCGGTTTTATAAGAGATTACCTCTACAATAGTTGTCTCCAATTTACAGTTGGGGAGCGACCTCATCATTGTCATATTTCTCCTTGTTCTATGGGTGGGAAGGCAAGGAAGTCTCTCATATCAGAACCTTTGTGGCACCTAGAAGGTAAGTTTCATTAGGACTCATTATAACTAGTTGTTACATGTAGGATCCACAGAGGGGTTCGATGTTTATGGCAATCTGAGGCTTTTCTTCCTTTGAATGTTCAGACGGGTCAGCCTTTCCGTTGCCACTTTTTGGTACATCCTACTCAATGCAAACCTGTATCTTTTCTTTCTCAGCCGTTAAGTTGGTGACGTTTTGTCCTGTTGGAACAAACAAATCTTTTCCCATAGTTAGTTTTAAGATTTGAATTGCAAGGGTTTGATGAAAAGGTTTCATGTCTTTCTGTATCCCCCCCCCTTTTTTTTAGCGTATGAGTCTCCAGAAGACAGTTGTATTATACATGACTATAGGGTGGAGTCAAGGCACAGATTTCATCAAATTCACCCATGTTGTTTTGGGTGACTATATATGATTAACTTGGGAAGCAAACTTAATTTTTACGTTAAATCATCTTAAAGAGAATGCTACAAGGTGATACTGTACAACAGAGAAATTATAGAGAACATTTGTATGTGTCAATCCCAAAGTTCTTGCTCTACAGATTTTATGTAAAGCAAATGTGGGCAACAGCGAATTATATCTCCATTTAATTCAGATGCATTACCATTTTTATCAGATTCTGTAAACCAATGTTGTTTAATATA
Organism: Rhizomys pruinosus; assembly: GCA_009823505.1. Lineage (NCBI taxonomy): Eukaryota > Metazoa > Chordata > Mammalia > Rodentia > Spalacidae > Rhizomys > Rhizomys pruinosus. The sequence goes on along the minus strand of VZQC01011202.1, from coordinate 1,013,412 downwards.
CACATGTTTACTTTTACTTTTACTAAGTCCTAAAACACCATGTGTCCTGTAGACAGTGTCTAGGCGAAACTGGGTACTTGCTGAGCTCACGTCAATTAAATATGCCTTAATCGAATATACACCCGTGTCCCTCTCCCACCCATCCCCCCTTTCCAATTCACCATTTCAGTCCATTTTCTGATGCAGTCTTTCTGTTGTTCTTTTACTATGCCTCCCTCTCCATGAGAAATATTTATATCTGGGTTGTTGGTACTAGCATCCACATATGAGGGACACCATTTGTCGTTTGTTTTTCTGGGACTGTGTTACTTCACTTAACATAATGTCTTCCAGCTCCATCCATTTACCTGCAAATTTCATGATGTTGTCCCTCTTTACTGCTGCATAGTATTCCATTGTATACATGTACCACATTTTCTCTATCCACTCGTCAGTTGAAGGGCACCTGGGCTGGTTCCAGCTTTTTGCTATTGTGAACAGAGCTGCAATAAACATAGCTGTGCATGTATCTTTGCAGTAAGTTGTGTCTTGTGGGTATATACCCAGGAGTGGTATGACTGGGTCAAATGGAAGGCTCATTTTGAGTCTTCTAAGGGTTCTCCACACTGCTTTCCATAGTGGCTGTACAAGTTTACATTCCCACCAGCAATGGATGAGTGTTCCCCTTTCCCCACAACCTCTCCAGCACTTGGTATCATTCATGTTCCTGATCCTAGCCAGTCTTATTGGAGTAAGGTGATATCTCAGAGTGGTTTTAATTTGCATTTCCTTAATTATCAGAGATGTTGAACACTTCTTAAGATGTTTCTCGGCCATCTCTAACTCCTCCTCTGTGAAGTCTCTATTCAGATCTTTGCTCCATCTTTTGAATGATTCATTTGTTTTCTTTCTTCTTTGTTTTTTGAGTAGCTTGTATACTCTGGAAATTAATGCTTTGTCAGATGTATCTGCTGTGAAGGTTTCCTCCCACTCTGTGGGTCTTCTCCTCACTTCCTTTATTGCTTCCTTTGATGTACAGAAGCTTTTGAGTTTAATGAGGTCCCATTTGTCAATTGTCGATCTTATTTCTTGTGCAGCTGCTGTCTGATTTAGGAAGTCTTTTCCTACACCTATGTCTTGTAGTCTGCTGCCAAGCTTCTCTTCTATCACCTCCAGAGTTTGGGGTTTCACGTTGAGGTCTTTGGTCCATCTGGAGTTGACCTTTGTACAAGGTGAGAGGTAGGGGTTTAATTTCATTCTTCTACAAGTGGTGATCCAGTTTTGCCAGCACCACTTGCTGAAGATGCTGTCTTTCTTCCATTGTGTCTTCTTGGCCCCCTTGTCAAATATGAGGTGGCTGAAATTGTATGAGCTCAGGTTTGGATCTTCAGTTTTATTCCATTGGTCAACTGGTCTGTTTTTGTGCCAGTACCAGGCTGTCTTTATGACTATAGCCCTATAGTATAGTTTGATGTCTGGTATAGCGATCCCCCCTGTATTGCTCTTTTCACTCAGGGTTGCTTTGGCTATTCGGGGTCTTTTGTTTTTCCAAATGAAATTGAGGATTTTTTTTTCCAGGCCTGTGAAGAAACTCTTGGGGATTCTGATTGGGATCGCATTAAATCTGTACACTAGTTTGGGTAGGATGGACATTTTTACTATATTTATTTTCCCAATCCATGAGCATGGGAGGTTTGTCCATCTTCTGATGTCTTCCTCAATTTCCTTTTTCAGGGGTTTAAAATTTTTGTTGTAGAGATCCTTGGTGTCTTTGGTTAGGTTTGTTCCTAGGTATTTTATTGTTTTTGAGGCTATTGTGAGTGGGAAGGTCTCCTTGTAGTCCTTCTTCAATTGCTTGTTGTTGGTGTACAGAAAGGCTACTGATTTTTCTAGGTTTATTTTGTATCCTGCCACTTTACCAAAGCTCTTAATCGTTTCTAGGAGTTTTCTGGTGGAGTTCTTAGCATCCCTTAGGTAGACAATCATATCATCAGCAAAAAGGGATAGCTTGACTTCCTCTTTTCCAATTAGAACTCCTTTAATTTCCTTTTCTTGCCTTATTGCCCTAGCTAGGGTTTCTAGCACTATATTGAAGAGGAGTGGTGACAGGGGGCAGCCTTGCCGAGTTCCTACCTTTAAGGGGAATGCTTCTGTCATTTCCCCATTTAGGATGATATTGGCTGTGGGTTTTCTGTATATGGCTTTGATTACATTGAGGAATGATCCCTCCAGACCAATTCCCTCCAGGACTTTAAACATGAAAGGGTGCTGGATTTTGTCAAAGGCTTTCTCCGCATCAATTGAGATGATGGCGTGGTTTTTGTCCTTCAGTCCATTGATATGTTTGATGATGTTTATTGATTTTCGTATGTTGAACCATCCCTGCATGTCTGGTATGAATCCAACTTGGTCATGGTGGATGATTTTCTTGATGTGAGTCTGTATGCGATTTGCCAGAATCCTGTTTAGAATTTTGGCATCTGTGTTCATTAGGGAGATGGGTCTATAGTTCTCCTTTTTGGTTGTATCTTTCCCTGGTTTTGGTAGTAGCGTAATGCTGGCTTCATAGAAGGAATTTGGGAGAAGTCCCTCCATTTGTATCCTTCTAAACAATTTAAGTAGTAATGGTTGTAAGTCTTTACGAAATATTTTATAGAATTCTGCCGTGAATCCATCCGGGCCTGGGCATTTTTTGGTTGGGAGGCTACTTATTACATCTTCGATTTCTTCCTGTACTATTGGTCTGTTTAGGCTGTCGATCTCTTCTTGGTTGAGCTTTGGTGATTCCCAGGATTTCAGATATTCATCCATTTCTTCTAGGTTTTCAAACTTAGTAGAATATAAGTTTTTGAAGTAGTCCCGTATGATTGTCTGGATCTTTTCATTGTCTGTTGTGATATTTCCCCTTTCATCACAGATTCTATTGATTTGGAGTTGTTCCCTCTTTCTTTTGGTTAACTGGGCTAGAGGTCTGTCTATCTTGTTTATTCTCTCAAAGAACCAACTTTTGGATTCATTGATTTTTTGTATGGTTTTCTTTGTTTCTATTTCATTGATCTCTGCTCTGATTTTTGTTATTTCTTCTTGTCTGCTCCGTTTAGGGTTCATTTGTTGTTGTCTCTCAAGTATTTTTAGCTGCAGTGTTAGATCGTTCACTTGTGCTCTTTCTGTTTTTTTAATGTGGGCACTTAGAGCTATAAACTTCCCTCTTAGGATTGCTTTAAGAGTGTCCCATAGATTTTGCTGTGTTGTTTTATCATTGTCATTCAGTTCCAGGAATGTTTTTATTTCTTTTTTTATTTCTTCCTTGACCCACTCATTATTCAGGAGAGTGTTGTTTAGTCTCCATGTGTTCCTGTAGGTTGTAGGGTTTATTCTGGTGTTGATATTGAGTTTTATTGCACTGTGGTCTGATAGAATGCATGAGATTATTTCAACCTTTTTATATTTGTTGAGTTTTTCCCTGTGTCCCAGTATATGGTCTATTTTGGAGAATGTTCCATGAGGTGCTGAGTAGAAAGTGTATTCTCTGGTGTTTGGGTGAAATATTCGGTAGATGTCTGTGAGGTCCATTTGGTGTATTGTGTCATTTAGTTCAGATGTCTCTCTGTTTATCCTTTGTCCTGTTGATCTGTCTAGAGGACTTAATGGGGTATTGAAGTCCCCTAGTATTAGTGTGCTGGGGTTAATCTGTGCCTTGAGATCCTGAAGAATTGTCTTTATAAAGTTTGGTGCACTGATGTTTGGTGCATATATATTTATGATTGTGAAATCTTCATCGTCAATTGTTCCTTTAATAAGGATGTAATGGCCCTCTTTGTCTCTTTTGATTTCTTTTGCTTTGAAGTCTATTTTGTCTGATATTAGAATAGCCACACCCGCTTTCTTTTTGGTACCATTTGCTTGGAATACTTTCTTCCATCCCTTCACCTTAAGTTGGTGCCTATCCTTGAAATTGAGATGGGTTTCTTGTAGACAGCATATAGATGGGTTTTGTTTCCTAATCCATTCTCCCAGTCTATGCCTTTTGATTGGGGAGTTTAGCCCATTAATATTTAAGGTTACAATTGAAAGATGGATGTTGCTTCCTTTCACTTTATTATCCATTTGGACTTCTAGCCTTTGATTTTGCTCCTATGGTTATGTTTTTGTTAGTTTCTTTTCCTAGGTGTTTGAGGATTGTTGCTCCTCTCTTCTGCCCTTTGAATTGCTTCAAGTATTTTATGAAGAGTTGGTTTTCCAGACATGTATTCCATCATCTTGTTTATGTCATGGAAGATTTTTCTCTCTCCTTCAAGTATAGTCGACATTTTTGCTGGGTAAAGTATTCTGGGTTGGCATCCATAGTCCCTTAACACAGGGAATGCTTTGCTCCATGTTCTTCTTGCTTTCATGGTTTGAGGCGAGAAGTCAGTTGTAATTCTGATGGGTTTCCCTTTGTATGTGACTTGTTTTTCTTTTGTGGCCCTCAGAATTTTGTCTTTGTTTTGGGCATCTAGCATTTTAACTATGATATGGCGTGGGGTGTTTCTTTTCTGATCTTGTCTATTTGGGGTCCTATGTGCTTCTTGTATTTGTATGGGCTTGTCTATTTTTAGTTTGGGGAAATTTTCATCTATTATTCTGTTGAAGATCTGATCAATACTATTCTCTTGAGATTCTTCTCCTTCCTCTATTCCTATGATGCGGAGGTTTGGTCTTTTCATAGTGTCCCATATTTCCTGGTTGTTCCACTTTTGTGTATTTTTAAATTTTTCATAATCTTTATTTGAGCTTTTTAATTGCTCTGTGTTATCTTCCAGGTCTGATATTCTTTGTTCTGCTTCCTCCATTCTACTTCTGAGGCTTTTTCCTTTTCTTTCTTCTTGATTGACTGAGTGTTCTAATTCCTTTTTTGTTTCCTCCTGTGTTTTCTTTAGTACCTCCATTTCCTTTTTGAGCTTCTCAATCTCTTCTTTGTGCTTCTCAATCTCTTCTTGGTGCTCCTTTCTTCTTTGGTTGGCTTCCTTTTTCAGTGTTTCTACTTCCATTCGGAGTTTGTTTTTTTCTCCCTCTAGTTCTTTCTGGAGTTTGTCATTCTGTTCCTTTAGTTCTTTCCGAAGTTTGTCATTGTATCCCTCTAGGTCCTTTTTGAGTTTTTCATTCTCTCTCTTTAGTTCCATGACTTCTTCTTTATTTTCTTTAATTTCTCTGCGTATGTCTGCAATTATTCGTCTAAGCTCTGTTCCTTGGGTCTCCTCCAAGGGGATCCCATTGTGGCTATCTCCTCCAGGTTTGGTAGGGCCTGGTGTGGGAGTATCCTGTGCCTTTCCCATGTTGTCCCTTCGTCGTGTCCCTGGCATATGGATTTCCCTTTTGTGGTTCAAGTCACAAACGACTTTTCACTATATTAGTGGATGGTTTTGCTTGCCTCCTTCCGATGCTTTATTTTTTTTATTTTTTTTTTTTTTTTTATGGTGTATTGACTTGGCTAGGTTTCAGGTTTTCAGTTTTGTGTATATATTGGATGTTGGAAGCCTAAGTTAGTCTTCTCTTTCTGTTCTGAAGGTTCTCCAAAAGGAAGACCACTTGGATTCTTAGCAATTCACTTGGCGCGGGGGGCGGGAGGGGTATTGTGTGCCTGATCTAGCCTGCGCCCCAGTCCCTCTGGGCCGGGGACCCCGTAGATGGGTTCAGAGCGAGACCCTCTCCCAGCTGCCCCCCGCCAGACCACGCCTAGAGCTGTAGAGCTGTGTACTTGGCTTGGCGCGTTATGGCGTCTCCCCTGCGACCCCTGATTGCTTCTACTTTGAAGTCTATTTTGTCTGATATTAAAATAGCAACTCCTGCTTTCTTTTTGGTACCATTTGCTTGGATTTTTTTTCCATAATTTCACTTTCAGTTGGTGCCTATCCTTGAGGATGAAATGGGTTTCTTGTAGACGGCATATAGATGGATTCTGTTTCCTAATCCATTCTCCCAGTCCATGCCTTTTGATTGGGGAGTGTAGTCCATTAATATTTAAGGTAATAATTGGGAGATATGTGTTGGTTCCTTTCCCCTTATCATCCATTTACATTTTGGTCTAGTTTTCTACTTTTGCAGTTGTGCTTTTAATAATTTACCTTTCCAGGTGCCTGGGGATAGCTGCTCCTCTCCTCTGTCCTTTGAATTGATTCAAGTATTCTCTGATCATTTGGTTTTCCAGACATGCATTCTTTCATCTTATTTATGTCATGGAAGATTTTTCTCTTTCCTTCAACTAGAATAGACATTTTTTCTGGGTATAGTAACTTGGGATGGCATTTGTAGTTGTTTAGCACTGGGAATGCTTTGGTCCATGTTCTTCTTGCTTTCATAGTTTGCACTGAGAAGTCAGCTATAATTCTAGTAGGTTTTCCCTTATATGTAACTTGTTGCTTTTCTTTTGTGACTTTTAGAATTTTGTCTTAGTTTTAGTGAGAAGTGGTGTTACCTAAGCACCTGTTGTGTTTCAGGCCCATGTTGGATGATTGCATTTACCACCTCCTGCCATCACAGCATGGGACAATCATCCTCTCAAGTCACCAGTTCTCATGCCCCAGATGACCCAGGAGGAAGGTGCAGAACTGTGGTTGAACCCAGGGAATCTGACTTCCAGTGTTGTTTTCCCACCAAAGTTGAGACCTATGACCTGCAGGAAGGAGCCTGCATATCCTGCTGTGGCCCTGAGTCTGGACCCTTCAGAATGACATCCCTGTGGCAGAGGGAAGGTATCCACTGAAGAACAACTTAATAAAGGTCTCCTCTGCCAGGAGATGCCATGGCAACGGTCAGCAATGGAATGTAATGGGCAGTTCTCAGTCCCTTACTGTGGAGAAACCTGGGCCCAGACAGAGGAAGGCTTGTCCAAGTCACCATCTCCAGAAGAGGTTATGACAACCCGAATCTACGTCTTGCACCGTGATCCCACCTCCTAACATAGCCCTCATCTAGCCCTGTGGGGCTGGATTCCACAGGACTGAAGGAATGGTCCTCAGGTCTTTCTGGGGCAAGATAAGGTGGTGGTAGAAATCTGGGTTCTCTGTTTCCCATTAATTGTAGCTGACCTTCCCCTAGCTGAGCATCAGCATTTCCCTCTGGCTGGCTGACCCCTTCTGCACCAAGTCTCTGTGCCTCTGGTTTCCTGGGATCCCTGTGATATCTCTGCTTAAGAGCCAGACATCTGGAGGCAAGATGAGCTGATGGGAACCACGACATGGGTGAACTGAGTCGCTACACGACCTGGACATAGAACAAGCTCCAGGGTGGAGGGCTCAGAAACGTACCAGCTGCTTGGATGGTTATGAGGATGAGGAGCTGGGGAGCACAAAGGATTCTGGAAATAAAGACAAGAGGAGGAGGGCAGAGGGGCTGAGGTAAGGACCCTCTACCTTCTCACTGTCCTGGATCCTCCCTTGGCTTCCTTGGAGCCTCCTACTGTCTGCCTATAACCATCCCAATGCCAGTGAAGGGGTTGGGTATACATTACTAGAAGGGCCTCTCTTTTTATCGGTCCCTCAATGGGACAAATTATCCTCTAACTAAGAATCCCTGGAGTACCTTAACTACCATTTGCTCAAAAGCATTTCTGGATGCAGGATCTGGAGTCAGTCTACTAGCTTAACAGTGCACATATGGCCTAACTGAGCTCTAAAGGCACTGTGTTGTGACAACAGGTGGGGTAAGGTCTACAAAAGCCATGGCACCTTGGGTGCCTCCAGTGCCCACTTCAATAGCACACGTGGAGAATTCTGTGTGGTAAAGCTGATCTTGGAGCACTGATCCTAGAAGCAGGGAATGAAGGGCGCAGGACCTCATAGAGCAAGGTCTCATTCTCCCCTGAGGACACTGTGGCTACACTGGAAGGGAACTGCTATCAACCAGCAATCCTGGAGGGATGAGGGAGGGCTGAGCTGAGAGTGTACACACCTTGTTCTGAGCCTCTCTGACACTTTATGCCTGCCTGTTTTCTCTGAGTCTGTCCCTCCCCTACTCTCCTGACTCTCTACACATTCCTCCATGACATCCTAGCCACCACTACCTGGGTTTCCACAAGTAGAGACTTACATAAGTTGTTGGGCTCCTTACCTGTGATCAGGATGTTCAGAGGCTCACTAGGGGCTGACCACTCCAAGGAGGAGTTGTATCTACCATAGCATTTGTACTGGCCCCCATGGGAGCTGTTCACAGGGCCCAGAGGGAAGTTGGCTTGAGAGGTCCCAGCCTGGAGAAGATGGCCAGGCTGATGGAAAAGGACAGTGGAGCCCTCTTTGGAAAGAGCAAATCTGTCATAGCCAGTGTCAGAAGAGCACTGCAGGGTCAGCTTCTGTCCAGGGGTCAGGACAGGGCCCTGTTGGCTCTGGAATGAAGGCTTCCTGGACAGTCCTGGAAGGAAAATGTCCCAGGAGTTGACAAGTGGATTCTAGGAAACATCTGTCCTTACCCACACAGCCATGAAGTCTTGTTTTCTCACTCTCTGGAGGAAGGCACAGCACCAAAGAACTTCTTTCTACCAGTCACACACCCATTTAGGACCCCCATGGAATTGGGTCCATACAAAGGTTTTGGGTCTCAAAATGTACTAGTTTAAAAATGGTCCTGCCTCACCTGATACATGTATTTCCAGGGGGTCACTGGATGTTGACCACACCCATGGCTTTCTCTTGTAGAAGCCATAACATATGAACACCCCTTTGTTGCTGGTGGTAACCAAGCCCAAAGAGAACTAGGCCTGGACATTCTCAATGTTAATCTTCTGTGAGTCCAGGGAGGTGGAGAAATTCTCATTTTCCTTGGTCAAAATCAACTTGTCTTATCTCTGCTGTGATATATACAATAGGGTCATGTTCCCTTCTGAGGCCACCATAGGGCCAGGCAGGGCTGACAAGGAGGATTTGTTGTTGTAATCTCCTAAGAGAAAAGAAATCACTGGTTAAAAGGGCCCAAATTGTCAAGAAGAACTGGACAGAGGTGGGAAGTACGCAGAGAGCAGATAACCCCTTCCCTGGGCACTAAGCCTATAACTGACACAATGCTTGTCCTCTCACCTGTCACTGTCAGCTCCAGGGTGTTGCTGGGCTCTGACCACCCCACAGGGGTCTGATAGTAACAGAGGTATCCTCCTGTATTTTCTTCTTCCATGAATGGGATAAAAAAAGAAGACTTGTTCCTGGGTTCCAAAATTATTTTTGGCCAATGTAGCTGTGTCTGTGAACTTATAAAGCCTGTATTCTTGGGCCTCTGTGGTCCCCTCACACACTATAGCAACCTTCTTGCCCAAGCTGACCACATAGCCTGGCTCAGCCCTGATGTGAGCCTCGGGGAGGTTCACTGCACAGAGATCAGTAGAATCTGAATATGTTTTCTTCTGTGATTCTAGGACACTCCCTGTAGACTCGGGCTATTCCAGGAATCCCCAAGATCAGCTCACACCTCCTGTATTTATCTCCACTGCCCAGAGGAGGTTCCTAGTCACAATGTATGAAGCACATTCTGTGACAGCTAAGACAGACTCACCTGGTAGCACTGAGTTCCTAGCACACAGACTCAGCCCTGGAACAGAGTTCACATTTAGAAGATTATCCTTGATACCTCAGCAGGTCCATATTGGACTAAACATTCTAAGCTCATCCAGTGTTTCTGATGGGCTAATGCCAGGCTGTGAGTATTCCAGGGTCCCTTCCAAATTACACATGACCAACTCCCACCCCATATCTCACCTAGGGAGATCAGGGATGTGAATGTGAAGGTCATGGTATCTCCCCCCCCACCCCAGTGGATAAAGATGTGCTTCTGGCCTGAGCTACAGTGCCTGGCCTTGTGGAAAGGCAACACAGGGTGTGGCCTTCAGAGGATGGTGACTGCCCAGCAGATGGTCATTTTATCATCTTCTACACAGGAAGGAGAACAGCCCTGCCATGCACCAGGCTTTCACATGTCCTGTGCTGATGCTTGGTTGGGCTCCAGACATGGCATTCATATTTATATTACTCTAAAATATGAATACATATCTTCCACCCATATCTGGTAATTACAATATCTGAAAATAAGTGGTAGGTCAATTCTATAGCCCATTAAGCAATTCGCATTATAACAGCACAGTTGCTTTCAGATGAAAAGAAGTATAACGATAGCATTGCTCAGCTTGCATTTCTTTTTTTTATTAATTTTATTTATTTCTGTATATGTATGAATGTACTGTCTGCATGCAGGTTTGTGCACCCGTGTCGTGCAATGCCGCGGAGGTCAGAAGCGGGCCTCGGATTCCCCTGGAACTGGAGTTCTCCTGGAATTGGAGTTTCAGACGGTTCTCAGCCGCCATGTGGGTGCTGGGGATCGAACCCGGGTCCTCTGTAAGAGCGGTCGGCGCTCTTAACCGCTAGGCCATCTCTCCAGCCCTCAGCTTGCATTTCAACTGGGGATTTGGCGCTAACATCCACAAATGAGGGAAACCATTCACCTTTTTTTTCTGGGACTGTGTTACTTCACCTAACATCATGTCTTCTAGTTCCATCCATTTACCTGCAAACTTCATGATGTCATCTTTCTTCACCGCTTCATAGAACTCCATTGTGTAGATATATCATATTTTTATTAGCTACTCGTCAGTTGAGGGGGATTTGGGTTGGTTTCAGCTCTTTGTTATTATGAAGAGAGCTGCAATAAACATGGCTGTACATGTATCTTTGTGGTAGGATGAGTCTTGTGGATATATACCCAGGAGTGGTATGACTGGGTCAGATGGTAGGCTCATTTTGAGTCTTTTAAGGGTTCTCCACACTGCTTTCCATAGTGGTTATACAAGTTTACATTCCCACCAGCAGTGGATGAGTGTTCCCCTTTCCCCACAACCTTTCCAGTTTTTGGTGTCTTTTGTGTCCTTGATCTTAGCCAGTCTAATCAGATTGAGATGATATCTTAGAGTGGTTTTAATTTGTATTTCCTTAATTATTAATGATGTTGAACACTTTTCCCATTTTTATTATTACCATTATTAAGCTTTTTCCATAGGTCACACATCATTTCTCAATCAAATCTAGAGTCACTTCCCCTTCCATGCCCACTATCCCACCCAAGTCCGTGCACTGTGCCATACATGTCTTGCATCTCTCTCTGAGTCTTTCCAAAGTTTTTTTTTCAGTTCTTTTCTTGTTTTCTCCAACTTGTATTGCTACATTATATATACATATATACATAAATACATACATACATACATACACATATCACTTGAATTGGAGGATTGTTTTTCCTAAAAGATGTCATGTTTTCCTTAAGGAAGTGCTCGAAGGTTCTCCCTTAGCAACCCCATCCATCAATCCTGCACTTTTACTCCATGTTGGGGTCTTTCCCTCCCATGGTCCCCCAAAATGAAGTCCAGTAAGCACGTGTCCTGTCTTGATCCCCCTGCATTGGCCTCTAAGTTACAGCCCAGGTAGTCCAATGCTGACCACTTTTTAAGATGTTTCTCAGCTGTCTTTACTCCCTCACTGGTAAAGTCTCTGTTCAGCTTTTTACTCCATCTTTTGAGCAGGTCATCTGTTTTCTTCTTTGTTTTTTGTGTAGTCTATATATTCTGGACATTAATGCTCTGTCAGATGTATCAATGGTGAATTTTTCCTCCCACTCTGTGGGTTTTCTCTTCACTTCCTTGATTGTTTCTTTTGCCATACAGAAGCTTTTGAGTTTGATGAGGTCCCATTTGTCAGCTGTTGACCTTATTTCCTGTGCAGCTGCTGTTTGATTTAGAAAGTCTTTTCCTATGCCTGTGTCTTGTAGGTTGCTGCTAACATTTTCTTCTATCACCTGCAGGGTTTTGCCTTTCACAGTAAGGTCTTTGATCCACTTGGAGTTGACTTTTTACAGGCTGAGAGGTAGGGATTTAATTCTGTTCTTCTACAGATGGTGATACAGTTTTGCCAACACCATTTGCTGAAGATGCTATCTTTCCTTCATTGAGCGTTTTTGGCCACTTAGTTGAATATGAGGCGGCTGAAATTGTATGAGCTCAAGTTTGGATCTTCAATTTTGTTCCATTGGTCAACGGGTCTGTTTGTGTGCCAGTACCAAGCTGTCTTTATGACTATAGCCCTGAAATATAGCTTGAAGTCTAATAAAGTAACCCCTATATTGCACTTTTTGCTCAGGGTTGGTTTGGCTTTTGTTTTTCCATATGAATTTAAAGATTTTTTTCCAAGTCTGGGAAAAAGTTTATGGGGATTTTGATTGGGATTGCATTGAATCTGTATATTAATTTGGGTAGAATGGACTTTTTTCTGTATTAATTTTTCCAACCATGAGCATGGGAGATCTTTCCATCTTTTGATGTCATCTTCAACCTCCTTCTTCAGGAATTGCTGACTGAGCCCCCATTCACTGCTGAGGGAGCCCAGAGCAGAGAGACTCCCCAGTGTCCACCATGGACCAAGGCCATTCTCCACAGAATGAGGGGCTACTGCTTGTTGGGACAAGCCATAGAACTTGCAAGAGCCCAGTGGCTGCAAATAGCTCTGCATGTAGCCTGGTGTGTGCTAATGCAGTCTCTGTTACTGTTGAGAATTTACCTGCAACAAGTGAATGTAAAGTAGGAAAGGTCTATTCTGGACCAAGTTCTTGTTTTCTGCACCTTAATAAAGCCAGGCAAGATGTCCCCACTGTGGTGATATTGGCACACCTCTTGTAGATACAACAAAAAGTGTTAGCATAATTATTCTCTATTCTTGAAACCATGATCATGTATTCAGTGCAATATGACATATCTGCCTCCTTTTCTCTCCTTCAACTCCCCAAGAAGTTTTCTGTTACTGAGACAAGTTCTTTTCTCTCAGTAAGAACAAGTAATCTCATACTGCACAGTGGGGAAAGCAGAGGATTATAACAAAGAAAATGTTACAGGAAAACGCGGAAAGTCGAAGGGACATGAGACAAGATCACCCTTCCTTTCAAGGAGTGAGAAATGAGGACATTCATTAAAAGTCCACAGCCAGGTGGAGGGAAGGAACCTTACCTTGGGGGGGGGTCCACCATTCTGTGATGTTACAACAGGACACATTAAATCCTGAATGTGTTTCTGTGTGCATTTACATGTCTGCCTGGGGGTGCATTGTGGGTGCTTCTAAAAATGTGATGAGTGTTTGACAAGATGTTGAATGGTTGATGAAAGACATTGAGAAGGAGCTGTGGTGGGTCCACAGGAGACAGCAGAACATTCAGGACCCACAAGATCTATGACAGCCCCCAGAACTTCCGCTGCATCCAGAACTTTTGCTCCCTGGATGTGCTGGACAGCTTTAGTGCCAACTTGACACACCTGGGTTGAGGGAGACTCAATTGGGGAATTGGCTCCATTGGATTGGCCTGTGGCCACATCTGTGGTGTATTGTCTTGATGGACGAGCAGTGTGGGAGGGCCCAGCCCACAGTGAGTAGTGCCACCCTGGGCAGATTATTGTGTACTGTATAAGATGGTGGGCTGGGCATGAGCCAGGGGAGCAAGCCAGTGAATAGCATTCCTCCATGGCCTGTGCTTCAGCTCCTGCCTCCAGGTTCCTGCCCTGAGTTCCTGTGTTGGGCTCCCTGAGTGATGAACTGTGCCCCGGGAGATATAAGTTGAATAAATCCTTTCCTCCCCAAGTTGGAATTGGTCAGAGTGTTTTGTCACAGCAATGGAAAACAAACTAGGACAGTGGATATTCTCTGTAAACACATCCCCAATATGAGCCCCAGGTTTTTTCTTTTTTCTTTTTTTTTAAGAACACACAACAACCTTTTATGTTTCAATAAATCTTGTTGACCATTTACTTGTTGGACATCTAACAGGAGATGCAAGCAAACACAGACAAATGAGATTACAAAAAATTAAAACTTAACATCAGAGGAAGCAATCATGAGCAAGGACAGTTTTTCCAAGCAATATATATGAAAGTTGCTCAACACACAACAAAAAGTCCAAGTTTCAGTACTTGGAGCAACCTTACTGGAGACTCTAACCCTCAGTGTACATGGGTTCCACTCCTATTCAGCCTCAGCAGCATTTCTCAATGTTTGTCTTTGTTAGAACAGTCATTGTACTAGATTGAGATTATAAATCATTGTTTGACTTACACTTCTCTGATTACAGTGAAGCTAAGCAGAGCCCCAGGTTTTTTCACAGAAACATCAGGAACTGGACATCTATTTTCCAGAGTCCACACCAGGAGAGGGCACTGCTGTCTTTGCTGTTGCACCCTGATGCAGAGCGGGTTCTTCTGCTGTGATGAGCATAGAAAGAGGCTCCTCAGACAGCACAGCCTTCATCTGGACAACAGAACTTGGTGTTGCTGAAATGTCAACTCTGGGGCTCAGAGGTGAGGGTGCCAACATTTAAATGTAGTTCAAACATGAAAATTTTACTATTTTGTTGACCACATGGACTCATATCTCTAGTAGGGAAACAAAGGCCCTGTGAAAGTTGACAGAGAAGGTTTATCATGAGCCTCTGGGAGCTATGTTTGTCCTTCTGTAGCACAGCAGTCAAGAACCAACCAATGTTAACAATGAGCTTCATGTTCCCAGAACATTTCCTACCACCAGTGTCCAGGATGTGGTAAGACCCAGTTCACACTTTGAAAACATCACTTCCTGCTGACCATGCTGTTTGTATTCAATCTAGCATGGCAGGGGTGGGGGACATCCAGAACTGTGACACAAGTGCTAGGATTCCACTCCGCCCCTGCCAAGCTCTTATGAGCTCCACCACCCAGAATTACCTCCATCAAGGGAGGGTGATGTATGGTAGCCTATGATTGGGCTACCACGGGAGGAATGGAAATGTCTGACAAAGAACTACGAATTACAGAAGACAAGTAATGTAGCGCTTCCCATCCATGCCACTGTACCCAACACTGATGCTCTAGGGAAACAACGGATATCATAATGACATCTACCTGTGCAGCATTGGATTTGCTAGTGTCCTTTAGTGCCCGTAGCTGGGGATTCTGGTCATAAATTGATTCTTGAATGGAATGGACAACAGTGGGCATTCAGATTTCTTGACCATTTTCTGTCAAAGTGTTCATTACATGATTATTTTTAAACATTATTTTCATTTTTTATATTTGATGGTCTTTATTTTTAACATTTTAATTGAAATTTTGTGCATTTCATATACATCATTTCTCAGTCCAATATAGACTCATCTTGTCTACCATGCCCCCCACCACACCTGAGTTCATGCACCCTGCCATTCTTGCCCTGTATCTTTTTTTTTTTTTTTAAAGTATTTTTGAAGCAAAGGATTATTGTCTTTGGGGGAACTTTACTGTTTCAGTTGGTTCCCTGTTCTGGTTCTTCTCCTGTTGTTGTACCTTCCAATCTGCATCATTTCAACATGCACACACACACACACACACGCACACACATATATACATAATATATTATATATATATATATATATATATACGTCATACTATATGTTCTATTTTGCTTTCCATTGCTGTGACCAAACACCCTGACACTAACTTGGGGAGGAAAGGGTTTATTCAGCTTACATCTCCTTGGGTCACATTTCATCACTTAGGGAGCCAAGACAGAACTCAGGGCAGGAAACCTTGAGGCCATGGAGGACTGCTGTTCACCGGTGCTCTTACTGGCTTGCTCCCTGGCTTACTCCTCCACTGGCTTGCTCTCTACTCATGCCCAGCCTGCCTTCAACAATCAAGACAATATCCACAGATGTGGCCACTGGAGGCCAATCCAATGGAGCCATATACCCCAATGAGGGCTCCCTCAACCCAGGTGTGTCAAGTTTACACTCACAAAGCATCCAGCGCACACATAACTAAATATATGTCATCTGTACACAAACTGTCATTGACAGTAATATCATATTTCAGGAGTCACATTTTCTCCATATTTTAAATTCTATACTTACTCCTAAAATAATGCCTACATACCTCCCAACTAATTTTATCTATTATTTTTATTTTATGTGTATGAGTGTGTATTGCCTGCCTGTATTTAGGGGCACCCTTGTCATGCAGTGCCCATAGATGTCACAAGAGGGTGTCAGATCCCCTAGAACTGGAGTGATGGATGGTTGTTGGCCATCGTTTGGGTGATGGGAATCAAGCCTGGGTCCCCTACAGGAGCAGCTATGGCTCTTATCCACTGAGCTACCTCTCCAGCCCTAATGAATATTTTTTTTTACTGTTCTAAGTTTGTGTTACTTCATTTTTCTTTTAATCAATTGCTTTGTGCATTTCATACCAATTCATTTTTCCAATTCAGTTCAGGCATATTTTCCCTTTTCCCTCCCACCCATCCCCCCCACCGGAGATCATTTGCATTCTGCCATAACTGTCCTGCATAATTTTCTCTCATTTTCCCCCTTTTTTTAGCTATAAGTGTAATCCATGAGTACAAGCATCCTTCATGTAAAAACCCAATTTTGCAGGCTGTTGTGCCAAACCCCCACAGCCCCACCTTCCAGCGTTTGGTGAGGGGTTGTATGTTCAATCAGATTGATCAAATGAAGGCCAGACTACATTGTTGTGGTTTCAACCATTCACCCCAATCGCAACCCTTACATTCTACTGTGCCCCCTTCTTCCGCAGATTATTCCCTGGGCTTAGAAAAGGGGCACAGGTGTGGATGAGAAGCAGGATCAGTTCCACTCTCTCTGGAGCTGTTGTCTTGGACTCTGGTCAATTTCTGGCTGTTTCCTTTCATGGCTGGCAGTTTGTCCAGGAATAACCATTTTTGATCCTACAATGAAGCACAAGCAATTAGAATTATAGAGGTATTTTTTAAACAGCATTAATAGTTATGGTAGGTTACTTTGGTATAACACATCTGTTTAGATTAATATGTTGATCCTGAGTTACATTTTTTCCTGTTTAAAATGACAGGGTCTTTTCGTGGCTTATACATCTCCTAACCTGTAAGGATTGTAGCTTGTTGGCATAGCCATGGTTATTCCTCCAAGGAGGAGAGCCATAGCCAATTAGATTTTGGGATATACAGGCTATATGGCTGCCTCTGCTGCACCAGTATTTCCAGGCAAGGTGAGGTGTAGCTGGGTTGCGGTGGATGCGTCTTGCTTGAATCAGGGAGACCCGTATTTGCTTTTATTGGTTTTGGTTTAGTGCCCTTTGGTAAACACTCTCTGGTGTTCAAGAGGCCATTCTGTACACTTGCATGTGTGGTCTCAATACTCTTCCCCATGTTAACGTCGGGTCTTCAGCAGCAGGGCCTTCATTGCCTCTCTTCTTGCAGATATCCCAGTTTATGAGGCAAGGAGCCTTTACCTTTTGTGGGACCTTAGATCCCCTGGCAACATCTCCCTGTAGAATACCATTACTTGATGTCAGAGCTCCTGTTATTGATAATATTTTGCTTTAAGTGCATAGTTTTAAAGACTTTAGTATTATATTTGGCTTCTGAACAGAGAATATCCTTTTCACAGTTCTTATATCTATTAGTCAATTAAAGGAAGGCAGTTTACCAGTTTTATTAAGAGTTACCTCTATAATAGTTGTCTCCAATTTTACAGTTGGAGCCGGACCTCCAATCATCGTCATATTTCTTTCTTGTTCTTGGGGAGGCGAAGGAAGTCCTCTCACATCAAAACTCCTGCGGCTACCTTAGAAGGCAAGCTTCACCAGGGACCACCACACAAATAGCTGTCACATGTAGGGGCCAAGAGGGGCCCAATGTCCATGACAATCTGAGGCATCCCCTCCTTTCGATGTTCAGATGGTCAACCCTTTCAGTTGGCCACCTTTGGTACATCCTATCTCATGCAAAGCTTGTAATCCCTGTTCTCCCAGCCATCAAGCTGGTGACATCCTGTCT
>VZQC01011202.1:978478-994316 GCA_009823505.1 Rhizomys pruinosus | reverse complement strand
GAAACGAAAAAGGAATTAGAACACACATTCAATCAAGAAGAAAGGAAAGGAAAAAGCCTCAGAAGTAGAATGGAGGAAGCAGAACAAAGAATATCAGATCTGGAAGATAACACAGAGCAATTAAAAAGCTCAAATAAAGATTATGAAAAATTTAAAAGTACACAAAAGTGGAACAACCAGGAAATATGGGACACTATGAAAAGATCAAACCTAATGAATATTTTAATGCTAACATCTGAGTAACTTACAGATTTTGAAATGCATTTAGAAAACAGCAAAACAGCTTGTTACCTCTGCCTGAGGTGGGGTTATTTTATTTAAGGGACTGAGCCTAGGTAGGCTGACTTGATTCCAGTCAGTGGGTGAACTCATACCAAGGGACGGCTGTGTACACATCATGATTTACTAGGCCTTAACGTATATTATAAATGTATAAAATTAGGTGTAAAGCATGGGAAATGTGTATGGGAAAGGATGTCTAAATTTGATAAATGTGATTTCAATGTATTGTATGAAGTGCACAAAAATGAAATATAACAACATAAAATGACAGAATGCATGAAATCTGGTGCGGGGATCTAAGGGAGGCATGTGTGGGGGAAGCAGTCTAAATTTCATTGAGATATATCATATGAAATGCACAAAATCTCAATAAAAATATTAAAAATAATATAAAATGAAAATAATATAAACTATTAAAAATAATATAATAGTAAAAATACACAGTGAGAATAAAACAGAGGTTATAATTGAAAAGTTTGCCTTGGGCTGGAGAGATGGCCTAGTGGTTAAGAGCGCCGACCACTCTTACAGAGGACTTGGGTTTGATCCCCAGCACCCACATGGTGGCTGAGAACCGTCTGAAACTCCAATTCCAGGAGAACTCCAGTTCCAGGGGAATCTGACACCCTCTTCTGACCTCTGCGGCATTGCATGACACAGGTGCACATACTTGCATGCAGACAGTACATTCATACATATACAGAAATAAATTAAAAAAAAAAAAAGAAAAGTGTGCCTCCCACATGGGTGGGAGAAGACATTCTTTGAAACCATATGGTTGTTAAATGAAAATTCCAGTGCACTAGTGGGCCATGTCCATGAGTTTGGAGGCCAGAAAGTTCTAAGAGGACCCCAGGGTATGCCCATTATAGTTGGTTGACTCCCAGAACTACGCATGATCCTAATGCTGAAAATACCACACTTTGCCTTCAAGATGTGCTGCAACTGGGCTGAAGCTGAGCTGGAATCTCCCTTCCCATGCACTGGACTTCACACTACTGAAGTGTGCACTGCAGGCTGCTGGGGACAATGGGCCCCAGCACTCCTACATAGCTGTGGTTCTTGCTCGCCACACAGTACAGCAGCCAGGCAAGATGAGCCTGCTGGGACAGTATTGGCACACCTCTGTAGATACAAGATCAACACATTTTATTAAAATTTTTCTTTATTTTTGACTATATCATACAGGAAAATATGATGTATTCACTCCCCATTTCCCCTCTTCATCTGACCCAAGAAGGTTTCTGATTTTGCTCATTGGTTTTGGCATTGAGCCAAGTTTTTTTTCTCTCAGTAAATGAGAGGCAATCTCATAATGTACAATGGGGACTGCGATGGTTTATAATAAAGAAGATGTTATAAGAAAAGGAGGGAAAGTAGAAGATGCCCAAAGGCTTATGGGACAAGATGCCCACTAGATTCACTGAGTGAGAAGTGGGGGACAGTCATCAGAAAATCCACAGCGAGGTGGAGGGAAGGAACTAAACTGGGCAGATCCAGCATTCTGTGTAGTCACAGCATGATGCCTTAAACCCTGAATGTCTGCATATGCTTCTTCATGTCTGTGTGGGTTGCATTGTGGGTTTTCTAAAAATGTGATGACTGGTTAAAACCATGATGAATGGGTGATGAAGCACCTTGGAAGATGCTGCAGTGGATTACAGGAAACAGAACCCACAGGGTCTACTCCAACACCCAGAACTTCCTCTGCACCCAAAACACTTCTGCTCTCTGGATAGTCTCTGGAAATACATCACCAATTGAGTCCCAGATTTGTCCATAGGACCATCCAGGAACCAGAAATTTATTCTCCAGGGTCTACCACCAGGAAAGGGACACCGTTGTCCTTCCTGTTGCACCGTGATGCACATTGGGTTCTCCTCTGGCTGTGCTGAGCCTCAAACAGCAGAATCCCAATCACCATGAGGGTCAATCCAGCTGTGCCCATCCGGAGGAGATTCTCCAGTGTGTGATGCTCGTGCTGTGAGGCTGTAGTTGGGAAGAAGAATGTCACAGATGTCAGAGCAAATCAAAATCCCCCAGAATACCTGGAAACTGACCTATGGTGTGCAAGAACTTTCCACTCTTTCTTCAAGTCACGTAGGTTCTGTGCTGGCTCTTGGTCTCATCTGATTGTGAGAACTTGGTTGAAGCCAGTGAATCTGACTTCCAGTATAGTTTTCTGACCAAAGCTGAGACCCATGGACTACATGAAGGAACCTGAATATTCTTCTGTTTTCCTGAGTCCTGGCCCTGTACGATGACATCACTGTGGCCGACGTGATGGGTCCACTGAAGAATAAGGTTGTGGAGACCTCGTTTGCCAGAAGACATCACAGTAACAGTGAGTAATGAAAGGTTATGGGCACGCCCAGACCGAAGAGAATTTATTCAAGTCAGCAGCTCCAGAATAGGTTGCAACAACCCCACAAATATGACATCCCCCTGAAAGCACCTAACACAGCACTCATTTAGCACCTGGGCCTGATTCCATGGGTGGTGGTAACGGTCCTCAATGCCTGCCAGTGCAAGTTAGGAAGCTGGTGGAGTTCTGGATTCTGTTTTCTATTTAATTCTGGCTGCTCCTCCCCTAGCTGAAGCTCAACATTTCTGTCTGTCTGGAAGCCTTGTTCTGTAAATAGGTCTGTAAGTGTCTGGTTTCATGGAGTCCATGTTGATATCTCTGCTAAAGTACAAGACTCCTGAACATAAGAGGAACCTTACGTGGATGGACTAGTGTCCCTAGGCAGCACAGAAATAGAGCAAGCTCCCAGATGGAGCACTCAGATACCAACTGTTTAGATGGTCACTGAGGGTGAGCAGCTAGGAAGCACAAAGGATCCTGGGAATGAAGACAAGAGAGGCTGAAAGCAGGGACACTGCAGTCAGTACCCTGTACCTTCTCACTCTCCTGTATCTTCCCTTGGCATCCTAGGAACCTCTACTATCTGCCTGGAACTATCTGAACTCCAGTGAAAGGGTTGGTGCACATTAGTTGGAGGACCTTCTTTGTCTCTGTGTTCCAGTGGAATGAATTATCCTCTAATTGAACATGCCTGGGGTCCCTTACTATGATTTAAGCAAAGAGCATTTCTGGATGCAGTATCTGGAGGCACTCTATTAACTCTACAAAGCCCAGGTGGCCTACTCTGAGACTCTGAGCTGTTAAAGGGTGCACTGTGTTGTGACAACAGGTATTTTAAGGCCCACAGAAACCATGGCACCTTGGGGGCTGCAAGTGCCAGGGTCAACAGTACATGTGGAGAATTCTGCTTGTTAAAACTGATTTCCGGGGCTGGAGAAATGGCCTAGTGGTTAAGAGCGCAGACCATTCTTGCAGAGGACCTGGGTTCAATCCCCAGCACCCACATGGTGGCTGAGAACCATCTTTAACTCCAGTTCCAGGGGAATCTGACACCCTCTTCTGACTGCATGACACAGGTGCACAGACCTACATGCAGACAGTACATTCATACACATACAAAAATAAATGAAATAAAAAAAATAGCAAAAAAATCCACCTGATTTCCATCACCTATCTTAGAGGAACAGAATAATGGGCCCTCTCCTCCTTGTTCAGAAAGAAACTACCCCCTCCCTTGTGTCATAACTCACGCAGAAGGGTCATAGTCTCTCCTGAGGACACTGTGGTTGCATTGCGAGGGAAGGTGTGAAAATTAGCCATCCCAGAGATGAGGAAGGGCTGAGGAGCTGCACACCATGTTCCAAGGCTCTGTGCCTGTCTCTTTTCTGTGACTCTGTCCCTCCTCTACTCTCCTGACTCTCTACACATTCCTCCATGACATCCTAGCCACCACTACCTGAGCTTCCGCAGGGGAGCCTAGGCATTCATAGAACCTGACTACAATTGTTGGGCTCCTTACCTGTGATCAGAATCTCCAGAGCATAACTGGGGGCTGACCACTCCAAGGAGGAGTTGTGTCTACCATAGCATCTGTACTGGCCACCATGGGAGCTGTTCACAGGGCCCAGAGGGAAGTTGGCTTGAGAGGTCCCAGACTGGAGAAGATGGCCAGGCTGCTGGAAAAGGACAGTGCAGCCTTCTTTGAAAAGATCAAATCTGTCACAGCCAGTGTCAGAAGAGCACTGCAGGGTCAGCTTCTGTCCAGGGGTCAGGACAGGGCCCTGTTGGCTCTGGAGTGAAGGCTTCCTGGACAGTCCTAGAAGAAAAATGATCCAGGAGTTGACAAGTGGATTCTGGGAGACATCTTTCTTTACCCACACAGTCATGAAGTCTCGTTTTCTCACTCTCTGGAGGAAGGCACAGCATCAAGGAACTTCTTTCTCCCAGTCACACACCCACATAGGACTCCCATGAGATTGGGTTCATACAAAGGTTTTGGGTCTCAAAATGTAACTAGTTTAAAAATGGTCCTGCCTCACCTGATACATGTATTTCCAGGGGGTCACTGGGTGCCGACTACACCCATGACTTTCTCTTGTAGGAGCCATAACATCTGAACACCTCTCTGTTGCTGGAGGTCACATTGCCCAAAGAGAACTGAGCCTGAACCCCAGAAATGTTTATCTTCTGTGATTCCAGGGAGATGAAGTAATTCTCGACTTCCTCAGTCAGAATCAACATGTCATATCTCTGCTGTGAGGTGCACAGTAGGGTCACGTTCCCTCCTGAGGCCACCATGGGGCCAGGCATGGATGACAAGGAGGGTTTATTGTAAACTCCTAGGAGAAAAGAAAGCAGCCTGTTAAATGAGCCCAAATTGTCAAGATGAAATGCACACTGAGAGAGGAAGTACCCAGAGAGCAGAGGACCCCTTTCCTGGGCACCAAGACTATGACTGAGACAACGCCTGTCCTCTCACCTGTCCCCACCAACTCCAGGGTGTTGCTGCACTCTGACAGTCCCTCAGGGGTCTGATAGTAACAGGCGTATCGCCCTGCATTGTCTTCTTCCATGAATGGGATGAAGAAAGTGCCCTTGTTCCTGGGTTCCAATGGGGTCTTTATCTCCAAGGGAAGTTTCTTTCTGTGCTTATAAAGCCTGTACTCCTGGGCCTCTGTGGTCCCCTCACACATGATAGCCACCTGCGTACCCACACTGACCACAGAGCCTGGCTCAGCCCTGATGTGGGGCTTGGGGAATTAACCTGGAAAGAAATCTGTAGGATCTGAATATATCTGCTGTGATCCCAGGAAACTCCCTTCAGTGTCAGGCTATTCCAGGAATCCCCAGAATCAGCCCACACCTCCTTTGTTTTTCTCACTGCCCAGAAGAGGCGCCTACTCACTGGTTGTGAAGCACGCTCTGAGACCAATGAAGACACACTCACCTGGCAGCACTGAAGTCCTCCTGCACACACTGAGCCCTAGAATCTCACCTAGAGAGAGCAGGACTGTGAATGTGAAGGTCATGGTATCTCCTCCCAGTGGATAAACATGTGCTTCTCTTCTGTGCCCCTGTGCATGGCCTTGTGGACAGGCAACACAGGGTGTGGCCTTCAGAGGCTGGAGGCTGCCCATCACATGATCTCATTACATCATCACCCACACAGGAAGGAGAACAGTCTTCCACAGAAACAATCTTTCACATGTCCAGTGCTGAGGCTTGGTTGGGCTCCAGACACGGCAGTCACTTTTTCACACAGATAGATCCATAAGCAGCCTCATCAATCTCTGTCTTATTTGCCAGCACATTTAGGCCCATAATGCAGCAGCACAGTTACCTGGTTACTTCTTCACCTGGCTTTTCCTATTTGAGGGTTACTGAGAGATAGCTCTTCCTTCTCAGAACCTCCCCAGGGGATCTCCTTTGTTCTTCTGTCCAATTCATCTGCATAAGATTCTGGGGTCATAGCCAAGGCCACTCATCTCCTCAGCCCTAAATACATTTTTTAATGCTTTTATTGATGTTTTGTGTATTTCAGACATCATTTCTCAGTTCAGTTTAGACATATTCCCCTTTCCCTACCCCCTCCCCACCCCAGATCATGCACACTGCCATAACTGTCCCACATCTCAGTCTTTTTTTTTTATGTTTAGGAATTCACATTTTCCTCCTTTAATTTTATATTACTCTAAAATATGAATACACACTTTCCACTCATATACAGTAATTACAGAGTCTGAAAGTGAGTGGTGGATTGATCCTAGTGCCCAGTCCCAGAAAAACAAATGGCGAATGGTCTCCCTCATCTGTGGATGCTGACGCCAAATCCCCAGATGAAAGGCAAGCTGAACAACATTATTGTTATATTTTCTGTTTATCTGAAAGCAGCTATGTTGTTATAATGTAAATCTCTAAATATGTTTTGAGAAAGGATCAACTTAAGGACTCAAATAAGAAACGGACAACAGAGACACTGAGCACTTGACGGCTCAGCTCTGCTAAGGCTTACCATGGAGACAACACTGATGAAGGAGGGAGG
Organism: Rhizomys pruinosus; assembly: GCA_009823505.1. NCBI lineage: Eukaryota > Metazoa > Chordata > Mammalia > Rodentia > Spalacidae > Rhizomys > Rhizomys pruinosus. The sequence continues at coordinate 987,627 of VZQC01011202.1, read as the reverse complement.
TGAAGAAAGAAACATCATGGTTCTTGGGGCTCTGGGTTTCTATTTCTGAACAGACTCCTGGATGGAAGCACCTACCTGAGTCACTCTGGGATGAACATTTGGAGCCATTTTAAACTCTACAGTGTTGTTTTTCATGGGGGGGCTGAGTTCTATGAGTTAGGGTCAAGGCTACTGTAATGCCTGAACGCCACGCCCTCTCAAGGGATGTGCTGAGCATTAGCATCTATCTCGCTAAAAAAAAATTATTTATTTATTTTATTATTTTTTATGTGTGTGAATGTACTGTCTGCATGTAGGTTGGAGCATCCGTGTCATGCAATGCCACGGAGGTGAGAAGAGGGTGTCAGATTCCCCTGGAATTGGAGTTAAAGACGGTCCTTAGCCACCATGTGGGTGCTGGGAATCGAACTCGGGTCATGTGCAAGAGCAGTTGGTGCTCTTAACTGCTGAGCCATCTCTCCAGCCTCCTTTTTTTGTAAAATTTTTTATTGTTTTGTGTATTTAATACAGAACATCTTAGTCACCTACCTGCCCCCCCCCACTGGCACCCTCTCATATCCCCATCCCCCGGAATTTATCCATTCTGCCATTTGTGTTAAGATCTATCATGTCAAATTAGTGTCCCTGGTCGTCCTTCAGTGCAAGTTCATCAACCGGGCTCTAATCACACTGTCTAGAGTATCTCCCTTTAATAAGATCTGGTCTTTCTCACCCAGCAGGTTTCAATTGTCAATATTTCTTTGGCTCATTTTAGGGCCTGCTGCAGATTTCCACAGTTTTGTCTATTTGATTTTTCGTGGGTCTCGTGAGTACATACCCCATTGCTGTACGTTCATATGAGCAAGATCCCAGGAGGCTGTAGGACTTCATTTCCAAATGGCCATGGACCTCTTCGCTGGCTGTCTAATCTCTCCACCCACTCTTCCACAATGGTGCTCGAGCTCTGGGTGAGTAGAATTCAACATATGAGTCCTGTTCAAAGACCAACGCTCTGTGGACTTGACTTTCTGTGCTTTGTCCTTTTGTGTTCATAGCTGCTTGTTACACGAGGGAGCGTCCCTGATGAGAGTTGAGAGATGCATTAGTGCTCGCTCTGCCCCTTCTTTTACTATGTTCCATGAACCTTAGGTGTAGAGGTGGCATTTTAGATGTGTCACATAAGGTGGGGAATTCACAAAAATTCTCTCTGTATGACCAGTTGTAGAACTCTATAAAAATTCCATCTATTCCAAAGCAAACTTATTAGATGAGTTAGGACTTGGATAACTGTCCAGAAATATAAGAACAAATATTTTTTTTCTTTTTATTATATATATTTTTTGTGCAAGATTATGGTAGTAATCAATTCTAGACCCATGTCCCCCATCCTATCCCCCACCCCACCAGAGTTCATGCATTCTGTCAAACATGTTTTTCATCTTTTTAAGTCTTTCTCAAAATTCTCAATGTGAAAGTTGACTGTTTTGAGCAGAATTTCATCGTTTCAGTCAGTTCTTTGACGCAGTCTTTTCTGTTGTTGTTGTTGCTGTTGTTGTTGTTGTTGTTATTCTTCTTTCCGATATGCATCACTCCCAACCACTTGGACAAAAGCTCAAGGGGCCATGCACAAGAAATACTTACAACTAGGTAATTGGTCATCATCATTTGTTTTAATGGAACTGTGTTACTTCATTTAACATATCTTCTAGTTCCATCCATTTACCTGTGCTTCAGGTGGTCCTGGGAAGTCCCTGATCTAAGCTCTGCACACTCAAGAATAAATATTTTGCAAATAGTAAGAAACCACATTTGTCTAGGAATGTGACAGTCTTGGGGTATTCTCTGAGATCTAGGACCTCTCCAGTCATGTGTATTTGGGAGTACTAAAGTACCACACATGTTTAAAGTTATCTCTCTTTGAGTGCATTTTGAATCCAATTAGGTAGCTATTGATTACCCCCAAGATAAAAGTGGCATTACTGTCCCAATATAGTTTGCTATGCCAGTCATTGATACCATTTTTAGGCCTTGAAGCTGAGGTGGAGACACTGATTAATGTGCTCCATTATCGGCTTGCATATTGCTCTCTGAAACTATGATAGATGACTCTCAGGGGAGGTGGCTTCCAGGACAATTCCAGCTCCATTACTCCAAATCCTGTGTCTGAAATATGTCCTGTCTCCATCAACAGAGTCTTGCATCAATTTCTGGTGTTTCTCCTACAGAGTCTGATGTAGGCGCTTTCTCAGATTGACAATGGTTTCATTGGAGCCTGGGATATGGATCACTCATATTAAATCTTCATATCACAGCACAACATTGGCTTCAGAGGTTGCACAGTGTGTGACAAGTCTTGTTCCCTATATTGGTCTGTGTATGTGCAGGCATACTGTGATAATATGACCAAAATCTGCACAGAATCATGGTCATGAGCAGGGAAAGAGAAATACAATTTCTCCTCTGAAGAAGGGACCATTTAATACAATGCAGGTCAAAGCTGGGGACCAGTTGGTCTTTGAACATCCATGTGTGCTGTACACCTAGAGACAGGGATATTGGCATGCTGTCCTTATAGAAAATGGTGCTCTTAACCCAAATGCCCCTCAACAGATAAGTGGATGACAAAAATGTGGTACATCTACACAATGGAGTACTATTCAGTGGTAAAGAAAGATGGCATTGGGACTGGAGAGATGGCCTAGTGGTAAAGAGTGCCAACTGTTCTTGCAGAGGACCTGGGTTCGATCCCCAGCACCCACATGGTGGCTTAGAACCGTCTTTAACTCCAGTTCCAGGGGAATTCAACACTCTCTTCTGACCTCTGAAGCATTGCAGAACATGGGTGCACAAACCTAGATGCAGACAGTACATTCATACACAGAAAAAAAAAATTAAAAAAAGAAAGATGGCATTATGAACTTTGCAGGTAAATGGATGGACCTTGAAGCCATTATGCTGAGTGAAGTAACACAGTCCCAGAAAGACAAACAGAGAATGGTTTCCCTCATTTGTGGAATGCAAACACCAAATCCCCCAGACGAAAGGCAAGCTGAAGGACATTATTGTTATATTTCTGTTTATCTGAAAGCAACTATGTTGTTATAATGTGAATCTCTCTATGGTTTCTAGAATCCACCCACCAATTATTTGCAGACTTTGTAATTACTATATATGGGTGGAGAGTACGTATCTCTATTTTAAAGTAATATAAAATTAATGGAGGAAAATGTGAATTCCTAAGCATAAAAAAAGACTGAGAGAAAGATGCAGGACAGTTATGGCAGAATGCATGATCTGGGGTGGGGTGGGGCGGGGGGGGGAAAGGAAAGGAGAATATGCCTGAACTGAATTGAAAAATGATGTATGAAGTACACAAAACATCAATAAAAAGAAATAAAAAAATAATAAAATGATGTTCTCAGAAAGATGCAGGACATTTATGGAAGAATACATAATCTGGAGTGGGGTGGGGGGAAGGGAAAGGGGAATATGTCTAAATTGAGCTGAAAAATGATGTCTGAAATACATGAAACATCAATAAAAGCATTATATTAATAAATAAGTAAGTAAATAAATAAATAAGAAATAAGAAAATGGTGTTCTGTCTTATATGGAGGCTGCAGCCTGTCCCTTCTGTCAGCACACTGGTTGCTGTCTGATCATGTAGGATGGGGAGCCATGTGCATGATTCAGTGGTGGGTCTGCCTCATTATTCCCTGATGTCTTCACAGCAGTGTTGAGAGCTCGGCCAACAGCACTATTTTTCAACCTGTACAGTTAGCTGTGGTGGAGCTGAAAAGAAAGAAGTGCTGTGTTGGCTCCCAAATCATTGCTGAGGGAACCCAGAGCAGAGATAGTCCACAGTATCCACCATGTACCAAGGCCCTTCTCCACGGGATGAGGGGCTGCTGCTGTTGGGACAAGCCTTGGAGCTGGAAAGAGTCTGGTGCCTGCAAACAGCTCTGCATGTGGCCTGGTGTGTGTGCTAATGCAGTCTCCGTTACTGTTGAGAATTTACCTGCAACAAGTAAACATAATGTAGGAAAGGTCTATTAAGGACCAAGTTCTTGATTTCTGCACCTTAATACAGCCAGGCAAGATGTCCTCACTGTGGTGATACTGGCACACCTCTTGTAGATACAACAAAAAATGTTAGCAAAATTTTTCTCTATTCTTGAGAACGTCATCATGTATTCAGTTCAATATCCACCTCCATTTCTCTCCTTGAACTCCCTGTGAAGTTTTCTGTTACTGAGCCAAGTTCTTTTCTTTCAGTAAAAGTAGGTAATCTCATACTGCACAGTGGGGAATCAGAGGAAAATAATAAAGAAAATGTTCCAGGAAAATGCAGAAAGTAGAAGGGACACAAAGGCTCATGAGACAAGATGACCCTTCCTTTCAAGGAGTGAGAAATGTGGGACATTCATCAAAAGTCCACAGCCAGGTGGAGAGAAGGAACCTTACCTGGGGGGAGGTCCACCATTCTGTGATGTTACAACAAGACACATTAAATCCTGAATGTGTTTCTGTGTGCATCTACATGTCTGCCTGGGGTGCATCGGGGTGCTTCTAAAAGTGTAATGAGTGCTTGACAAGATGTTGAATGATTGATGACAGATGTTAAGGAGGGGCTGTGGTGGATCCACAGGAGACAGCAGAACACTCAGGACCCACAGGATCCACAACAGCACCCAGAACTTTCTCTGCATCCAGAGCACTTTTGCTCCCTGGATATTCTCTGTAAACACATCCCCAATATGAGCACCAGGTTTGTTCACAGAAACACCAGGACCTGGAAATCTATTCTCCGGAGTCCACACCAGGAGAGGGCACTGCTGTCTTTGCTGTTGCACTGTGATGCAGAGTGTGTTCTTCTGCTGTGGCGAGCACAGAGAGAGGCTCCTCAGACAGCACAGCCTTCATCTGGACACAAAACTTGGTGTTGCTGAAATGTCAACTCTGGGCTCAGGGATGAGGGTGCCAACCCTTAAATGTAGTTTGAATAGGAAAACTTTAAGACACTGTTGACCACATGTAGTTACATCTCTTGTAGAACAAAGGCCCAGAGGAACTGACGCAGAAGACTTTGCCATGTTTATGTCATGTCAATGCGTTAAAAATTATGCACACTTTTGGGCCTGGAGAGATGGCTCAGCTGATAAGAGCACCAACTGCTTTTGCAAAGGACCTGGGTTTGATTCCCAGCCCTACATGGTGGCTAAGAACCGTCTTTAACTCCAGTTCCAGAGGAATCTGACACTGACCTCTGCAACATTGCACAACACAGGTGCACCCATCTACATGCAGACAGTACACTCATACACATAAAATAATAAATAAAAAATTATGCACATTTTCTGGGCGTGGTAGCAAACACCATTAGTCCCAGCACTTGAGAGTCAGAGGCACACAGATCTCTGTGAGATCAAAGCTAGCCTAGTCTACATAATGATTTCCAGACCAGCTGTGGCTACATGGAGACCCTGTCTCAAAAAAAAAGTAATTGTATAACCTCCCAGCCAATGGATCAAAATGCTTGGAGATTCTATCTCTCCTCATGCACCATCCAGCCTGGCCTCTCTTCATCAGCTTCAACGGTTTTCAGAAATTCACTCTGTGGTAGAGCTGCAAATGTGCTTTCTATTTTGCTTCCTTTTTTCACATCCCCAAGTCTAGCTGTCAGCTCATCCTGAAGTTACAGTTCCTCAATGGGAATATCAGCATCTGTTAAGAAAATTCTCAGAGGGCTGGGCATGGTGGTGCATGCCTTTAATCTCAGCACTTGGAGGGCAGAGGTATGTGGATCTTTGTGAGTTCAAGGCCAGCCTGGTCTACATAGTGAGTTCCAGGACAGCCTGGGGTACAGGGAGACCTTGTCTCAAAAAGAACCCCCCAAAATCTCAGAGACAAGTCTCCAACTCTGAGAAGATGAACTTTCACACCCTCTATATCATGTTGTCCTCCTCAGATTTATAACCTTGTTCTCACAGAAATTAGGTTTAAAAAACTGCTCTTATCTCTCTTGTTTCCTCTGAAATGGAGATAATAATAGAGATGAAAATAAAACAACAGTGGCCTGAAGTCTAAGCACAGGTGAGATCCTGCAGGGACCCTTCCACTTATGGGGGTCCTGTTCCCAGGAAGGTGATATCAATAGTATAAGTAAAGACTCTAGGACCTATGTCAGTTTTCAGTGAGCCATTTATTGTCCAGTTTGGCAAGCTTATATAGACAGAGAGTTTGAGCTACGTACATAACCCCATGCTTGCATACATGCAAGGTTTCAAGGTACAATCTGATAAACAGGATGTGTGGCCTCTCTTCTGAGAGCTGAAGTTCATAAATCAAGATATTTACCTCAGGGGCTGGAGAGATGGCCTAGTGGTTAAGAGCGCAGACCGCTCTTACAGAGGACCCGGGTTCGATCCCCAGCACCCACATGGTGGCTGAGAACCGTCTGAAACTCCAATTCCAGGCAGGGGAATCCGAGACCCTCTTCTGACCTCCACGGCGTTGCACGACACGGGTGCACAGACTTGCATGCAGACAGTACATTCATACACATACAGAAATAAATAAAAATTAATAAAAAATAAAAAAAAAAGATATTTACCTCAGAACTCCGTAAACTTTTAACCAGGCTGATTTCCTCATTCCGCTGATTTTCTCATTTCCACAAGGTCGTGAGACACTGTTCTCGGTGTCTCCTCCATCAGCAAAAAGTAGCAGCCTGATCTTTAAATTTTCAAGTTTGATTTGACTTAGGACATGCCATCCTGATATCCAACAAGATTTGATACTTTCTTACCAAGAAAACCCCTGCCACAGATGTTCAGAACTGGTTGAATGGAAGGAAGAACAAGACTTTGCCTTTGACAGATGGGGAGAACTAAGCCCCATGTTTTGACCTAGTCTGTCAATTATATAATTATCTCTATCCCAAGAACATTGAAACAACTCAGCCTCCAACAATAACCTTCAATCATCCCCAAGCACCTGTCCACCGAATGAGATATTCCTCTTACTCTATTTCACTGATTTTGTTTGTGACCATGAGTCATTACTTAACCAGGCTTTCTGTCAACTCATATCAATCCTTCTACCTCAGCATGTGGCATTCTGGAGTAACAGCCATGAGCTACTATTGGATTCCACTTACTCCGATCTCCATAGCCTAATTGGTGGATGTCTGTTTTAGGGGTCTGTAGAAACCAGATCTATGAAGGGAAGCAGGGGCCAGGATGTTCTTTCTCCCTGTTTAGCTGGTCTTCCCTTTCCCACAATTCCTCTCACACTGGCCACCGAATGGCACCAGACTTCAAGTGATGCCAAGTATGTTGAGGCAAATGATTGCAGATGCCTCGCATGATCACGTCATGGAGACAGAGAGAGGTCCTTCTGCATTGCTTCAGATTTAGCTACTTAGGTTAGACACTGACCTCATCCATTTATTCCATTGTTTCCACTGAAGTTGGGGTTTGAGCTAAAGAAGAAGAGCATCAATACCATGGATGAGGAGATGCAGTCATTTCCCCAAACTGGGATACATTACACAAAAATGCAGTGGAGATGCTGAGGGGTGAGGCAGAGAAACACAGCAGCATTTGTATTTATTACATTGTCGTGGGGGAAGAGTTCTCACCACAGAACACCCTGACAGTTCCCTGCTCCCAATCCAGGTCATGTTGCACAAGCTTTCCAATGCACAGTCCACCCAACTTGTGCCCGAGGTTTAATTCCAGACCCATGGCATCACAGAGTGTCCGTGCTCCAGTTTTACCACTCTGAGTTGGGCACCGTTAACTCTGCCATTTACCTCCCTGCTGCATCTGAGCTCTTTCTCTGGCTGTGCTGAGCCTCAAATAGAAGAATTCCAAGAGTCACCAGGACCAAGCCAGCCATCGTGATCCTGATGAGATTCTCCACTGTTTGATCCTGGAGAGACGAGTCTGGACATTTTAGAAATAGTGGTCAGAGTAGGGCAATGTCACCCCAGGATCCACAGAGGGCACCTGCCTCCCCTGCATACAAGAGTCTGTGTCCATCACCATAGCTGTTCTTACTTACCTGTATTTGAGTCTGACACGTTTAGTGACGGGCTTCTGGTATCATCTATCCCTAAGAATGAAAGAGAAGTAGAACATGTCACATGCTGAGGGGAACTGGGCATCATGCTATTTCCTTTATTTATTTTTTAAATTTTATTTATTTTTCATGTGTATGAATGTACTGCCTGCATGCAGGTTTGTGCACCCATGTAATGCAATGCTGAGGATGTCAGAAGAGGGTTTCGGATTCCCCTGGAACTGGAGTCAAAGATGGTTCTCAGCCATCAATGTGGGTGCTGGGGATCAAACCTGGGTCTTCTGCAAGAGCAGTCGGCACTCTTAACTGCTAGGCCATCTCTCCAGCCCCCTCCTTTATTTCTTATTCCCTACAAGTGTACCATGTTCTCATAGCAACTTGATGATCTGGGATGAACCATACCATTCCCTGATGCTGCAGGATTCTTCCACTCTTCATACAGGATGTTTAGTCCTACTGTGCTCTGTCAGTTAAGAACATCTGTCAGAGTCACTTTAGGGGCTAGGATGAGTGAAAACATAGTGTCCAGTTTTAGAAGTGGCAGAGTACTTCTGTGCACTTAATTCAGTTTGAGAAAGAGGACCCTGTGAGTTCATGACCTTGAGGATGGGCTTCTATCAGTTCATCATGTGGGGAACCATACAGGGGTTCCTGAATGATTTCTAACATTCAGCTTCTGCATAAGGAGGTACAAGTCTGTGCGGCATCCTCTTCTCCACATACCAGACAGATTCTTCAATCATTATCTTATAACCTCTTGTTAACTAAATTCACATGGCTGGAATCACAGCAATGTGACAGACACAGGAGCATGTGTACATCCCATTGCATCCAAATTCTAAATGGTGGCAATGTCAGGAATTCGTTTGTTTTCAGTTGTCCAACCACAGGGGAGCCCACTATTCTCCAATTTATTTCCAATTCCTGGTAACACAGATGGCCCTGGTTGAACTTAATGTATAAAAAAAAATAAAGACAAACACTTTTCAAGGTATTTCTTAGCCATTTTTATTTCTTCTTTTGAGAGCTCTGTGTTCAGATCCATAGCTCATTTTTATTTGGGTCAGTTTTTTTTACTCCTTTGT
>VZQC01011202.1:910541-972750 GCA_009823505.1 Rhizomys pruinosus | reverse complement strand
AAAAAAAAAAAAAAAAAAAAAAAGCCCTAGTGGACCAAGAGGATGGGTTCCTTCACACCCCTGAACTGAAGATGGGATACAGGCTCCAGGGGCAGCGGGGGGTCCTGCCAAGCATTTGTGAAAGAATTCCCAAAGATATGTCTGCCATTTGGAGCCAGACCTGTGGAATACTGCCTGGAGATGTCAACAGCATTTTCAATCTAATACATGAAGGACTGCTCAGGAGTGAGTTTTGAGCTGCATATCAGAGCACTGGAAGAAATTCCTAGAGAAAACTAGTACCCAAATGAGAGACCACATTCAGATCTCACTTGCTTGCCCAACTCTGACTTCTCTTTTATCCAATAATTTATGTCAATTTAGAAGACCAGGTTGGTCCTGTTCTATTCAATCTCTCAATCTCTCAATCTCTCAATCTCTCTCTCTCCTTTTTCATTTTCCTTTTTGTGACTATTTTATTGTGTATGAATTATATATAATACATCTTGGTCATATTTATATGACCTCTACAGCCCCAAATGTCCCTCCGTATGAGTCCACCCACTGGAGCTGGGTTAACCTATCTAGAGTCATTCCCTTAAAGAAAACCAACTCTCTGTTTTTCCAAATGAAATTGAGGATTTTTTCCCCAAGCCTGTGAAGAAGCTCTTGGGGATTTTGATTGGGAATGCATTAAATCTGTACACAAGTTTGAGTAGAATGGACATTTTTACTATATTTATTTTCCCAATCCGTGAGCATGGGAGGTTTGTCCATCTTCTGATATCTTCCTCAACTTCCTTCTTCAAGGGTTTAAAATTCCTGGACAAACTGTCATCCCATGAAAGGAAACAGCCAGAATTGACCAGAGTCCTAAACAACAGCTCCAGAGAAAGTAGACTGTTTTGCTTCTCTTCCACCTGTGCCCCTTTTCTAAGCCTAGAGAACGATCTGCAGAAGAGGGGGTGTGATAGAATGTAAGGGCTGCGATTGGGGTGAATGGTGAAACTACAGCAATATAGACTGGACACTTATTTGATCAACTTGATTGTACATACAAGCTCCCCCAGCTGGATGGTAGGACCCTTGGGCTGTGTGAGTTTGGGCACAACTGCTTGCAAAATGGTTTTACACGAAGGATGCTTGTACTCATAAATTATCACTTATTGTTAAAAAATGAAAAAAATAAAGAAGTAATAGAAAAATTGTTAGCACGAAAAAAAAAGAAAACCAACTCTCTAAAAAGGAGACCCTGTCTCAAAATAAATAATAAAGAAAGAAAGAAAGAAAAAAAAAGAAAGAAAGAGAACCAACTCTCTTTTTTCCAGTAGTCCTCAGTAACCAATAGTTTTTCAGCTAAGATAAGGAATTCTTGCCCATTTTTCCCCTTCTGCGCTGAGTTTTTGTCTAGTTTGAACTTGCATGGGTCATGTGCACCTGCTCAGAGAACATGCAGAAATAGGGGGAATGCATCTTTCAACTTTCACCAGTGGAGCTTCCTCATCCAACAGATGTTGCTTAACCCAGAAAACCATGACTGGCCAACATACAGAGAATAAAAGACTTCAGAGTACATGTCTTTGGGTAGGATGCCTATGTCAAAGCTCTGCCACTCAGGACTCAGGAACCATTGCAGGAGGCAGAGTGGAAGTCATGGATGAACACAAGGAAATAGTTTTCCAGAGAGCTGGAAAGTTATGCATTATCCTTTTGATAGGCTTTCCCAAACAATACAGACTGGCCTGGCTTAGAGAGAGTATCTGTTCCCTCGCCTCCTGAGAGTTAGGGTTCTCTTATGCTGTATGATGGCACTTCTCCACTGCTTTCTCTTTCTGCTCTGCCTTTAGCCATGCGTAACTGTTCAATTGCTCCTCCTTTTCATCTATTTTTCTTGTTAATCTGATAGCTGACTGTGCCTCTCCCTTTTCCACTGACACCACCAGAAAATAACATCTCTTTGCACACAGTACTCAAAATGGATGGAGTTGAAGGAGTACTTTTAAAATACCTTTATTGATTCAGGAATTTCACATTGCGTATCTTGATCATATTTAGATGCCTTCTTCCTTTCCACCCTCAACTTACTCCCCCTCGAACTGCATGTCCTCTGCTATTATTTGTCTTTTTCAAAAGCCAATCGAGTCCAATCTGTATTTCTTGAATGATCTTGAATGTGAGTCTATCCTTGGGAGTCTGATCAACCTACCAGGCATCACTCCAATAAGGAAAACGACTCTCCCTCTCCTGTCATCTATCAAGCACTTGTTTTATAATTGATGGTTACTGTATTTTCATAGTGTCATCATTTTTCACTTTGATAGCAGTTGATTTTCAGGTAGTACTCTACTCCCAAGTAGTACTAAAGATTGAGCCTGGTGCCACAGGTATGCAGGCTGAATTTCTAGCTCCCAAGTTTTACCCCACTCTTGTGTTGAGAAATGACATCGTATGACAACCAAGTACCTCTTGAACATTGAAAAACTTTCCATTGAAAGAAGAAGTCTAATTTTTAAAAATTCAAACAAAAAATTTAGTCTTAGTTATGTAAGTCCCAACATAAAAAAAGACTAGAAACATGGAAACCAATGCAACATGACTCCTTGGAAAATTATTATTCCCACAGTAATGGCTTCCAATATGGGTGAATCAGGTGAAGTCCCAAAGAATTCTAAAGTATGGTTATGTCTAAAAAATTAAAGGACATGAATAAATTGTTGTGTTAATTGCAGGAGAAAATCAAACAGCTGAGTGCAACTAGAAAGAAAATTTAGGATCTGAAAGTGGAAACCAGTAAAGAGATAGAAATGCTGAAGTAAAACCAAACTGAAATGCAGGAAATGGAAATTTTAGTAAACTAGATAAGAATGTCAGTGGAAACCTCACCAATAGAAGAGATCAGAAAGAATGCAGAACACTGGGTTTTAAGATATGTGCATGAGTTGGAGTATTTTGACAATGAGAGAAGTGAATTGAGGCAAAATTACAAACGGACTATTTGAGATTTCTGGAAAAAGATGAAAATACCAAGTCTAATGAATTAAGGCAAAATCACAAACAGATTATTTGAGATTTCTGAAAAAAGATAAAAATACCAAATCTAAGAATTGTGAGCACAGAATAATGAGGAGAACTTTATACAAAAGACATTGAAAATGGTGGAACAGTTGATTTCTCAATTCTAGGGTAGATTTGGCCATCCAGGCACAGAAGACCTTTAGGAGACCAAACAGACAAAACCAGAAAAGGGTCTCCATACAGTTGAAAACTTAAATATATCAGACAACAACAGTGTAGTGAACACTGAAAGGGAGAAGCACAAAGTCTCATACAAAGGCAAACCCATCAGAATAGCAGTACACTTCTCAAGAGAAACTTTAAAAAACTGGGAGTGTACACACCTTTGGCAACTCCCTGAGAATGGCTGACTCGGCCTCTGCAGGGCAAGCTTCCCAAATCACACCTAAACTATCTGCTTGCTTTGGGACCATCAGGGACCATCTGGGACCATCTTCAGTTTCTCCCATTACTCAAAGGCTTAGGCTTCCCTGCTGGCAAGTAGGGACCAGCATATCCATCCATTTCCCATCTCCTCTGCTTGGACCTTGTCAGTATCCATCTGAGGCACTTGAATTGACTAGCTGGGGCCACTTTGGCTTCTTGGAGAGTCCCTGAGTAGCCTGAATGGACCCATCTAGCCCCTCCAATGTAAAAATCAAAAGAAAAAAAAGACCAACCAGATTTTCATACTAGCCAGAAAGCAACCAAGGTACAACCATAATACTAGCAGAATGAACCTGGAACCCCACAAAGGAAGGATTGAGTTTCATACCAGAATCAGAAGTAGCAAAAGAAATGCACATGTCAAAACCACAATGAAAAATCAACATGAAAAAGTAATTTGTCCGACCAAGCATCAAACTGGATTCCCAGTACCCACATGGTGGCTAAGAACCATCTTAGGCCAGGCATGGTGGCACATGCCTTTAATCCCAGCACTCAGGAGGCAGAGGTGGATCTCTATAAGTTCAAGGCCAGCCTAGTCTACATAGCAAGCTCCAAGCCAGCTGGGACTGAAGGGAGACCCTGTCTCAAAAAGACCAAAAAATAAATAAATGAAGGAAGGAAGGAAGGAATGAAGAAAGAAAGAAAGAAAGAAAGAAAGAAAGAAAGAAAGGAAGGAAGGAAGAAAGAAACTCACCTCTCCTTCAAGGATAGGCACTACCTTAAGCTGAAAGGATAGAAAAAATTCCAACCAAATTATTCTTATAAATAAGAAAGAACAGGTTGCAATTCTAATATCTGACAAAATATACTTCAAACTAAAACTGATCAGAAGAGATAGAGGGTCACTTCATTTTGATGAAAAGAACAACTGACCAAAAAGATACAAATATGAACATATACACACTAAACTCTAGTGCACCCGATTTCATAAAAACAGTACTCCAAGACATGAAGACACAGATTAACCACAACTCAGTAATTGTAGGGGACTTTAATACCCAACTATCTCCAGTAGACAGTTCAAAAATGAATAGACAGAGGGATATCTGAATTAAGTGTCATCTTACATCAAATGGACTTAAGAGACACCTACTGAATTTTCCACCCAAGCACCAAAGTATACACTTTCTATTCAGCAGCCCATGAAAGTTACTCTAAGACTGATCCCATACTGGGGCACAAAACAAACCTCAACAGATACAAAACAATTTAAATACTTCCATCCATTCTATCAGACAATAAGGCAATAAATCCCAAATACAAAATAAAGTTCTAGTAACTACACAAACTCATGGAGATTAAACAACACACTCCTGAAAGATGAATGGGTCAAAGAGGAAATTAAGAAAGAAGGAAGGAAAGAAAGAAAGAGAGAGAGAGAGAGAGAGAGAGAAAGAAAGAAAGAAAGAAAGAAAGAAAGAAAGAAAGAAAGAAAGAAAGAAAGAATTTCTGGAACTAAATGAAAAGGATAATACAATGCCACCAAACCTCTGAGACACTTTAAAAGCAATCCAAAAGGAAGTTTATAATTCTAAGTGTCTGGATTTTAAAACAACCAAAAAAGCACAAATAAATGCATTAACAGTACAACTTGAGACTCTGAAAAGACAAGAACAGGCAAGACCCAATCCCACCATGTGAGAACACATAATAAAAATCAGAACAGAAATTAGTGAAATAGAAATGAATGAAACAAATATCAATGAATCTAGGAGCTGTTTCGTTGAAAAGATAATATAGACCGAACCTTAACTCAGTTAACCAAAAGAAAAAAAACAAATCCAAATCAACAAAATCAGAGATGAAAGCAGAAAAATCATTAAAGACGCTGCAAAGGTGCAGAATATTGTAAGAGAATATTTTACAAACCCTTGGATAGGAATCCTATCCACCCAATTAGGGTGCAGGAACCATTGCAGAAGAGCGGGCAGAAAGATAGAGAGATTATAAATCCAGGGAAGGTGGCCCATGACTACATGGAAACAGGAGTCTTACAGGCACCTGGGACATTGCTCATATGATGTCAGCATGTAGCTGACCCATGCAAACTCAAGCAGAAAAAATATAGCATAGAACTGGAGAAATTGGCAGTAGGTCCCAATTACAGCTGAAGAACTATTGGAAGCTGATTAATTAGTGCTGGGGGAGGGAAAGCTGATGGTCTTTAAGGGAGTGACTCTAGATAGGCTTACTAGACCCCGTGGATGAACTAAGGACCTATGGGTACATTAACTTGATTCAATAGCCCTTAGCATAAATAAAAGAATGCATGAAATCCAGAGGGAGGGCAGCCTTTGGGATGGTATACACGGTAGAGAAGAAATAAACATGATTAAGATGTTTTGCATGAAATACACAAAAATTCAATAATTTTTTAACTGAGAAAAAAATGGGAGGACTCGGAACAATGTGTTTAAACTCTGAATGAAAACAATTGCCAAACAGGATTATTACATTCAGCAAAACTGTCCTAATTGAAGGGTAAAGACAAACTTTCCTAATAAAAACAAAGTAACAGCGGGACGTGGTGGCACACGCCTTTAATCCTAGCACTTGGGAGGCAGAAGCAGGCAGATCTTTGTGAGTTCAAGGCCAGCCTGGTCTACAGAGTGAGTTCCAGGACAGCTGGGGCTACAGGGAGACCCTGTCTCAAAAAAAGACAAAAAAATAAGTGACAAAATTTATCCACGACCACTTAGCTGGAGCTAAAGAACATATCTGAATGAATCTTCAGATTGAAGATAAAGATAAACACATTCATGAGGCTACAGGAAAGAATAAGTCCATTTAAAATTGTAGTTAATGGGGCTGGAGAGATGGCCTAGCGGTTAAGAGCGCCGACCACTCTTACAGAGGACCCGGGTTCGATCCCCAGCACCCACATGGCGGCTGAGAACCGTCTGAAACTCCAATTCCAGGAGAACTCCAGTTCCAGAGGAATCCGACACCATCTTCTGACCTCCGTGGCATTGCACGACACGGGTGCACAGACTTGCATGCAGACAGTACATTCATACACATACAGAAATAAATTTTAAAAAAATTAAAAAAAATAAAATTGTAGTTAAACAAATTAATAGGAAAACACAAAACGTCACAAAATCAATAAAATGAAAGGAACTGACACACAATATAAAACATGAAACTTTGTAACTGTTAGGTAAAAAAAATACGGAAAGCACTTCAAGATAAAGGCAAGAAATTTCTTAAACTGACTCGAGAAATTATTCCAACATTTGACAAATGTGAATTATTGAAATTAAAAAGCAATTGTACAGCTTAGAAAATAATCAACCTAAGCCGGGCATGGTGGTGCACGCCTTTAATTCTAGCACTTGGGAGGCAGAGGCAGGCAGATCTTTGTGAGTTCAAGGCCATCCTGGTCTATAGAGTGAGTTCCAGGACAGCTGGGGCCACAAGGAGACCCTGACTCGAAAAGACCAATAATAATAATAATAATAATAATAATAATAATAATAAACCTAAAGGCAGGATACAGAATAGGGGAAAATCTTTTGTAGCTACCCATCTGACCGAGGATTGATATCTAGAATAGCAAAGAACTCCAAAACCTAAATAACAACAAATGAAACAATCCATTCAATAAATAGACTGATGAAATAAGCAGACAGTTCTGAAATGATGAGATACAAATGAAATACAAATCTTGAGATCTGCATAATGAGGAAACCAGTTGACAGGCCAAGATGCATGGGGGAATATCATGGAGTTCCACCTCCAGATGCTGAGGGAGGAAGAATCAGTTTTCTCCAGGAATTAGCTCCCTTAGAGGTTATCTAGTTCCAAATGGACAGCTATATGCATAGGTACATGCAAACACCACTAAATGAACTCAGTACATTATATACATATATAGATGCAGATATAGATATAGATATGGATATAGATATAGATATAGATGTAGATATGATAGAAATAGGTGATTTAGATATAGATAGATATGCATAACATGTATGCTTATAAATGTATGTATGTGTATGCAACAATAATCAGAGAAGAGAACAAGAAATGGACTGGGATTGAGGGAACATGTGAGGGGTGGATGAGGGTCTCGGAGGATAGGAAATAATGCAAAGACAATACTCATGTATGAAATTCTCAAAACTTAATGCATGAACTCAAATGGAGTGGGAAGCATGGAAAGGGGAATGAGTTTAAAATTGGACTGAGAAATGTATGAATTGCACAAAGCTTCAATAAAAATGTTTAAAAAAAGAAATTCTCAAAAATCAAATCTTTTTTTTTTTTATTTTTGAGGCAGGGTCTCCCTATAGCCCCAGCTGGCCTGGAACTCATTATGTAGACCAAGCTGGCCTTGAACTCACAAACATCCTGCCTATGTCCTCCTAGTGCTAGGATTAAAGGCATGCACCACTACGCCTGGCTAAAAAGCTTTAAATCTTGGGGCTGGAGAGATGGCCTAGCGGTTGAGAGCGCTGACCGCTCTTACAGAGGACCGGGGTTCGATCCCCAGCACCCACATGGCGGCTGAGACCCGTCTGAGACTCCAATTCCAGGAGAACTCCAGTTCCAGGGGAATCCGACACCCTCTTCTGACCTCCGCGGCACTGCACGACACGGGTGCACAAACCTACATGCAGACAGTACACTCATACACATACAAAAATAAATAAAATTAAATTAAAAATTATTATTTATTCATTTATTCTTTCCTTCATTTTCTGTTTAATTTTTATTTACTTATTTCTTTATTTTTCCTGTTTCTTTATTGTTAGGTTGTTATTTTCTTTTTTATTGAAGAATACTAAATGAAAATAATAAATAAAAAAGAATAAATTAAAATGTCTTGTGTTAGTTATATATTTGTTTATTTATGTATGGTGTTTNTTCAAGGCCAGCCTGGTCTACAGAGTGAGTTCCAGGACAGCTGGGGCTACAGGGAGACACTGTCTTGAAAAGACCGAAAAAAAAAAAAAAAAGAAATCAAGTAGTAACAAATGCCAGCAAAGAAATGAAGCTAACCATTGTACACAGCTGGCAGACATGCAAATCTGCCTAGCCTCTGTTGCAATCCACATGAAGCTTCTTTGAAAAAGTAAAAATCAATAATTCATATGAGCTGGGTATACCAGTACTGTGTATTTACCTGAAGGACATACCAGAGAGATATTTACATGGCTGTGATTATTGCAGCACAACTCATAATAACTAAACTATGGAAGGAAGATAGATGTCCATCAACAGAGGAGTGCATAAAGGAAATGTGGTTTATATGGACACATGGAATTTTCCAACCATGAAGAATGAACTAGTGTCATTTTTAGGGAAATGGATGCAATAAGAGATTATCATATTCATGGAATAATTCAAAAATGGAAAGGCAAAAATGTGATATCTTCTCTTGTTTGAAGATCCTAGATTTTACATAAATACATAAAAACTTGTATGTGTCTATGACATGAAAGTAGAATTGAAACTGTCTAGAGGAACCAAGTTGGGGCACTAGTGGGAGGGTGAAGGTATGAGATGAGAGAGAGTGTGTGGAAGGGGACAATGTGTTCACAGTACATTGTGAAAAGTATGTAAATGTCCTTAGGAAACAAAGTGCTATGTGCCTCCGTTACACGCCCAATAATATACTTAAGCAAGAAACAAACTAAACACAACAAAATAACAATTAGAAACCAGTTATGTTGGGCTAGTGAGATAACTTAGTCAGTAGCTGTGCTTGCTGAGTGAGTTTCATGGATGACCTGATTTCAGATCTGTAAAACCCATAAACGCCAGAGAGAGTAGGGCTATTCCAAGTGTTTGTAATCCCAGGGCTCCTGGAAGATCACCAGAGACAGGAAGTGGAAATAGGACACTAATCATATGTTCCCAAGGTCAGCTAGCCATCTGTAGGACTAGAAGACTGTTCTTTCACACACACACACACACACACACACACACACACACACTATTTGTGTCATGAAGGGATTCTTACCTGAGATTGTAAGCTCCAGGGGGTCACTGGGTACTGAACACACTTGGGCATTGTTCTTGTCACAGCCATAGCATCTGAACTTCCACTTGTGTCCTGGCATCGCAGGGCCCATAGTGAACAGGGCCTGCATGTGCCCATTTGGGTGTCTTTGTGCATCCTGGGTCCAAGAAGGCTTGTTGGCTCCTTCCTTAGTCAGAAGAAAGCTGCCAAACCCCAACCAGGAGACACATTGCAGGGACACATTCATTCCCAAGGTCACCACAGAGCTGGGCAGAGCTGACAGTTTGGGTTTGCTGTAGACTCCTAGGAGAAAAGATCAAGCTTGTTAAATGGGCTCACACAGCCCACTTTGTCCTTTGGGATCCTTGAGAGAAGACCCCTTTCCTGAGGGCAGAGCTTTAGACCAGGACTCCAGAGAGTCCTCTCACCTGTCACCACCAGCTCCAGGGTCGCACTGCTTGGAATAGCCATCAAGGGTCTCATAGTAACACTGATATTGTCCAGCATGGAGCTCTGTGGTGGCTTGGATAGGGAACTTGGTCGTGTTTCCAGGCTCCAGCAGGGTCTGTCTGCACATGGGTGGTGTGCATCCCACTTTATCCAGATAGTACTGTTGTGCCCCCACTATCCCTTGACACACGATGGTCACAGGCTTCCCCTAGGTGATGACAGAACCTGGCTCAGCCCAGAGGGTGGGCTGGGGCATTGTCTCTGAAAGGAATTTAGAGAGGCTGGGTCCCAATATATCATACCTCAGATTGCAGAACTCATCTCCAGGACTCTCCCACAGCGTGACCATCCACGTGGCACATAAAAGTATTTGTATCCCAGTGGGAAGAAGGGAACTGGGGCAGCTGAGGCATTACTCACCTTCCTGCACTGGAGTGACGGGGCTCAGATTCATCCCTGGAAGAGTTTCCCACAAGAGGTATGCTCCTGAAGCCGGAGCAGATTCTCCCCAAGAGCCTCCTGAGTCCCTGGAGTCTCAGGGACTACCAAAAAAGGTCACTCCCAGATTAGAATATCCCCTCCACACCTTCAAACCTTACCAATGTAGAACAGGACGGTGAGGATGGGGGTCATGGTATTTCTTCTTCCTACTGGCTTAAACTGCACAGATGTATGAAGCCACAGTGTCTGGCCACACTCACAGACACGCAAGACATGGCCACTGCCATCCTTGTCCCCAGTGTCATGAGGCTGTTATTTCAGAAAGAGGAAATGTCTCCTCCAGGTGGCAGGCTCTCACTTCCCCTGACTTGTGGGTAGGTGAGGCTCCAAGCTCTTAGACAGTAACAGATCTCACTCAGTCTCATCCACTGTCTGCCTTATTTCCTGTCTTCTCCTTGGGGTCAGTAAATATCTGTAAATACAACTTTATTCCTCAGTTAATCAAATGCTTAAATGACTTATGTCTAGTCCCTCTTTCTCAGAGCTTCCCCTTGGGGTTTCTTTTATTATTTCAGCCCATCCATTAGCATAGCATATGGGGTCCTTTCCATGTCCACTCATCTCTACAACCCTGGAGATGCTTCAACGAAGATGCAAGTAGATGCTGCAGGGTGAACGCAGAGCAACAGAGATACCCTGAACATTGGACTGTGCAGTTCACACAGAGCCAACCAAGTCCTTTCTCTCCCAGGGATAATCCCTCTCTTAGCCCTGACTGTCCTCCAACTTGCAATCATCTTACTTCAACCCCCCACCCCCACCCCAAGTGTTGAGATGCCAGGCACATATCAGCATATACAGCTTCAGAGTGATTTTTATGATTCTTTATTGAATTTCTGTGTATTTCCTACATAGCATTTCAGTAACTTAATAGATTTTATACCCCCTTCTTCATTGACCCCCTCCCCCAGCTGCTGGGGGATCAAGGCCAGCCTGGTCTACATAGAGAATCTCAGGGCAGCTAGTACTACAGGGAAATCCTGTGGGGGGGAGGGGGTAAAGGAAAAAAATAATTTCAAATAGAGAAAACTGAATGGTACTGGAGATAATGCTGTCAAGGGAAATGAGCCAGATGGGAAAAGAGTTTTTGCATGTTTTCCCTCATATGCAGATTCTAGAACTTAAAAGTTTATGAATGAGAGGGTGGGACGACTTCCTGATTGTCAACTTGATGCACCTGGGAAGAGGGAAGCTCAACAGAAATCTCCCCATCAGATCAGTCTGTGGTCATGTCTGCAGGACATTTTCTTGATTACTACTTGTTACTGGAAGGTCCAGCCCACTGTGGCACATTCCTGGGCAGGTGGGTCTGGGCAGTATAAGAAAGGTATCTGAGCAGGGCAGAGGAAGCAATCCAGGAACAGTGATCCTCTATGACCTTTGCTTCAGTTCCTGCCTCCAGATGCCTGCCCTAAGTTCCTGCTCTGAACTTCCAGATGATGGACTGTAAAGTGGAGGAAGGATAAACCCTGTCCTCACCACATTGCTTTTTGTGGTGGTGGTGGTGGTGGTGGTCATCACAACAAAGAAAAACAAACTAGAACAAAAGGAGAATGTTTGGGAAGAGGAACAGACAGCAGGAAGAGGCATTTAAGAGGGAACTGTAGAAGCAAATGCAGGTAAAGATGACAGGCTTTGATGGAATTGTCATAGTAAAACCCATCGCTTTATGCAATAAACATACACCAAAAATTTTTTCCTTAGAAAACCATGTTCAATATCTTATGTAATATTTTCTAAGCTCTAACAATATTATTCAAAATAAGGAAAATAATTCTGTTATATATTAGTTTATAAATATTATTAGCATATTATTTACAGCATAATGAATCTTAAACTCTTCCCATACCCAATGATCTGTTGAACAAAGTATAAGATCTTTACACAAATACTGAACAGTTTAGTTACATTCTTTGAGTTCTAAAGTGTTAAGAAAGACAACATATCAAAAATCTGCCTCAAGGGCCTGGAGAGATGGCTCATTCATTAAGAGCACTGATTGGTCTTGCAGAAGACCTCAGTTCGATTCCCAGAAGCCAAATGGTAGCCAACAACCAACTATGACTCCCTTTCTAAGGGATCCAATGCCCTCTTCTGACCTCTGTGGGCATTGCATGACACAGGTGCACCTATCCACAAACTCTGACTCAAAAGAATAAGCATATTGTCCCCTCACCCCTCTCTCCAAGATCTATGAGCTTCTTTTTTAAAGTTCCACTCCATAAAGCATGATGTAATTTGGCATATTAAGGGGGAAACAGAAGGAGTTGGAGAAAGGATTGGAACATCATAAATAGAGTACTCATGCATGAAATTTTGAAAATTTTTTAAATTTTTGTTTTAATTTATTATTTTTATGTGTATGAGTGTACCGTCTACATGTAGGTTGGTGCACTCGTGTCATGCAATGCCGTGGAGGTCAGAAGAGGGCATAGGATTCCCCTGGAACTGGAATTAAAGACAGTTCTTAGCAGCCATGTGGGTGCTGGGAATCGAACCTGGGTCCTCTGCAAGAGTAGTCAGTGCTTTTAACCGCTGAGCCATCTCTCCAGCCCCAGAAAAAAAAAATTTTAAATATCAGTGATTTAAAAAGAACATGTAAGTAGGGTGTGGTGGCGCACACCTTTAATCCTAGCACTTGGGAGGCAAAGGCAGGTGGATCTTTGCGTGTTCAAGGCTAGCCTGGTCTACAGAGGGAATTCCAGGGCAGCTGGGGCTTACAGGGAGACCCTGTCTTGAAAAAGACCAAAAAATAAAATTAAATTAAAATAAAAAGAACGTGCGACAGTCCAATAAATAATGAGATGAAAATTCAAAGAAGGTAAAATTGACCATTTTAATTAACACCTAGGAAAACAATGAACCAATAATGGGA
Organism: Rhizomys pruinosus; assembly: GCA_009823505.1. Taxonomy (NCBI): domain Eukaryota; kingdom Metazoa; phylum Chordata; class Mammalia; order Rodentia; family Spalacidae; genus Rhizomys; species Rhizomys pruinosus. The sequence continues at coordinate 959,473 of VZQC01011202.1, read as the reverse complement.
GCTAAACAACTCATTGACAAAATAATCAAATTAATAATTAAAATACCAGCAGTATTTTTTCATAATAATTTCTTCCAAATGTAAAACCTTACATTAAAAAGACCTGGGTTTCAAAAGCTTTACTCAAACAGAAGGAAAAATTATTTTATGCTTATTTTAAAGACTTCCTTCGCACCCACCCAGGGACACCCTTGCTTTTGCCGGGCATGGTGGCACACACCTTTAATTCCAGCACTCTGAAGGCAGAGGCAGGTGGATCTCTGTGAGTTAAAGGCCAGTCCGGTCTACAAAGCAAGTTCCAGGCCAGCTGGGGCTATAGGGAAACCTTGTCTCAAAAACTGAAAAAAAAAAAAAAAAGACTTCTACCCTAGGGTTTTCTCTGTAATAGTAAATACAGTTGCTTGTGACAGCAAAATTAAAAACCTCTAGACAAATATAATTTGTTAATATAAGCTACATCCTTATAATACAGACATGTATATCAGTCACTACTCATCAAAGAAGCTTCTTTTGCAAAGGAAGGAGACAATACAGAGTTTCACAAATGGTCGCCCACAGAGAATAAATGTCTGTGAGATGCCCAACTCTAAGTGACACATCCACAATGGAACCTCTGTATCTAAGGCTCACGGAACATACCGGAACAAGGAGTAGAAAAAGGAGGCTTCTTTGAAGCACTTGGATATAGAAAGTGTATAGAAAGTGGACCCAGGTGTGGGGAGAAGTTCAGAAAGTCTCAACCACATTTTTTCTGGGCTGGAAAAGTGTCTTTTCACCTGAGCTTTCTTTTTCATCGTTGCATGGACAACAATGTTCCATACTTCTTTCAAGTCTGTTATGAGGACACAAAGGACCACGGTCCTCAGTCCCATCTAGTTGCCTAGTGAATATTCAGGATTCGTTTTTCTCTCCCTTTGAAAATAGAACTCCCAGAACTCCACTCCAAGGTTGAGATCTGAATGACTCAGAATGAGGCCAATGATGGGGTACATTCAAGGGGCAAATTTACAGATGAGGAGATGGAGGTGTCACAGATCCAGTAACTGGTCCCCTGAGAGGACTCTTCTGACCCTCCCAATGTGTTCTGAAACTTCCTGTGTCCTCACTTCCTGGGCTGGACATTCCTGGTACTTACCTAGAGTGAAATTCAAAGGATGACCTGAGCTGACGCCATCAGGATCTGAGAAGCAGAATGGAAGGAAGGCGACCCCTTGAGTCTCCTACAGCAGTCTTCACCTGTACGGTATTTATAAAGCCACTTTCTATAAGGACATTCACTGGCACTTCCTGACACTACATATTATAGCCTCCCTTGGGTTGTTTGTATGGCTGCCATTCTTTGGAGAGTTCATTTAGTCTACAAATTTTACCATTGTGACAAGTTTGACAATGTGTTAGATGAAACCAGACTGAGAAATAATATATTTTACATCAACCTTAACGATCAAAATAATTACAGTTTTTTACCATTTTGTCTGATTTTCTTGGCATACCAATTCAGAAATGAGATGCTGGGGATTTTCTGTGGCTCACCTCTGTGCCTATAAGTTTCAATACATAGAAAAGTGTGAAAGTATATTTTGGGGGTTAGGAAAGATTATTGTCTACCTCTCCACTCTCATAGACAATATTCACCAATATGTTTAACTGCAAAATGCAAATAAATAGAAGTTCAATTTTTTTTGGTCTTTTTGAGACAGGGTCTCCCTGTAGCTCCAGCTGGACTGGAATTCACTATGTAGACCAGGCTGGCCTTGAGCTCACAGAGATCCACCTGCTTCTGCCTCCCAAACGCTGAGCTTAAAGGCGTGTTCTACCACGCCAGTTTGTATTTATTTTTCACATTTTATTTTATGCATATGAATATTTGCCTGGATGTAAGTGCACCCCATGCGTGCAATGCCACCGGAGATCAGAAGAGAACACTGGATCCTCTGGAACTGGAGTTATGGATGGTTATTAATCACCATATGGATGTGGGAAACCACACTGGGGTCCTCTGAGAGTAGCCAGTGCTCTAAGTCTCTGATCCATCTCTCCAGCCCCTATTTGTGTGTTTTAAAAGTCTTGGTTAGCATATTTATTTTTTCCATGCTGGGGATCAAACCTGGGGTCCTGCTTGCAAATGCCAGGCAAGGGCTGTGCAAATGAGCCACACCCAAAGATCCTTGCCTGCTTGTGTAAGCTTCATGGGTGTGTGATCCCTGCATGTGGACTGGGCTAATCTCTGTATTTGCAGTTTCATTCATATGATGTGAAAGGGAGCACTATTTTCTGTCTATTTAGTGTCTGTCATTTCTCATCTGCTAGCTCTTTGTGTGCTGTGTGTTAGTGTGTGTTTGTATGTATGAAAAGAGTGTGTGTGTCTATGGTGTGAATGTGACAGTGTCAATTGTTTGTCAATATGTGTGAGTAGGATGAGTGTGCACGTGTAAATATGTGACTGTATTTGTGTATGATAGTGCGAATGCATACATGTGCAGGTTTGAGAGTGACAGAATGTGAGTCTGTGTGTGATGTGAATGGTGTGAATGTATTTGTGTGTGACAGAGAGAGTGTGCATGCATGTGTAGTATGAGAATGAAAGTATATGTGTGTGATGTGAACATTGTGCATGTATTTGTGTGTGCATGTGTAGGTATGGGAGTGAAAGTATATGTGTGTGATGTGTGTCTGTGTGTGGTATAAATGTATGTATATGCTCATGTGTGAGTATATGGTCTGAATGTACATAAATGTGTGTGAATGTGTGTGTTGCATTAGTGTGTGTGAGAGTGTGTGTGTGCTCATAGTGTGAATGTGTGCATCCATGTATCTGGCTTACTTGACACAGTTTGCCTCTGTTGGGTCTTTGTATGTAGTTTTCTCCTTCATCATCCAATAACATCTGTGATTATTTGGGAACATGAAGATGGAATCCAGTTTGAAGATGTAAGGAAGACACACACACACACACACACACACACACACACACACACACGGACTGGTGTTTTGCTCCTTCACCCAAGACTGATATAATGAGCTGGTTATGGCTCAACCTCAGAAAGGAAGAAGTGTCAAGCTGATGATAGCAGCCGCAGGTGCCAGTTATACTGAGGTATCAGAACTGGAGGGGACACAGTGTGGGACAGCACAGTGCAGCCCTGACACTCAGGTCAGATACAGGATGTGTCTGGTTTTCCTGGTAGTCACACAGATGTGGCAACCTCAGAAAGGAAGAAGTGTCAAGCTGATGATAGCAACCGCAGGTGCCAGTTGTACTGAGGTATCAGAACTGGAGGGGACACAGTGTGGGACAGCACAGTGCAGCCCTGACACTCAGGTCAGTTACAGGATGTGTCTGGTTTTCCTGGTAGTCACACAGATGTGGCGAGGTGGAGACTCAGCTTCTGAACTGGCCGAGTCTAACAAGGTTAGGGTGTAAGGATCCTCTCTCTGATCCGCCTGTTTCTATCTCATGTTTCTCTGTTGATCGGGTACATTCATAATTCCTCTTTATTCCCCATATATATGTTTTTCACATAATGGCCTGCTTGTGAGCGTCCCCAACCACTGTGTCTTGTCACTAAAACTCTCACAAAGGCTGATTCTCTACACAGTACCCAATGCTTTTTACCTCCCCAAATCCCAAGGGTTCCCTATTCTGTACCTGATATTACTGTATCTGATCTGTATATGAATGAGAGGAAAGAACGGGTATAAACACTCTGACCTGTAACCCACTATGTCCAGAAGATCACTAGAGTCTGATCACACATAGAGGTGGTCCCTGAGAGAGCCATAGCCTCTGTAAGTTCCAGCGTTGCAGCACTCACAGGAGCTCTGGAGATGCTGACAAGTAAGACATCATAAGGCTTTCCCCCAACAAACAGAAAGTTCTCCCTCCTCTCTTGCTTTCTGTTTATTCTGAACAGAACGAATATCTCAAACCCCATCTCTGAATAAAACTACAGTGTCACCGACATTCCTCATTTCACCTGGCAGCTGGTTGGGCCAAGAGGGAGGGCTTGCTATACAGTCCTAAGAAGAAAAAGCCTGTGAGCTTGAGTGCTTCCCTTTCTCACCCCACTACCTGGGAACTGGATTGGCTGAGGATTTCCCACCCTGACTTTCCTTCCTCAGTGCCCCACCTTCTCTTCCCTGTCTGTCTCGCTACCTAGACATGTTTCTGCCGTTGGTCACTTCTCTGTGTCTAGTCCCACTGGACTCCACCCACGGGGCTTGCTCTTTCACCCACGACTGCTGCTCTCATCTATCTCAGACCTTTCCTTTCCATTTTCTATGTTAAGGTGAGAATGGAAAGCAGGGCATTCTGGGCTCCCAGCTTTCTTTTAAGCCCATTTCTTTTTTTAGGAAAATTAGAATCCGGGACAGAATGTGAAAATAGCGGGAAAGGCAGGCAACAGGAATACCCCATGCCCCCCTCTCGTCCTGCGTTGGCTCTCTTCTTGAGAGCAGGTCCGAGTCTGGATCCATGAGTGTTATTAGCCTCTCCCTGCCTGGCAGCAGCATTGGCATCCTGTTCTAACCGATCCCTTCCCCCTTTCTGACTCCTTGATGTGCCCTTGATCTGAGTCTGTTGTTGGTTGCTACATGCTAATGTAACAAAGGACCAGGAAGGTGAAACTGGAAAATAAACACAAATGTGTTATCTTAGAGTTCTGGCGTTCAGAAGACTGAAATGAATCCACTGTCACGAGTCTCGTGTACTTCCGAAGGCTGCAAGGGAGGTACCTATTTTTAGTTCTGTTCCATGTTATAGATATCTCCTGTATTCCATGGTTTGTGGGCCCTGCATTTTCAGAGCCAGGGATATGGAGTAAGTCTCCAGCTGTCTTGCTATGATCCTTAATACTGTCCTTCTCATATTTGAGATATTGTGGTGACTCTACCCCATGTCTAAAATGCAATACATTCTCTCCATCTCAAGGTCAACTGATTAGTAACACCAATTATATCCTTCAGTATATCGCAGGCTATTTTCTGTTCCAACAACCTAACCAAAACACCCTGGATACTTAATAAGGAAGTTCATTTAACCCACAGTTTGGGAAGCTAAAAGTTGCAGGCCAGGCAGTGTATGGTCATCCACTGGTTAGGGTGCTCCTTGCTGTGTAACAGAATGGTAGACAATAAAACAGGAAACATCCAGGTACAGAAAGGACCACATGTATTGTGTGAGCTTGTTTAATCACAACACACTGAGATGAGAACTAACCAGGGTCTCCAGAGGAGACCATTAATACCTTCTGAGCAGTGTCTCTAATTAATCATCTCATATTAAGCCTGACCTATGAAAATTTCCCTCTACTATAACACATCCACTTTTGGCTTATGGTAGTTTATCAGTCGTCTGATCTTCCTTTAACACGCGTGGCTGCAATCCACATGATTTTCTTCCCTCTCTTGAACCTGGCCTGGCAATCCCACAGGACTGTCAGCTTCAAGGCTGTCTCCTGCCTGCAGGCTGACAGTCTCTAGGCTTAGCTCTTGCAAGGAGGGAGGAGAGAACGATGAGAAAGTTACCCGACAGAATAAGAGAAAGAAAGACAAACAGACAAGGTCTCAGAGAAAGCCCTAGGGAATAGACCCAAGTTTAACGTTGGAACTCAAGGCTTTTATACTAACCCACGCATGGGCCAGGACACGTACACACAATTGGGGGCTGGGGCAGGTAATTGGGACAAGGGAACCTCAGGCTATAATCCAGATCAAAGTACTTTCCTGAGAGATCAAAGGACAGTCCAGGCATCACAGGTCTGTGAGAAAAACAGCAGGGGTAACTGCTCTTAAGTGCTTCTGATAAAAGAATACCTACATTTGGCACAAAAATTTCAGCATATGAATAGTAAGGATATGATACAGACAAACCTTTGACCTGCATGACAAATATTCACAGCTTCTAGAGGAGAGACTATGTATGCCATTACGGGAAAACTATCCTGCCTACCACAGTGCCCAGTCCCCTGTCCTGAAGTCTCTACTACCTGAAACATGTGCAGGTATTCTTGTTGTTCTGGAATCTTACTTGATAGTCTCACTCAAAATATCTGCATTATAAATGTTGGGGCAGTGAAAGGGGGTGGAGAGATGGCTCATCAGTTAAGAGCACTGGCTGTTCTTGCAGCGGACCAGAGGAAAGTTACCCGCACTCACGTGGTAGCTGAAAAGTGTTCCTAACTTCAGGGATCTGACACCCTCTTCTGGCCTCCAAAGGCATTTCACAACATGAGTGACCTTACATACATCCAGACAACACATAGACACATAAAATAAAGATAAACTGATTTTTAAAATATTTTTTAAAGAAAGTTTAAAGAACAAGGGAGGATCTTGCCATTTTCCAATCCTGGTCTTGAGAGGACTGATTCTCTAGAATGGACCTTCCACCTCCCCTGAAGCTCATCACATGTGGTCCTGGGCCTCAGACCTTGATGTTGGTGCTTGCCTATTTCCAGACACCAAGAGGCTTTCTATTATTCATTCTACAAACCTTCTACAGCCCCAATATGTCTTCACTTGTGGCCTAATTAAACTTCTAGAGATAAAAAAAAAAATCACAGTCTGGGAAGATAAAAAAGAAATAGAAAGTACTTTAAAAACTAAACCCAAATTAAATACATGTAATTAAATTTTAGAATGTAAATTTGCAATTCTATATGTCTATTATAATTTTTGAATATCGTTTACTGACAAAACCATACTACCAAGCTTCAACAAGAATGTGAAATTTGTCTCTGTGCCTACATGTGAGTTTGTCATCCGCTCCCTTTCCAAATTACCCACCTATACAAATTCTTTCAATATTTTCATGTTACTGCTTAAAGAAAGCACAGCTGATAAAATATTTTACATTTAAAAAAAAAGGAAATGTTGGTATGATAAAGAACTCTGGACAAGAGCTTTCTTTTTTTTTTAATTTATTTATTTTTTTTAACAAATCTAGACCCATGTTCCCGCCCATTCCCCCACCCTGCCAGAGCTCATGCATTCTGCCAAAACCAGTTTTTCATCTCTTTCTCAGTCTTTCTCAATATTCTCCATGAGGAAGTTGACTGTTTTGAGCAGAAGTTCACTGTTTCAGTCAGTTCTTCGATGCAGTCCTTTCTGTTGTTGTTGTTGTTGTTGTTGTTGTTTCCAGTATGCATTACGCCCAACTGCTTTGGACAAAAGCTCACGGAGGAGCTCTCTTACAGGTGACTATGATTAACAGGGGTCACTGGGTGCTGATAATCCATGCAGGGAATTAGGGTAAAACCCTGCACATTGTAAGTCCCCACATGTGCTGTGGTCACAGGGCCCAAGTCCTAGCTGTGTTAGAATTTGATGCCTTTGAACTCAGGGAAATGGGCTCCATCTTCTTTGGTCAGAAGAACATGTTGGATTCCGCTGAAACTGGAGTTAAGATGGATGTTAGCTGCCATGTAGATGCTGGAAATTGAGCCCAGGTCCTCTGCAATGGCAGCCAGTGCTCCTAACCACTAAATTATCTCTCCAATCCCCAAACAGTAGTTTATAGGAGAGGTTATTGAGAAAATAATTTTATCATTGGCAATACTTATTAGTGTCAAACTTACTATTATTTTTAAATCAAAATGTGGGTATATCTTTACCATATTCATTTTAAATTATTATTAATAGATTAATATAGAAAAGCTGTGTGTAATTTATTTATACAACCAGTAAGTTTAGACATATACATACACCTGTGAACTCATCACCATAAATTATGATATTAACATATTCATAGTCTCAAAAAGGTTTCTCCTATTTCTTTTACTTCCTATTATTATTGTTGTTATTATTTATATGAGGTCAGAATTAACCTGTACCGTCATCTCTTCTCAGTTCACTTTTCTTTAAATGAATATGTTTTTACTGTTCAGCTTGGATTTGAACTCATGTTCTGAAGTGATTCTTTGGCCTCATTGTCTTCAGAAACTGCAATTAGAATGTGCCTGACCATAGCTAGACATACTTGTTTCAGTATAGCAAACACTTTTGTTAACCACAAGCACTGTGGTGTGCAGGATTTCCCTAGGATCTATGCAACCAGTCCAACTTCAACTTTGCATACATTTGTCAGCTACTAAGAGAGGCTGGCACATTACAGGACAACTCCTGTAAAGTTAACATCCCTTGAAGGTGTTGTTTCTGTTCCCTTTCTTATCTTTAAAACTTCAGGACACAACTGAGCATGACCAAGCACATCTCTGTCAGTAATTCTAATGCTATAAACTGAGAATGCCCCACACTTTGTCTTCCATTTTTACAAAGTAAGTGGACCATTCAGAGTCATGTTTATCTGCCATCTTTACTCCACAAGCTGAACATGGGCAAATCCTTCCTGACTGCTGGTTTAACTTTTCAGTAATATGCTCCATTCCATGACTTTGAGGTGTCTAATGCTTAAAATATGTCTGACAGCTGCTTTTAAAATGCTCAGAAAGGCATGCTTCTATGAATATGAAACTCTATGAATATGTAATTTGTCAGGGAGCACAGGGGTGGTGGGGGTGGTAGGTAACTCCTGTCCTTTCCTTACCTCCTGAGGTGATAAACCTATGTGTAAGCTTTTGTTTCAAGGTTCTGTTTGTGTTTGGATTTTCATCCACTAAAATGTGATTCAGTCATCCGGACTGGATTTTTCCACTGAAGGCTTGTCGGTTTTGTTATTGACTTTCAACAGGAGACCCATGAAGAAAGGTGGTCTATCTAAAAGAAACTTCTTTGACATTAACCCATTGATGGGTAATAATAATGCTTCGATGCCTTTGTTCTCGTTGATACTGACTTCATGAACATGAGAGTGCAGATATGCCTTTGAGACACATTTTTGTATAAACTCAGAGGGCACTACTTAAGATTTCTTTTATTTTCATTTTCAAGAATTTCATACATGACTATTTTTTTCACCAAACATGATTATTGTCTTTGCCCAGTTTCCCTTGCAGTCCCCACCGACCCCTCCTGTGTCCTCCACTCTCTCTCAATTTCATGTCCTCATCTTTATTATTGTTATATTATATACATATATTTATTTTTTTAATTTTTTTAATTTCTGTATGTGTATGAATGTACTGTCTGCATGCAGGTCTGTGCACCCATGTCGTGCAATGCCGCAGAGGTCAGAAGAGGGTCTCAGATTCCCCTGGAACTGGAGTTGTCCTGGAATTGGAGTTTCAGACGGTTCTCAGCCACCATGTGGGTGCTGGGGATTGAACCCGGGCCCTCTGTAAGAGCGGTCAGTGCTCTTAACCACTAGGCCATCTCTCCAGCCATATCAATATATATTTAAACTACATATAATGTGCTGAGTCCAGGCTGGAGAGATAGCATAGCGGATAAGAGCACTGACTGCTCTTGCAGAGGACCCGGGTTCAATCCCCGGCACCTACATGGCAGCTAAGAACCGTCTGTAACTCCAATTCCAGGAGAACCCCAGTTCCAGGGGAATCCGAGACCCTCTTCTGACCTCCGCAGCATTGCACGACACAGGTGCACAGACCTACATGCAGACAGTACATTCATACACATACAAAAATAAATAAGCTAACCACATACAGTCACCCAAAACAGCTTGGGTGAATTTGGTGAAATCTGCAACTTGATTCCAGCCTATAGGCATGTGTAATACAACTGTCCTTTGTGAGACTCATGGGTCAAAAAACAAAAACCTAAAATAAAAAGGGGGGGATACAGATATATATGAAACCTTTTTGTTAAAAATTTTGCAATTCAAATCTTAAAACTAACTACGGGAAAAGATTTTTATGTTCCAACAGGTCAAAATGTCACCAATTTAACAGCTGAGAAAGAAAAGATACAGCTTTGCATTGAGTAGGATGTACCAGGAAGTGCCAGCAGAAAGGTTGGCCTGTCTGAACATTGAAAGGTAGAAAAGCCTCAGACTGCTACAGACATCAAACCCCTCTGTGGATCCTACTTGTAACAACTATTTATAATGAGTCCTAAGGAAACTTACCTTCTAGGCACCGCAAAGTTTTAATACGAGATACTTTCTTACCTACCCTCCATAGAACAAGGAGAAATATGATGATGATGATGATGAGGTCGTTCTCTAACTGTAAATTGGAGCCAACTGCTATAGAGGTAATCTCTTATAAAACTGGTAAAACTGCCTTCTTTAATTGACTAATAGACATAAGAACTGTGAAAAGGATTACTCTCTATTCAGAAACAAATATGATACTAAAGTCTCCTTAAGCTATGCACTTAAGCAAAATATATTAATATAGGAGAGCTCTGATATCAGCAATGGATTATTCTACCAAGGAGATGTTGGCCAGGGGATCCAAGCCTCCCCAAAAGATAAAGGCTTCTTGCCTGTAAACTGGGATACCTGCAAGAAGAGAGGTGATAAGGCCCTGCTGTTGAAGACCAGATATAAGCATGGGAAAGATGTATTGAGACTGCACTTTCAAGTGTACAGTTGGTCTCTGGAATACCAGAGAGTGTTACGAAAGGCCATTAAACCAATAAAGCAAATATAGGTCTCCTTGAGTCAAGCAAGACTTCTCTGTCAGCACCAGATACACCTACCTGCCTGGAAATACTGTGCAGCTGTGGCAGCCATATGCCTGTATATCCCAAATCTAATTGGCTATTATCTCTCTCCTTGGAAGAATAACCCACGGCTGATGCCACAAGCTTACATCCTCTAGTGGTTAGGAGATGTTATAAGCCACAGTAAGACCCTGTCATATTTTACAGAAAAAAACGTAGTTCATGGATTAACATACCATCCAAATATCTGTGTCTATACCAAAGTAACCTACCATAACAATTAGTACTGTTTAAATACCTATATATGTAATTGCTTGTGCTTCATTAGTAGGATTGAAAGGTTATTCCTGGACAAACTGTCAGCCCATGAAAGGAAACAGCCAGAATTAACCAGAGTCCCAAACAACAGCTCCAGAGAAAGTAGACTGTTTTGCTTCTCATCCACCTGTGCCCCTTTTCTAAGCCTAGGGAACAATCTGCGGAAGAGGGGGGTGTGGTAGAATATAAGGGCTATGATTGGGGTGAATGGTGAAACTACAGCAATATAGTCTGGACACTTATTTGATCAACTTTATTGAACACACAAGCCCCCCAGCTGGATGGTTGGACCCTTGGGCTGTGTGGGTTTGGGCACATCTGCTTGCAAATTAATTTTACATGAAGGATGCTTGTACTCATAAATTATTACTTATTGTTAAAAATGAAAAAAAAAGAAGAAAAAAAAAAGAAACACAGTTTGGGGCTGGAGTGATGGCTCAGCTGTTAAGAACATCAGATGTTCTTGTACAGGACTAGGCTCAGTTCCCAGCATGTACATGATGGCTAGCAATGATCAACAACTCCAGCTCCAAGGGACTCGAGAGGACCTTCTTCTGGCCTCAGCATCAACTGCACCCATGCGCACTTAGATACATGCAGGCAAAGCAGTCATACACATAAAATAAACATACAAATAAATTCTTTAAAAAGAAAAAAATAAAATAAAAAATAAATTAAAACAATAATGTGCTGAGTCCACTGAGTCCATCAGTGATGCTCTTGTGCACCTGTGTTTAGGGCTGCTGACTTGGTAATACATAACTTCTCAGGGAGCTAGTCCCCAGAGAAAACTGATTCTTTCCCTCAGCCTCCATTGATTGTCTGTAGCTCTTTGTCTTGATGTGGGACCCCGCGACTCATTTTACTTTTATTTATTGTGTGTCTACATGTGAGTGTATTCAGAGGCCAGATGAGGCCACAGGAGCCCCTGGAGTTGGAGCTACAGGCACCTGTGAACTGTCTTTATGGGGTCTGGAAATAAAATTCCAGTCATACACAAGAGCAGCAAGTGTTCCTAACCACTGGGCCATCCCTCCAGTTATGCTGACAAAACTATATGGTGTATTTACCATTAAAGGAAGGACCACCATGCATAAAGAGAGATGTACGTCCACCTCCCACAGCCTGTCACCTAAATTAAACTTCAGAAATCAGCAAATGTCAAAAATTAGGGGATTATTTTTTTTGGTATTTTTGAGACAGGGTCTCCCTTTAGTCCCAGCTGGCCTGGAGCTCGCTCTGTAGACCAGACTGACCTTGAACTCACAGAGATCTTCCTGCCTGTGCCTCTGTCTCCTGAGTGCTGGGATTAAAGGCTTGTGCCACCACACCTGGCAAAAATTAGGGTTTTTAAAAGCATTATTATTTCAGTGAGAGATTTCCATTTCTCCACCATACCATCCATCAAACACAAATGTGTTGATGGCAATGTTGCTGAAAACTATTTCTAGAGAAATTAGTCAGGAGCACTTCACGAAAAGAGAAGTGTCCAGGGGAATCATCTTGTATTTATCGATTTCAGGTTGGAATCTGATTTCACCCATTCTGTTATTTCACAAAATGTTGAGTTTGAGATAACAAAATAGAGGATTAATAGTGTGCACAAAGGAATGAAGTAATTTCTCAAACCTGGGATACATGATATAAAAGTTCAATGGAAAAGAGGACCTTTTCGGGTCTTAAGGGGTATGAAAAGAAGGCACCAATCAAAGAAAGCCAACAGCATTTGAGGGGTACTGTCCCAATGGATGGGGGCAGGGTTCTCTCCACAGACCACTCTGACATCCAGCATGTACCCAACCCATGTCCTTCCCCTTGAGAGTCCCAGCACTGCTCACACACATGTGCCCCAGATTATCCTGCTCTGATTGAAGGATTCAGTTCTGTCTCTGTCACACCAAGATATGCACTGTTTTCTCCATCTCTCTACTGTCTACCTCCTGCCTTCATTTGAGTCCTTCTCTGGCTGTACCAATCCTCACACAATATAATCCCGAGGACTACCAGGACCAAGCCAGAGATAGCCAACCGGATGAGATTCTCCACTGTGTGATCCTGTGGGTGTGACTCTGGGAATTGGAACAAACAGAACAAAGAAATCAGTGCAGTTCTGAATTAAAATGCAATTTTAAGAGACAAAAGCTTATATCCAAAAGAAAAAAAGTAGCCCCAACCCAATAATTTTCCTGTATACCTTTATGATTCAGTAAATATAAGGCTATTAAAATGCTTAATCTCCAATTATTAAAGCAATTGAATAATTCACAAATTTTCTAATGAGCATACAGAACTTTAATGAACAATTTCAAAATATTTTAAGGTTTATTAGTAATATGCAACCTTGGAAGACATCATAGCTCAGTCTTTAAAGTGTTTGCTATACCAGCATGAGGAAGGGAGACTAGGGTTTAAAGGCTTAGTAGGGATTGAGGAATTGGAGACAAAAGAGGATTGGGAGCAGAATAACCAATACTAAGTATATATGAATAAGCCTTATGAAAACCCACTGGTTTGTAAGCTAATTAAACTAAATAGTATATCTAAAAAGGAGTTTAGACAGAAGTTTCTTGCATACATGGCCAATGTTCTTCCCAGGAGACATGAGCTATTAAATGAAAATCTCAGTGCTGAAAAGGAGATACTACCCTATGAGCTGAAGAGATGCCCAGAGCAATACAGGCTATGGCCTTTCCTCTTGATTTACAGTAAATATATCCTACTGCTGAAGACAGCCTTCACTATGGATTCAGGAAAGACATAGAGAAACCAGACTTGAAGTGATCAGAAAATTATTTCCCATGCTGGGAAATTAAAACATATCATTTTAGGATAGAAATCCATGTGTTTTAAATTAAATTTCTATGTATTGTTTTGAGATATCAGAATAGCAAGTAACAGCAGTCAAGTACAAACAGAAAATGTAGACTAGAAAAACATCGACTTTAACACAAGCCTTGCCGGGCAGTGGTTTCCAGAATCATTTCAGGAGCAGGTGTAAATGCTGAGAAAACCAGTGCTGACTTATGAGAGTGACTTCTAAACAAACAGGAGTTCACAAATCTTTTGACATTTTTTTAACTTTGAGATTTCCTCCTTGAGATCTGAGAACAGCTAAGTAAAGTCATGTGCATATTACCCCCCTCCCATGGCTTTTTCATCCCTAAAACACAGTGAGAGAAGCAAGACAGTCTAGGCAGGGCTGGGGAGGGAGTGGGACTGGGATGCGCCCCACATCAGAAGCCCCTGGAGGTCAGGAATGAAGAGTCCTGGGAGACCATCCAAGCTTCTCCTTGTTGAGGTGGGGTTGTCCATGGCTTTCTCATCTGCCACCTCTCAAGAGGAGACAACATACAAAGATTCAGTCCTTTGAGGTGACCCTGAGGGTCAATGTCACAGCACTCATGGGCCATTCTGCCTGCCACTGTTGATATCAACCCTGGCCTTAGGCTTGGGGAAGTGGAGAGTTGGCTGCCCTTTTATTGGATGGAAAGAGTCTGCAAAACTCTGATACTAACAAAGTAGGGTCATGCCCTCTTCTCTGGAAATCTTGGGGCCTGGCTGCACTGAGAATGTGGGTGTGACCAAGAGCTGTCCAGAGAGGCTGGGTGAGAGGCTGCCTACCTTATGGGCTGAGATCTCACCAGAGTCCATCTCTGAGAACCTTTGTCCTTCTGTCTGTTTGCTGCCTCTGCCTCTGCCAGGCTGCATCTACCCATCTTTCTCCCTCATTAACACCTTTACTACTCCTGTCTTGTCTCACTGTCTCTCTTCTTCTCTGAGACTTTCATCTATCATCCTACTCATCATCCTGGGCTCTCCCAGAAGGTTCTGTACAGAGTCTGGGTCTCTAACTGGACCCAGAGGGCTCCTCACCTGTGCCCAGATAGGGCCCTGCTGGACTAGATAGGTGGGCTCTCTAAATGGCATTAGACAGATGGGCTGGGGACTGCAGGTTCAGTTCCTGACAAGTACCTTTCCCTCCTATCCAATCTTACAGGTCTCCATGTCTCTCATGAGTAAAGAGCCCTTAGCTCCCCTCAAGCACATGGGACTCCCTTGAACAGGGGGCTCTTGGCAGAGTTTAAGACCTCAAATAATTATGTCACAGATGGAGCTTCCTCACCTAATAGCAGAAGCTGCAGGGCATCACTGGGTACTGACCACATGTGGGAGGTTCTTTGGTAGTAGCCGTAGCATCTGAGTTCCCATCTATGTTTGGAAGTCACTGGACCCACAGTAAACAAGGCATGAAAATGCCTATTGGACTGTTGCTGGGAATCCTGGGTCCAAGACATATTCTGTTCTCCGTCATTGGTCAGAATGTACCTTCCATACCTCTGCTGTGAGCTACACTGGAGGGTCACATTCCTTCCTGGGGTCACCTGGGTGCTGGGCAGGGCTGAGATGCTGGGCTGCTGATAGAAGCCTAAAGGAGGAGGTAGGATATTAAGTGGGAAACTCCTCTCCCATTGTCCAACACCCAGCCATGAGAGGAAGGTGCCCCTGAGAGCAGACCCTTCCTGAGGGCATAACCTGGGTTGGGGCCCATGGAGGTCTTCTCACCTGTCACCACCAGGTCTAGGTCATCACTGTGCTGTGACCATCCAGCAGGACTGCGATAGCGACAGTAATAACTCCCTGCATAGTGCTCTGTCATAGATGGGATAGAGAAATTGATCTTGTTCCCAGGCTCTGGGGAGGGAGGTGTCTCCCAGGGTTTTGAACTTTCCCTTTTATGCAGATAGTACACCTGGGCTTCCTCAGTCCCAAGACACCAGATCGTCACAGATTGCCCCTTTGCAACCACAGAGCCAGGCTCAGCCCAGATGGTGGGTATGGGGAGTGAACCTGCAAGGAAATCAAATATTGTGTCCCAGGGCCTTCCTCTCCTTTATTCTACCTCCAAGTCCCAGGAGACTTGAGGCCTCCCAGCATCAGCCCACGCGTGTTGTTGTCCATACACAGTGCTCAGAAGTGGTCTTCTGTTCCTAGTGTGGAAGCAGGATCTAGAAAGACAGGGACCGACTCACCTTCCACCAATGAAGTCCTGGTTCCCAGCATCAGCCCTGGAAGAGAGTTCTCTGTGAAAAGTTTTCCCCTGAAGGTTGAGCAGGTCCTCTCCTCTCCAGATTCTGACTGCGGCTTGAGGTCCATCCCAGTCTTGGATGCCACCTCCACCCTTCAAATCTCACCAAGATTGAGCAGCAGCATGAGAGTGGGGATCATGATGTCTCCTTCCAGGGGGCCCAGCAGTGCAGACAGATGAAACCACAGTGACTGTCAGGATAGATTGACTCATGGGGTGAAAACTGTAGGTACTGAGCTCTAGGTCAGATGTCGGATCAGGAAGAGGAAATGCAAAATTAGCTGACTGGCAGAATGCTTGTGTAGCAAGCACAAAGGCCTGGGTTGCATATACTGTACCACAGGAAAAAAATAGAGGAAGTATCCCACCCAAGAGACAGAATGTTGCTTGCTCAAGGCTGCAGCTAAGCTGGGTGTCAGGTCTCCAGTGAATATGCTACAGAATAACACACGCTAACTCTGCCCCAGTTCACCTCCTCTCCCTGAGTCTAGTAAGTAGCTGCAAATATGCCTCATCTCTTCCTAAGAAACCACTGTCAAGTGAGTTTGACTGTGAGTTTGTTGTGTCCTGGTTGAGTTTTCCCTTGTAGGAATGAGATGAGTTTGTTGGAGGACAGATTAGCTCAACTGGCCATGAATGTTAACAAGAGATACTGTGTGATATTGCAGGAAGATGGAGTTTTGTGGAAGGACTTAGAATGGTGGAGGGTGATGGCTGAGGGGGTTATTAGAAGAGGCTCTAGAGTGGTGAGGGGCTTGGGCTGGAGTAGGGACAGGAGTCCGGAGTAGGGCAAGAGGCAGACAAAGTGATGACATCAGTAGGAATCTTGAGTCTCACTAAGCCTGAACTGTGCTGAGACCAGGACACAGCAGCATGAAAAGGGAGGAAACTGAGGATGGTGTCTACTCTGTGCCTGAGTTGACTTGAGAATTAAAGTGGCTGTCACAAACAGTACCAGGAGAAGGGATTTGGAAAAGTGTTAAAAAGCCCTAATTTACTTGCAGAAAGAAGTTAATTTTCCTCCTGATGAAGGCTTCTGGTTAGTAGCTGGTAACTTCCTTCCTCTGACTTCCTCATTGCTGTCAGAGGCAGCCCCCTCAACTACCTCCATCTGAACTTCCTCATGATTTCTCCTAAGGTCCTCTTGTCTCCTGACCACAGCTCCTGATCTAACCATGGAGATTCTGTGTCAATGCCCAAGATGTCAGCACTCACTGGAGGAAATTCACTGGTTTCCATTTAAGATATGGGCCAAGGATCAACATTTACCAGTATTGAGCCTTAAGCAGGTAACTCCTCCTCAGGTTGAATGGTGGTAGTGTCCTTTCTTTCAGGGTTAATGTAAGGATGGGCCAGTCCAGAGACATGAAAGAGTTTAAATTTGTATTTTAATCCTCATAATAAGAAATAGGGGTGAATTTCTGCCTGCTTGAGTTTGCAAGCATCTTGTGCATTCTGTGATCACTGATGTAAAGTCATATGAACAAGGTCCCAAGAGCCTGCAGGACTCTATATCCAAATGGTCATACACCTCCTCCCCTGGCTCTGACAATCTTTCCACCCTCTCATCCACAATGGTCCCTGAGGCTTGGGTGGGTGAAGTTCAATATAGGAGTCCTGTCCAAGGTCTCACACTCTGCAGACTCTTATTCTCCATGCTTTGGGCATTTGTGGCCAGTACATAATTATGGAAATGGGCAGTAGTCCCCAGTGTTAGCTGGAAAACTATTGGGCAGTGGGTTACTGGCCACTGTCAAAGAAGAGTTGATCTTCTTTAAGGGAGTGACTCTAGATAGGCTCACTAGACACCAGTGGATGTACTTGCACCAAGGGACATGTAGAGATACCAACTTGACTTGTTAGGCCTTAACATAAATCCAGTGGGGGGGGCACAGATGTCTGTGGGAGAATGCTGATGAGGAAGGGGGTATAAAGATGATTAAGATGTTAGGTATGAAACATACAAAAAATCGAGAGGAGGCAGCACCACAATGGGGGGAATAGATGAGCCCAAACCACATGGACTCAGCACAGCGCTGGGCACAGCTTCCTGCTAGCCAGCCAGACTACCTCACCTGGTTCAGAGTGCACAGAGGCTGGGCAAAATCAGACAGAGAGACAGACATCCATCAGGACCAGAGGAGGCAGTGTGTAGGCATTCTTTTGGCAGAAGCACTTAAAAGCAGTTAGCAAGCAGCCCATGCCTTGACCCCTGCTGTTATCTTCACAGACCTGTGAAGCTGGGGTTGTCTTTGATCTCTAGGAAAGAACTTTGATCTGGAATATAGCCTGAGGTTCCCTTGTCTCAACTGCCTGCCCATCCCCCAATTGGGTGTATGTGTCCTAGCCCATGCAAGGGTTTGTATAAAAGCCTTGAGTGAAACTACAGCGATGTAGTCTGGACACTCATTTGATCAAATTGATTGAACAAACAACATGTCACCCCCCACTGGATGGTGGGGCTGTGGGGGTTTGGACACAGCAGCCTGTAGATTGGTTTTGCAAGGAAGATGCTTGTACTCATGGATTATCACTTACAGTTAAAAAAGGAAAAAAAAAAAACCTGAAAGATGAAGGACAGTTATGGCAGAATACATGATCTGGGATGGGGTGGGGGTGGGGGGGAAGGGAAAGGGAAAAATGCCTGATCTGAATTGGAAAATGATGTACGAAATGCACAAAGCATCAATAAAAAAAATTAAAAAAAAATAAATAAAAGTCTTGAGTTACAACATTAAACTTGAGTCTACGTCCCTGACCATTTCTCTGAGTCTATTTCTTTTATTTCATTCCTCGGGTGAGTTCCTATGTTTCCCTTCCCCCTCCTTGCCAGAGCTAAGCCTAGGGACTGTTGTCCTGCAAGCAGAAGACAGCCCTGAAGCTTGTAGCCTTGTGAAGCTGCCCGCCTGGTTCTAGAAGGGAAGAACATCATGTGGATTGTGGCCACACGTGATTAAAGGACCAACAGATGATATATAAACAACTGAGAGGTCTTGCGCGGGTGCCATAGTCAGGTCGTGTGTCTGGGATTCAGGTGCCAGACCTGCTAGGATCACCTGGAGCAGACCGCCACTGCTCTAGGCAGGTACTGGGGCGTGAGCTAAATCAGGAATCCCCCCGCCCCCACCAACAACTGGAATTGAGGAGAGATTATCCAGTGGATTAGGAGAACCTTCAGAACAGGAAAGGAAGAGTGATTTAGACTTCCAATATCCAATATATAAACAAAAGTGAAAGCCTGAAACCTAGACAAGTCAACACTCCATAAACGGGGGGCGGGGGGGGGGAGAAAAAAAGCATTGGAAGGAGGCAAGCAAAATAAAACAAGCTTTCAGCCTTCAACACACTGAAAAGGTATTTGAGATTTTAATCACAAAAGAGAAACCCACATGCCAGTGACACGGCAAAGGGACAACATGGAAATGGTGCAGGATAATTCCGCACCAAGCTCTACCAACCCAGTAGGAAATAGCTACAATGGGATCCCCCTGGAGGTGACCCCAGAAACAGACCTTAGAGGAATAACTGCAGAACTATGCAGAGAAATTAAAGAAAATAAAGAAGAATTCAGAGATATAAAGAGAGAGAATGAAAAACTCAAAAAGGAGCTAGAGGGATACAATGAAAAAGTTCGAAAAGAACTAAAGGAAGGGATTGACAAACTCCAGAAAGAACTATATAGAGAGAAAAACAAACACCTTAAGGAGACAGAAACACTGAAAAAGAAGCCAACCAAAGAAATAAGGAGCACCAAGAAGAGATTGAGAAACTCAAAAAGGAAATGGATATATTAAAGAAATCACAGGATGTAATGAAGAAGGAACTAGAACACTCATCCAATCAAGAGGAAAGGAAAGGAAAAAGCCTCAGAAATAGAATGGAGGAAGCAGAACAAAGAATATCAGATCTGGAAGATAACACAGAGCAACTAAAAAACTCAAATAAAAGTTATGAAAAATTTAAAAATACACAAAAGTGGAACAACCAGGAAATATGGGACACTATGAAAAGATCAAACTTCCACATCATAGGAATAGACAAACCCATTCAAATACAAGAAGCACATGGGACTCCAAATAGACAAGATCAAAAAAGAAACTCCCCATGCCATATCATAGTCAAAATGCTAGATGGCCAAAACAAAGATAAAATTCTGAAGGCCACAAAAGAAAAACAAGTCACATACAAAGGGAAACCCACCAGAATTACAACTGACTTCTAGACACAAACCGTGAAAGCAAGAACATGGAGCAAAGAATTCCCAGTGTTAAAGGACTGGATGCCAACCCAGAATACTTTACCTAGCAAAATGTCGATAACAGTTGAAGGAGAGAGAAAAATCTTCCAAGACATAAACAAGATGATAGAATACATGTCTGGAAAACAAACTCTCCAGAAAATACTTGAAGCAATTCAAAGGGAAGAAGAGAGGAGCAACTATCCTCAAGCACCTAGAAAAAGAAACTAATAAAAATATAACCATAGGAGTAGAATCAGAGACTAAAAGTCCAAATGGATAATAAGGTGAAAGGAAACAACATCCATCTTTCAATTATAACCATAAATATTAATGGACTGAACTCCCCAATCAGAAGGCATACACTGGGAGAATGGATTAGGAAACAAAATCCATCTATATGCTGTCTACAAGAAACCCATCTCAATTTCAAGGACAGGCACAAACTTAAGGTGAAGGGATGGAAGAAAATATTCCAAGCAAATGGTACCGAAAAGAAAGCTGGTGTTGCTATTCTAATATCAGACAAAATAGACTTCAAAGCAAAAGAAATCAAAAGAGAAAAAGAGGGCCATTACATCTTCATTAAAGGAACAATTGATGATGAAGATCTCACAATCTTGAATATATACGCACCAAACGCCAGCACACCAAACTTTGTAAAGATAATTCCCCAGGATCTCAAGGCTCAGATTAACCCCAGCACACTAATACTAGGGGACTTCAATACCCCACTAAGTCCTTTAGACAGATCAACAGGACAAAGGATAAACAGAGAGACATCTGAACTGAATGACACAATACACCAAATGGACCTCACAGACATCTATTGAATATTCCACCCAAACACCAGAGAATACGCTTTCTACTCAGCACCCCACGGAACATTCTCCAAAATAGAACATATACTGGGACACAGGGAAAAACTCAATAAATACAAAAAGATTGAAATAATCTCATGCATTCTATGAGATCACAGTGCAATAAAACTCAATATCAGCACCAGGATAAACCCTACAGCATAAAAGAACACATGGAGACTAAACAACACTCTCCTGAATAATGAATGGGTCAAGGAAGAAATAAAGAAAGAAATAAAAACATTCTTGGAACTGAATGACAATGATAATACAACACAGCAAAATCTATGCGACACTTTAAAACCAGTCCTAAGAAGGAAGTTTATAGCTCTAAGTGCCTACATTAAAAAAAAAAAAAAAACGAAAAAAAAAAAACAAAAAAAACAGAAAGAGCACAGGTGAATGATCTAACACTCCAGCTAAAGGTATTTGAGAGACAACAACAAATGAACCCTAAACGCAGCAGACAAGAAGAAAGAAGAAAAAAAAAATCAGAGCCGATATAAATGAAATAGAAACAAAGAAAACCATACAAAAAATATCAGTGAATCCAAAAGATGGTTCTTGGAGAGAATAAACAAGATAGACAGACCTCTAGCCCAATTAACCAAAAGAAAGAAGGAACAACTCCAAATCAATAGAATCTGTGATGAAAAGGGGAAATACCACAACAGACAATGAAAAGATCCAGACAATCATATGGGATTACTTTAAAAATACCTATACTCTACTAAGTTTGAAAACCTAGAAGAAATGGATGAATATCTGAAATCCTCGGAATTACCAAAGCTCAACCAAGAAGAGATCGACAGCTTAAATAGACCAATAATATATGAAGAAATTGAAGATGTACTAAGTAGCCTCCCAACCAAAAAATGCCCAGGCCCAGATGGTTTCACAGCAGAATTCTATAAAATATTTCAAAAAGACTTACAACCATTAATATTCAAGTTGTTTAGAAGGGTACAAATGGAGGGAGTTCTCCCAGATTCCTTCTATGAAGCCAGCATCACTCTGTTACCAAAACCAGGCAAAGATGCAACCAAAAAGGAGAACTATAGACCCATCTCCCTAATGAACACAGATGCCAAAATTCTAAACAGGATACTGGCAAATCGCATACAGAATCACATCAAGAAGATCATCCATCATGACTAAGTTGGATTCATACCAGACATGCAGGGATGGTTCAACATATGAAAATCAATAAATATCATCAAGAACATAAATGGACTGAAAGACAAAAACCACACCATCATCTCAATTGATGCGGAGAAAGCCTTTGACAAAATCCAGCATCCCTTCATGGTTAACGCCCTAGATGGAATTGGATTGGAGGGATCATTCCTTAATGTAATCAAAGCCATAAACAGGAAACCCACAACCAATATCATCCTAAATGGGGAAATGACAGAAGCATTCCCCTTAAGGGTAGGAACTCAGCAAGGCTGCCTCCTGTCACCACTCCTTTTCAGTATAGTGCTTGAAACCCTTGCTAGGGCAATAAGACAAGAAAAGGAAATTAAAGGAATTCTAATCAGAAAAGAGGAAGTCAAGCTATCCCTTTTTGCTGATGATATGATTGTCTACCTAAGGGATGCTAAGAACTCCACCAGGAAACTCCTAGAAATGATTAAGAACTTTGGTAAAGTGGCAGGATACAAAATAAATCTAGAAAAATCAGTAGCCTTTCTTTACACCAACAACAAGCAACTGAAGAAGGACTACAAGGAGACCTTCCCACTCACAATAGCCTCAAAAACAATAAAATACCTAGGAACAAACCTAACCAAAGACACCAAGGATCTCTACAACAAAAATTTTAAACCCCTGAAAAAGGAAATTGAGGAAGACATCAGAAGATGGACAAACCTCCCATGCAGAGTAAGAATGTCCATTCACCTAAACTCGTATACAGAGTTAATGCAATACCCAATCAAAATCCCCAAGAGCTTCTTCACAGTTTGGAAAAAAATCCTCAATTTAATTTGGAAAAACAAAAGACCCAAGATATGCCAAAGCAACCTGGGAAAAAGGCAATACAAGGGGGATCACTATACCAGAACATCAACTATACTACAGGGCTCAGTCATAAAAACAGCTTGTACTGGCACAAAAACAGACCGTTGACCAATGGAAAAAATTGAAGATCCAAACCTGAGCACATACAATTTCAGCCACCTCATATTTGAACAAGGGGTCCAAGAAGACACACTTAGAGGAAAGACCGCATCTTCAACAAGTGGGTTGGGCAAAACTGGATCACCCCTGTACAAGAATGAAATTGAACCCCTACCTTTCACCCTGTACAAAGTCAATTCCAGATGGATCAAAGACCTCAATGTGAAATCCAAAACTCTGGATGTGAATAGAAGAGAAACTTGGCTGCAGACTACAGGACATAAGAGTAGGAAAGATTTCCTAAATCAGACAGCAGCTGCGCAAGATATAAGGATCGACAATTGACAAATGGGACCTCATTAAACTCAAAAGCTCTGTACATCAAAGGAACAATAAAGGAAGTGAAGAGAAAAAACCCCAGAGTGGGAGGAGACCTTCAAGCAGATACATCTTACAAAGCATTAATTTCCAGAGTATACAAGATATCAAAAAACAAAAGAAAGAAAACAAATGAATCCCAAAAGATGGAGCAAAGATCTGAATAGAGACTTCACAGAGGAGGAATTGGATATGGCTGAGAAACATCTTAAGAAGGTTCATCATCACTAATTATTAAGGAAATGCAATTAAAAACCATTTTAAGATACCATCTTACTCCAATAAGACTGGCTAGGATCAAGAAAACTAATGATGCAAGTGCTGGAGAGGTTGTGGGGAAAGGGGAACACTCATCCATTGCTGGTAGGAATGTAAACTGGTAAAGCCACTATGGAAAGCAGTGTGGAGAACCCTTGGAAGACTCAAATGAGCCTGCCATTTGACCCAATCATACCACTTCTGTGTATAACCCAAGGACTCATCTTACTGCAGAGATACATGCACAGCTATGTTTATGAGCTCTTTCACAATAGCAAAAAGCTGGAACCAACCCAAATGCCCCTCAACTGATGAGTGGATAGAGAGAAATTGGTACATGTACACAATGGAATTCTATGCAGCGGTAAAGAAGACAAACATCATGAAATTTGCAGATAAATGGAGGGGAGCTAGAAGACATTATGTTAAGTGAAGTAACACAGTCCAAGAAATACAACGGACAACTGGTATCCCTCATATGTGGACTAGTGCCAATCACCCAGTTAAATATTTTCTTGTGGAGAGGGATGCATATTAAAAGAACAACAACAGAAAGATGCATCAGAAAACTGGCTGAAATGGTGAATCGGGAAGGTTGGGAGGGGCAGGAGAGGGACCCGGGTGTATATTTGATTAATGCATATTTAATTGACATGAGTTCAACAAGTATCCAGTTTTGCCCAGACTCTGTCTACAGGTTACATGGTATTTTAGGACTTACTAAAAGTAAATATGTGTATAGTAAACAACATTGGTTTAAAGGTTCTGATAAAAACGGTAATGCGGGGCTGGAGAAATGGCCTAGCGGTTAAGAGCACCGACCGCTCTTGCGGAGGACCCGGGTTCGATCCCCAGTACCCACATGGCGGCCGAGAACCGTCTGTAACTCCAGTTCCAGGAGAACTCCAGTTCCAGGGGAATCCGAGACCCTCTTCTGACCTCCGCGGCATTGCACGACACGGGTGCACAGACTTGCATGCAGACAGTACATTCATACACATACAGAAATAAATAAAATTAAAAAAAAAACGGTAATGCATCTGAGTTAATTGGAGATATAAATTGCTGTTGTCCACATTTGTTTCACTTAAAATCTATATAACAATAACTTTGGGATTGGCACATACAAATGTTCTCTATAATTATTCTGTTGTACAGTATCACCTTGTGCCATTCTCTTTCACCTACAGGATGATTTAACTTGAATGTTAAGTTTGCTTCCCAAGTTAATCACATACAGTCACCCAAAACAGCATGGGTGAATTTGATGAAATCTGCGCCTTGATTCCACCCTAGAGGTATGTATAATACAACTGCTTTTTTGAGACTCATGGGTCAAAAAACAAAAACCTAAAATAAAAAGGGGGAATACAGATACATATGAAACCTTTTTGTCAAAAACCTTGCAATTCAAATATTAAAACTAACTACAGGAAAAGATTTGTATCTTCCAACAGGTCAAAATGTCACCAACTTAATGGCTGAGAAAGAAAAAATACAGCTTTGCATTGAGTAGGATGTACCAGAAAGTGCCAGCAGAAAGCTTGGCCCATCTGAACATTGAGAAGAAGAAAAGCCTCAGATTGCTACAAACATCAAACCCCTCTGTGGATCCTACTTGTAATAACTATTTACAATGAGTCCTAATGAAACTTACCTTCTAGGTGCCACAAAGGTTCTGTGGGGGGTAGTAAAAAAGCACCTCGTGCTTTTTTACTACCCCCCACAGAACAAGGAGAAATATGATGATGATGAGGTCATTCTCCAACTGTAAACTGGAGCCAACTCTTATAGAGGTAATCTCTAATAAAACCGGTAAAATTGCCTTCAATTAACTGATAGACATAAGAACTGTGAAAAGGATTATTCTCTATTCAGAACCAAATATAATGCTAAAATCTCCTTAAGCTATGCACTTAAGCAAAATATATTAATACAGGAGCTCTGACATAAGCAATGGATTATTCTACCAAGGAGATGTTGGCCAGGGGATCCAAGCCCCCACAAAAGGTAAAGGCTCCTTGCCTCCAAACTGGGATATCTGCAGTAAGAGATATCTGCTGTCAAAGACCTGATGTAAACATGGGAAAGATGTATTGAGACCACACTTGCAAGTGTACAGATGGTCTCTGGGATACCAGAGAGTGTTACCAAAGGCCACTAAACCAATAAAGCAAATATAGGTCTCATTGAGTCAAGCAAGACTCCTCCATCAGCACCAGCTATATCTCACCTGCCTGGAAATACTGTGCAGCAGTGGCAGCCATATGCCTGTATATCCCAAATCTAATTGGCTATTGGCTCTCTCCTTGGAGGAATAACCCACAGCTGATGCCACAAGGCTACATCCTCTAATGGTTAGGAGATGTTATAAGCCACATTAAGACCCTATCATATTTAACAGAAAAAGTGTAATTCCTGGATTAACATACCATCCAAACATCTGTGTCTATACCAAAGTAACCTACCATAGCAATAAGTACTGTTTAAATACCTATGTATCTAATTGCTTGTGCTTCATTAGTAGGATTGAAAAGTTATCCCTGGACAAACTGTCAGCCCATGAAAAGTAACAGCCAGAATCGACCAGAGTCCAAGGCGACAGCTCCAGAGAAAGTAGACTGTTTTGCTTCTCCTCCACCTGTGCCCCTTTTCTAAGCCTAGGGAACAATCTGTGGAAGAGGGGGCCTGGTAGAATGAAAGGGCTGCGATTGGGGTGAATGGTGATACTACAGCAATATAGTCTGGACACTCATTTGATCAACTTGATTGAACATACAAGCCCCCCCGCCCCCCGCTGAATGGTGGGACCCATGGGCTGTGTGGGTTTGGGCACAACTGCTTGCAAGTTGGTTTTACATGAAGGATGCTTGTACTCATAAATTATCACTTATTGTTAAAAAATGAAGAAAAAACAGAGAAAGATGCAGGAAAGTTATGGCAGAATGCATGATCTGGGATGGGGTGGGGGGGGTGGGGGGAAGGGAAAGGGAAATATGCCTGGAACTGGAAAATGATGTATAAAATACACAGAGCATCAATAAAAAAATAACTGACAACAGTGCAGCCCCTGAGAATAGGTGAGCCCAAACTACACAGGTTCTGCATGGCCCTAAGCATGGCCCTAGGCACGGCCTGCTGCTAGCCAGCCAGACCACCACACCTGGCCCTGCATACACAATAGCCAGGTGGAGCCAGCCAGACAGCCACACAGCCACACAGCCAGATACCCAGCAGGACCAGGGAAGGCACCGAGGCACTGGGGGAATTGGTGAGCCCAAACAACATGGGCTCTGCACAGCCCTGGGCATAGCCTGTTGTCAGCCAGCCAGACCACTACACCTGGCCCTGCACACACAGCAGCTGGATAGAGTCAGACAAACAGACAGACACCCAGAAGGCACCTGCACATAGGCCAAAAGAGCACCCCCCTTCTTGAGCTATGGTGAGGGCATCCCATTGGGAACAGTGGTAGCAACACCCAAACACAAACAATAGGGAAGAACCTGAACCTCCAACAACTCCAGTCATGGGGCACTAGGCCTCACAGACAAACTAGAGAAGCTGGCTGGTAGGAAATGAACAGAGTAAGCAACCAGGTGTATGCTCAGGGAACCAACCTGATTGTTACATATCCGGATTTCTGGAGAACTTCCAGACTAGAAAGGAAAGAGCAAGCTGAACCTGCCAATATATAAACAAAAGTGAAAACCTGAAACCTAGACCAGCCCACCCTCCATAAACAAATGAGAACACAATGAACACATTTGAAGGAAACAAGCAAAATAAACCTTTGTGGTGGTTTGAATGAGAATGTCTTCCATAGGCTTCAACTATTCAGATATTTTGTCCCAAGTTGGTGGCACTGTTTTGCAATCTTCCTGGCGGAAGTACATCACTGGGGGTGGTCTTAGAGAGATCAAAAAGCCTTGCCAGTCTCCAGTCTCTGTCTCTGTCTCTTTCTGCTTCCTGTATTCACTGGAAGATGTAAACCTCGGCTTTCTGCTTCAGCTCCTGCTACCATGCCTCCCTACCACAATGGAATCTAATTCCCTGGAACCTTCAATCATAAGCTCAAATAAACTCTTTCTTTTATAAGTTCCCTTGATCATGGTGGTTTTATCACAGCAACTGAAAAGTGACTAATACAGTATTTAGTACCAGAGAATGGGCTGTTGGCTGTGAAGAACCTGGCCATGTGGGTGTTTGGAGAAATGTGGAAGATTTTGGAACTTTGGGCTAGAAAAGCTGATGGCTGCCATAAGGGGAGCTTAATGTGCTATTCTAGTAGAAGCCTAGAAAAAAGCAGTGCTGAGAAAAATGTAGTTCCAGAGGAAAATAGTGACTTAAGCAGCAACTGGCTTATTTTGGCAAAGAGTCTGGGTGCAGTTAGCCCACAGCCCAAATTCTTACCTGGGGCTAAGTTGAAAACAATTGACTTGGGCTGGAGAGATGACTCAGTGGTTAAGAGAGCCAACTGTTCTTGCAATGGACCCAAGTTTGATTCCCAGCACCCATATGGCAGCTAAGAACTCTCTTTAACTCCAGTTCCAGGGGAATCTGACGCCCTCTTCTGACCTCCGTGGCATTGCACGACAGGGTGCACCAACCTACATGCAGACAGTATAGTCATACACATAAAAAGATAAATAAAAAAGAAAAGTAATGGATTAATTTCTTTGGCAGAGGATATTTCAAGACAGCCTAATGTAGAAATGATGCTGTGGCTACTAATGGTGAATATTATACAGATCTACAGTGAAAAAGAGCAAATGGGGCAGAAAGAAATACAGAATGCACAGTTTGGATCAGAAAAGTGCACTAAGAATAGTAATGTTGGAGCCAAGGCAGGTGAAGGAGAAGATTCCTTTGATATGGAGATTAAGGTGATTAAAGACAGGCGAGAGATTTACAAGTAAACAATAGAAACAGTACTTTCAAAAAAAGAAAAAGAAATGAAAAGAAAAAAGAAACAGTACCTCCAAGGTAAGACTGCACCCAACTAAGCCTCCAACTTTTGAAAGGAAAATACTGAATGGATTTTCTACTCCAAGTCCAGGGCAGAGAAAAGCTACAAATGTGGTTGAAATAGGCCAGGGTCCATCCAAACTTGCAGCTGAACTTGGCAGATTCATTCACTTGGTGCTGGCTTTAGAGTTATGAAGGATGAAAGAGTGAAGGGGTAGTCAGTTCCTCCTCCATGGTTTCAGATAGCTGCTGAGGCCAGGCAGAGTGCAAGAGAGGTGTCGCTGCATAAAAAAGGCCCTGATAGGCCATTGTGTGAAGCTGTGAAGGTGAAGCCTAGTAGTCAGCGGATAGCCCAAGAAGACATTCAAGATGCCAGAGCTGTGAGATATTTGCCAAGGAGAGCTGCACACAGGGAGTGGTACCAGCCTAAGAAAGAGATGTGCAGGAGTAACCTTTCGATCCTACTAATGAAGCACAAGCAATTAGATATATAGGTATTTAAGCAGCACTAATAGTTATGGTAGGTTACTTTGGCATAGACACATATGTTTGGATGATATGTTAATCCGTGAATTACATTTTTCCCCCCTGTTAAATATGACAGGGTCTTACTGTGGCTTATAACATCTCCTAACCTGTAGAGGATGTAAGCTTGTGGCATCAGCCATGGGTTATTCCTCCAAGGAGAGAGCCAATAGCCAATTAGATTTGGGACATACAGGCACATGGCTGCCTCTGCTGCACAGTATTTCCAGGCAGGTGAGGTGTAGCTGGTGCTGACGGTGGAGTCTTTCTTGACTCAGGGGGACCCGTATTTGCTTTATTGGTTTAGTGGCCTTTGGTAACACTCTCTGGCAAACTGTCAGCCCATGAAAGGAAACAGCCAGAATTGACCAGAGTCCAAGTCAACAGCTCCAGAGAGAGTGGACTGTTTTACTTCTCATCCACCTGTGCCCCTTTTCTAAGCCTAGGGAACAATCTGCGGAAGAGGGGGCATGGTAGAATGTAAGCAATTGGGGTGAATGGTGAAACTACAGCGATGTAGTCTGGACACCTCATTTGATCAACCTTGATTGAAAAAACAACCTGTCACCCCCCCACTGGATGGTGGGGCCATGGGGGTTTGGGCACACAGCCTGCAGATTGGTTTGCATGAACTTGTACTCATGGATTATCACTTATAGCTAAAAAATGAAAAAAAAAAAAACAAAACAGAGAAAGATGCAGGACAGTTATGGCAGAATACATGATCTGGGATGGGGTGGGGGTGGGGGAGAAGGGAAAGGGAAATATGAATTGGAAAATGATGTACGAAATGCACAAAGAATCAATAAAAATTATATTAAAGAAAAAAAAGAAACAGTAAAATATGTAAGAGACAAAATTGTTGAAAGGAATGTAAATTCAAGGTTATAGATTTTTGTATGACAAAACAAGAATTTTGAAAATAAAAAAAAGCGAGGACAAAATTGTAAAAGCTTAAAAAAAAAAAAGAAAGAGATGTGTAGCCAGGCGTGGTGGTGCATGCCTTTAATCCTAGCACTTGGAAGGCAGAGGCAGGTAGATCTTTGTGAGTTCAAGGCCAGTCTGGTCTACAGAGTGAGTTCCAGGACAGCTGGAGCTATAGGGAGACCCTGTCTTGAAAAGACCATGCCCGGCTGGTCCATTAATATTTAAGGTTATAATTGAGAGATGTGTGTTGCTTCCTTTCACCTTATTATCCTTTTGTATTTTTGGTCTAGGTTTCTACTTCTGCATTTCTGTTTTTATTAATTTCTCTTTCAAGGTGCATAGGGGTAGTTGCCCCTCTCCTCTGTCCTTTGCATTGCTTCAAGTATTCTCTGAAGGGTTGGTTTTCCAGACATGTATTCTTTCATCTTGTTTATGTCATGGAAGATTTTTCTCTTTCCTTCAACTAGAATCAACATTTTTGCTGGGTATAGTAACCTGGGTTGGCATTTATAGTCGTTTAGCACTGGGAAAGCTTTGGTCCACGTTCTTCTTGCTTTCATAGTTTGCACTGAAAAGTCAGCTGTAATTCTGATAGATTGCCCCTTATATGTAACTTGTTGTTTTTCCCTGTGGCTTTCAGACTTTTGTTTTGGTTTTGGGCGTCCAGCATTTGAACGATGATATGGCGAAGGGAGTTTCTTTTCTGGTCTAGTCTATTTGGTGTTCTATGTGTTTCTTGTATTTGTATGAGTTTGTCTTTTTTTCAGTTTAGGGAAATTTTCATCTATTATTTTGTTGAGGATCTGATCAATACTATTCTCTTGGGATTCTTCTCCTTTCTCTATCCCTATGATGTCGAAGTTTGAACTTTTCATTCTGTCCCACATTTCCTGGTTGTAGCTCCTTGTTTCCCTTGTTGGTTTCCTTTTTCATTTCAGCATGGGATCTTTTCAGTGTTTCCACTTCCTTCCGGAATTTGTCATTTTTCACGCTTTAGCTCTTTCCAGTCTGTGATTTTCTCCTTTTAGTTCTTTCCGAAGTTTGTCATTGTCTCCCTCTAGGTCCTTTCTGAGTTTTTCTTTCTCTTCCCTTAGTTCTATGATTTCCTTTTTTTTTTTAATTTTCGTTTTCTATTGATGCTTTGTGTAATTCATACATCATTTTCCAATTCAGTTCAGGCATATTTCCCTTTCCCTTCCCGCCACCCAACCCCACCCCAAGCCAGATCATGCATTCTGCCATAACTGTCCTGCATCTTTCTCTCAGTTTTTTTTTCATTTTTTAACAAGTGATAATTTATGAGTACAAGCATCCTTCATGTAAAATCAATTTGCAAGTAGTTGTGCCCAAACCCAAACAGCTCATGGGTCCCACCATCCATTGGGGGGGGGAGCTTGTATGTGCAATCAAGTTGATCAAATGAGTATCCAGACTATATTGCTGTAGTTTCAACATTCACCCCAATCGCAGTCCTTACATTCTACCATGCCCTCTCTCCACAGATTGTTCCCTAGGCTTAGAAAATGGAGCACAGGCGGATGAGAAGCAAAACAGTCGACTGGAGCTGTTGTCTTAGACTCTGGTCAATTCTGGCTGTTTCCTTTAATGGGCTGACAGTTTGTCCAGAAATAACCTTTGGATCCTACTAATGAAGCACAAGCAATGAGATATATAGGTATTTAAACAGTACTAATTGTTATGGTAGGTTACTTTGGTATAGGCACAAATGTTTGGATGGTATGTTAATCCATGAATTATATTTTTTCTGTTAAATATGACAGGGTCTTTCTATGGCTTATAATATCTCCTAACCATTAGAGGATGTAAGCTTGTGGCATCAGCCATGGGTTATTCCTCCAAGGAGAGAGATAATAGCCAATTAGATTTGAGGTATACAGGCATATGGCTGCCTCTGCTGCACAGTATTTCCAGGCAGGTGAGGTGTAGCTGGTACTGATGGAGGAGTCTTGCTTGACTCAAGGAGACCCATATTTGCTTCATTGGTTTAGTGGCCTTTGGTAACACTCTCTGGTATTCCAGAGACCATCTGTACACTTGCATTTGTGGTCTCAATACATCTTTCCCATGTTAACGTCAGGTCTTTGACAGCAGGGCCTTATCGCTCTCTTCTTGCAGATATGCCAGTTGAGAGGCAAGGAGCCTTTAACTTTTGTGGGGGCTTGGATCCCCTGGCCAGCATCTCCTTGGTAGAATAATCCATTGTTGATGTCAGAGCTCCTGTGTTACTATATTTTGCTTACGTGCATAGCTAAGGAGACTTTAGTATATTTTGTTCTGAATAGAGAATAATCCTTTTCACAGTTCCTATGTCTATTAGTCAATTCAAGAAGGCAGTTTTACCAGTTTTATAAGAGATTACCTCTATAAGATTTGTCTCCAATTTACAGTTGGAGAACGACCTCATCATCATCATATTTCTCCTTCTTCTATTGTGGGGGGAGGTAAGAAAGTCTCTCATATTAAAACCTTTGCAGCACCTAGAAGGTAAGTTTTGTTAGGACTCATTATAAATAGTTGTTACAAATAAGATCCACAGAGGGGTTTGATGTTTGTAGCAATCTGAGGCTTTTCTTCCTTTCAATGTTCAGATGGGCCAACCTTTCTGTTGGCACTTCCTGGTATATCCTACTCAGTGTAAAGCTGTATCTTTTCTTTCTCAGCTGTTAAGTTGGTGACATTTTGTCCTGTTGGAACATACAAATCTTTTCCTGTAGTTAGTTTTAAGGTTTGAATTGCAAGGTTTTTGACAAAAAGGTTTCATATCTATCTGTATCTCCCCCCTTTTTTTAGGTTTTTGTTTTTTGATCCATGAGTCTCCAGAAGGCAGTTGTATTTATTATACATACCTATAGGGTGGAATCAAGGCACAGATTTCATCAAATTCATCCATGCTGTTTTGGATGACTATATGTGAATAACTTGGGAAGCAAACTTAAGTTTTAAATTAAATTATCCTATACATGAAAGAGAATGTCACAAGGTGATACTGTACAACAGAAAAATTATAGAGAACATTTGTATGTGCCAATCCCAACGTTATTGTTATACAGCTTTTTTAATTGATGCTTTGTGTATTTCATACATCATTTTCCAATTCAGTACAGGCATATTTCCCCTTCCCTTGCCCCAACCCCACCCCACCCCATCCCAGATCATGCATTGTGCCATAACTGTCCTGCATCTTTCTCTCAGTTTTTTTTTTCCATTTTTGAGCAATAAGTGGTAAATTTATGAGTACAATCATCCTTCATATAAAACCAATTTACAAGCAGATGTGCCCAAACCCACATAGCCCCTTGGTCCCACCATCCAGCGGGGGGTGGGGCTTGTATGTTCAATCAAGTTGATCAAATGAGAGTCCAGGCTATATTGCTGGAGTTTCACCATTCACCCCAATCGCAGTCCTTACATTCTACCATGCCCCCTCTTCCAGCGATTGTTCTCTAGGCTTAGAAAAGGGGCACAGGTGGATGAGAAGCAAAACAGTCTACTTTCTCTGGAGCTGCTGTCGTGGACTCTGGTCAATTCTGGCTGTTTCCTTTAATGGGCTGACAGTTTGCCCAGGAATAACCTTTTAATCCTACTAATGAAGCACAAGCAATTCGATGTATAGGTATTTAAACAGTACTAATTGTTATGGTAGGTTACTTTGGTATAGACACAGATGTTTGGATGGTATGTTAATCCATGAATTACTTTTTTTTCTGTTGAATATGACAGGGTCTTTCTGTGGCTTATAACATCTCCTGACCATTAGAGGTTGTAAGCTTGTGGCATCAGCCGTGGGTTATTCCTCCAAGGAGAGAGATAATAGCCAATTAGATTTGGGATATGCAGGCATATGGCTGCCTCTGCTGCACAGTATTCCCAAGCAGGTGAGGTGTAGCTGGTGCTGGCGGAGGAGTCTTGCTTGACTCAAGGAGACCCATATTTGCTTTATTGGTTTAGTGGCCTTTGGTAACACTCTCTGGTATTCCAGAGACCATCTGTACACTTGCATTTGTGGTCTCAATACATCTTTCCCAGGTTAATGTCAGGTCTTTGACAGCAGGGCCTTATTGCCTCTCTTCTTGCAGTTATCCCAGTTTAGAGGGAAGGAGCTTTTACCTTTTGTGGGGGCTTGGATCCTCTGGCCAACATCTCCTTGGTAGAATAATCCATTGCTGATATCAGAGCTCCTGTATTAATATATTTTGCTTAAGTGCAAAATAGCTTAAGGAGACTTTAGTATACATTTGGTTCTGAATAGAGAATTAATCCTTTTCACAGCTCCTTATGTCTATTAGTCAATTCCAGAAGGCAGTTTTACCCAGTTTTATAATAGATTACCTCTATAATTAGTGTCTCCAATTTACAGTTGGAGACACCTCATCAGTTAATATTGCTCCCTTGGTCCTTTGGGGTGGTGGTACGGTACGAAAGTCTCTCGTATTAAAAACCTTTGCAGCACCTTAGTAGAAGGTAAGTTTCATTGGGACTCATTATACATATTTGTTTACAAATAGGCTCCACAGAGGGGTTTGATGTTTGTCGCAATCTGAGGCTTTTCTCTTCCTTTCAATGTTCAGACGGGCCATCCTTTCTGTTGGCACTTTCTGTAACATCCTACTCAATGCAAAGTCGTATCTTTACTTTCTCAGCCGTTAAGTTGGTATTTTGACCTGTTGGAACATTTAAATCTTATCCTGTAGTTAGTTTTAATATTAGAAATTGCAATGGTTTTTGGCCCAAAAAGGTTTCAAATCTCTCTGTATCCCCCCCATTTTTTTTTTCTTTTTAGGTTTTTTTTTTTTTTTCGACCCATGAGTCTACCGACGGCAGTTGTATAATTCCATACCTATAGGGTTAGAATCAGGCCAAGATTTCATAAATTACCCATGCTAGTTTCTGGGTGACTGCTACATGATTTACTTGGGGAAGGGTCAAACTTAATCTTTTGTTAAGTCATTTTATAGGTGAAAGAGAATGCTGTGAGGTGATATTGTACAACAGAGATATTATAGAAAACATTTGTATTTGCCAATCCCAACGTTATTGTTATACAGATTTTATGTATAACAAATGTAGACAACAGCAATTTACATCTCCTTTTTTTTAATTTTTTTAAAATTCTTTTATGTAGTGTACTGAATGCACTGTCTGCATGCAAGTTTGTTGTGCAACCCGTGTCGTTGCAATGCCGTGGAGGTCAGAAGAGGGTGTTGGATTCCTTGGACCTGGAGATTTCTTCTGGATTGGAGTTTCAGACCATTCTAGGCTGCATGTGGGTGCTAGAGATCGACCCCCGGGTCCTCTGCAAGAGCGGTCGGCGCTCTTCTTAACCCTAGGCTACATCTCCATTTAACTCAGAAGCATTACCAGTTTTCTTCCTATTATCAGAGCTTATAAACCAATGTTGTTTAAATACATATATTTATTTTTACTTGAGTCCTAAAACACCAGTAACCTGTAGACACGTGTCTGGGCAAAACTGATACTTGTTGAACTTCACCTCAATAATTATGCATTAATCGAATGTACACCCATGCCCCTCTCCCGCCCCCTCCCGCCCCCTCGAATCACCATTTCACTCTTTTTCTTTTGCAGTCTTTCTGTTGTTGTCTTTTTAATATGCATCCTCTCCATGGAGAAATATTCAATATGGGCTATTTGCACTAGCATCCACATATGGGGACACCATTTGTGTTTTGTTTTTTCTGGGACTGTTGTTTTACTTCACTTAACATCATGTCTTCTAGCTCCATCCATTTACTTGCAAAGTCTCATGATGTTGTCCCTCTTACTGAAGCATAGACCTCATGTCTGGGCTGAGGAGAGGACTTAGCGCTTAACCGAGCGCCTCTCCGCTCTTGCAGTGGAACCCCGGCGGGGTGTTCGATCCCAGTCGCCACATGGCGGCCCTGCGAATCCGAGAACGTCTTGAAACTCAAATTCCAGGAAACCTAGCTTTCCAGGGGAATCCACACGGACCCTTCTTCTGACCTCCGCGGCATTGCATGGACACGGGTGCACAAACTTGCCTGCCAGGACGTTACATTCATACACATACAAATAAATAAAATTAAAAAAAATATGCTTAATAACAAAAAAGAACTCCATTGTATACATGTACCACATTTTCTCTATTCACTCCATCAATTGAGGGGCCTGGGTTGCTTCCAGCTTTTTTGCTATTGTGAACAGAGCTGACAAAACATAGCTGTGGCTGTTACTCTGCAGTAATCCTTGTGTCTTGTGTGGTAATACCCAGAGTTGGTATGAGGTTCCAATGGCAGGCCTATATTGAGTTTCAAGGCTTCTCCACACTGCTTTCCATAGTGGCGTACACGTTTACCTTCCCACCAGCAATGGATGGCTGTTCACCTTTCCCCACAACATCTCCNCTACATGCAGACAGTATCGTCATCCACACATAAAAAAGATAAATAAAAAGAATAAAGTAATGGATTAATTTCTTTGGAAGAGGATATTTCAAGACAGCCTAATGTAGGAATGTTGGTGTGGCTATTAATTGTGAATATTATACAGATATACAGTGTGAAAAAGACGCAACCTGGGGCAGAAAGAAATACAGAATGCACAGTTTGGATCAGAAAAGTGCACTAAGAATAGTAATGTTGTAGAACAAGGCAGGTGAAGGAGAAGATTCCTTTGATATGGAGATTAAGGTGATTAAAGACAGGCGAGAGATTTACAAGGCAAACAAATAGAAAACAGTACTTTCAAAAAAAAAGAAAAAAAGAAAGAAAAGAAAAAGAAACAGTCCCTCCAAGGTAAGACTGCACCCAACTAATCCTCCAATTTTGAAAGGAAAATACTGGAAACGTTTGGGATTTTCTACCTCCAAGTCAGGGCAGAGACAAGCTACAAATGTGGGTTTTTTTTTTTTTCTTTTTTCCTTTTTTTTCTTTTTTTCCTTGAAAAAGGCCAGGGTCCATCCAAACTTGCAGCTGAACTTGGCAGATTCATTCACTTGGTGCTGGCTTTAGAGTTATGAAGGATGAAAGAGTGAAAGGTGGTTAAGGCTCAGTTCTTCCTCCATGGCTTCGGAGAGCTGTTGAGGCCAGGCAGAGTGCAAGAGAGGTGTCGCTGCATAAAAAACGGCCCTGATAGGCCATTGTGTGACGCTGTGAAGGTGAAGCCTAGTAGTCAGCGGGATTAGTCCCAAGAAGACATTCAGATGCCAGAGCTGTGAGACTTTGCAATGACAAGCTGCATATAGGGATTGGTCCCAGCCTAAGAAAAGAGATGTGCCGGAGTAAACTTCGGATCCTACTAATGAAGCACAAGCAATTGATATATGGTATTATTTAAGCAGCACTAATAGTATGGTAGGTTATTTTGGCATAGACACATATGTTTGGATGATATGTTAATCGTGAATTCCATTTTTCCCCCCTGTTAAAATTATGACAGGGTCTTATTGTGGCTTCTTTATAAACAATTCCTAACCTGTAGACGATGTAAGCTTGTGGCATCAGCCCATGGGTTATTCCTCCAAGGAGAGAAGCCAATAGCCAATTAGATTTGGGACCTACAGGCATATGGCTGCCTCTGCTTGCACCAGCAGTATTTCTTTCCAGGCAGGTGAGGTGTGGTTGGTGTTGACGGTGGAGTCTTTCTTGACTCTGCCAGGGGGAAACCGTATTTGCTTTATTTGGTTTAGTGGGCCTTTGGAAACACTCTCTGGCCAATGTCAGCCCCATGTAAAGGAACCGGGAGGCCAACAGCCCCAGAATTAGACAGAATTGACCAGACAGTACATTCAAACAGCTCCAGAGAGAGTGGACTGTTTTACTTCCTACTCACCTGTGCCCCTTTTCAAGCCTAGGGAACAACCAGTCTGCCGGAACGAGGGGGGCGTGGTAGAATGTACCGGCTGCAATTGGGGTGAATGTGAAACTACAGGATGTAGTCTGGACAACTCATTTGATCCAACTTGATTGAACAAAAACCTGTCACCCCCCACTGGATGGTTGGGGCCATGGGGGTTGCGGCCACAACACAGCCTGCCAGATTGGTTTTGCATGGAAATTGGCTTGTACTCATGGATTATCACTTTATAGCTAAAAATGAAAAAAAAAAAAAAACAAAAGAGAAAAGAAAAAAAAAAAAAAAAAAAAAAAATGATCTGGGATGGGGTGGGGCTGTGGGGAGAAGGGAACGGAAAGGGAAATATGCCCGAAATGAATTGAAAAATGATATATAAAAACATTTTTTTAAAAAAAAAAAAATTATATTAAAGAAAAAAAGAAACAGTAAAAATATGTAAGAGACAAAATTGTTGAAAGGAATGTAAATTCAAGGTTATAGATTTTTGTATGACAAAACAAGAATTTTGAAAATAAAAAAAAGCGAGGACAAAATTGTAAAAGCTTAAAAAAAAAAAAGAAAGATATGTGTAGCAGCGTGGTGGTGCATGCCTTTATCCTAGCACTTGGAAGGCAGGAGGCAGGTAGATTCTTTGTGAGTTCAAGGCCAGTCGGTCTACAGAGTGAGTTCCAGGACAGCTGGGAGCTATCGGGAGACCCTGTCTGAAAAAGACCATGCCCGGTGGTCCATTAATATTTTAAGGTTACAATTGGAGAGATGTGTTTGTTGCTTCCTTTCACCTTATTATCCTTTTGTTTTTTTGGTCTAGGTTTCTACTTCTGGCATTTTGTTTTTATTAATTTCTCTTCAAGGCTGCATAGGCGGAGGGGGTGGGTTAGTTGGTAAGTTGACCCCCTCTTCCTCTTTTTGTCCTTGCTTGCTTCAAGTATCTTCTGAAGAGTTGGTTTTCCATACTTGTATTCTATCATGTTGTTTTATGTCATGGAAGATTTTTCTCTTTCCTTAACTAGAATCACCATTTTTGCTGTGCTTATAGTAAAACCTGGGTTGGCATTTATAGTCGTTTAGCACTGGGGATACAGCTTTGGTCCACGTTCTCTTGCTTTCATAGTTTGCACTGAGAAAGCAGCTGTAATTCTGATTGCTTTTCCCTTATATGTAACTTGTGTTTTTTTTTTTTGGTTTTATTTTATTTTGGAATTTTGTTTTGTTTTGGGCGTCCAGCATTTGAACGATGATATGGCGAAGGGGATTTTCTTTCTGGTCTAGTCTATTTTTTGGTGTTCTAGTGTTTCTTGTATTTGCAATGGAGTTTGTCTTTTTTTCAGTTTAGCGGGAAATTTTCATTATTATTTTTTTGAGGATCTGATCAATTACTATTTCCTCTTGGGATTTTTCTCCTTTCTCTATCCCTATGATGTCGAAGTTTGAACTTTTCATTCTGTCCCACATTTCCTGGTTTGTAGCTCCTTGTTTCCCTCTGTTGTTTCCTCTTTTCATTTCAGCATGGGATCTTTTCAGTGTTTCAAATTCCTTCCAGATTTTGTCACTTTTACGCTTTACGCTCTTTCCAGTCTGCTTGATTTTTCTCCTTTTAGTTCTTTCCGAAGTTGTCATTGTCTCCCCTTAGGTCCTTTCTGAGTTTTTTCTTTCTCTTCCCTTAGTTCTATGATTTCCTTTTTTTTTTAATTTTGTTTTCTATGTGTTTGGTAATTATACAACATTTTCCATTCCAGTTTCAGGCATATTTCCCTTTCCCTTCCCGCCCACCCCACCCCATCCCCACGCCAGATCATGGTTTCTGCCATAACTGTCCTGCATACTTTCTTTCTTTCTCTCAGTTTTTTTTTCATTTTTTAACAAAAGTGGATTAATTTATGAGTACAAGCATCCTTCTGTTGTACAACTTCAATTGCACGTAGTTGTGCCCCAACCCAAACCCAAACAGCAGCTCATGCGGTCTCCACCCATCCATTGGGGGGGGTGTAGGCTTGTATGTGCAATCAAGTGGATCAAATGAATGTCCAGACAATATTGCTGGTTGTAGCTTTCAAAAATTACCCCTCAATTCGCAGTCCTTAGTCCACCATTCCACTCTTCCACAGATTGTTTCCCTAGGCTTAGAAAAAAGGCGCACAGGCGGATGAGAAGCAAAACAGACTACTTTGTCTGGAGATGTTGTCTTAGACTCTGATCAATTCTGGCTTCCCTGTTTCCTTTAATGGGTGACAGTTTGTCCAAAAAACCTTTTAATCCTACTAAATGAAGCACAAGCAATGAGATATATAGGCTATTTAAAACAGTTCTAATTGTTATGGTAGGTTATTGGTATAGGCACAAATGTTTGGATGGTAGTTAATCCATGAATTATATTTTTTCTGTTAAAATGGACAGGGTCTTTCTATGGCTTATAATATCTCCTAAACATTAAGGATGTAAGCTTGTGGCATCAGCCATGGGTCTTCCTCCAAGGAGAGAGCTAATAGCCAATAGATTTGCAGGTATACAGGCATATGGCTGCCCTCTGCTGCACAGTATTTCAGGCAGGTGAGGTGTATCTGGTACTGATGGAGGAGTCTTGCTTGACTCAAGGAGACCCCTATTTGCTCATTGGTTTAGTGGCCTTTGGTAACACTCTCTGGATTCCAGAGACCATCTGTACCACTTGCATTTGTGGTCCTCAATTTACATCTTTCCCATGTTACCGTCAGGTCTTTGACAGCAGGGGCCTTATCGTCTCTCTTCCTACAGATATGCCAGTGAGACGGCAAGGAAGCCTTTCAACTTTTGTGGGGGCTTGGATCCCCTGGCATCTCCTTGGTAGAATAATCCATTGTTGCTGTCAGAGCTCCTGTGTCCTATATTTTGCTTACGTGCATAGCTAAAGGAGACTTTAGTATTTTGTTCTGCAAGAGAATAATCCTTTTCACAGTCCTATGTCTATAGTCAAATCAAGAAGGCAGTTTTACCAGTTTCTATAAGAGATTACCTCTATAGATTTGTTCTCCAATTTACAGTTGGAGATGACTCATCATCCTCATATTTCTCTTCTTCTATTTTGGGGGGAGGTAAGAAAGTTCTCATATTAAAAACCCTTTGAGCACCTGAAGGTAAGTTTCATTAGGGACTCATTATAAATAGTTGTTACAAATAAGATCCACAAGGGGTTTTTTGTTTTATTCTTTTCTTTGTTTTTTTTGGTTTATGCCCTTTTCCTTTTTCCCCCTTCCTGCCCACTCTCCCGTCTTTTGTCGCCTTCTTCCGACGACTCTCAAGGCTTTGCTGGCGTGGAGATCAGGCTACAGATGAGACATGCCATCGCATGACGCCCTTCTGGCCCGTTGGTGCGCTAGTCCTCTCGAGTACCCTGTCAGAGAGAGAGACAGAGATAAGTTAGATGTATAGATAGATTAGAAGATATTAAGTACCAACATACCACTTGGTACAGGCTCGCGCGAAACCGTCCCGACTTTTGACCGTCCGGAGCCCGTCCCGGCACACAGACAGTAAGAGGCTGTAAGCTCACAACCTCATGCGCCTATCTCATCCTGTTGGCCTAGCGCTTTTCACTGTCGTATATAGCCTTCTCCTCAAGTGTAAAGCTGTATCTGTCTCGATCACTACTCAATCCTCATTTTTTCAGCTTTTAAGTTTGGGGCCTCTTTATCATTTATTTAGTCGCCCTGTTCCTTTATTGACCCGCTCGAGACTATTATCATCAACGCCCCTTCCATTAGAACTATGAAGTCGAACGGAGGTTTTGCACCTGTCTCTGGTAGAGGACATTAAGCTCTACATGGTGATATATGCTTCTTTTACAGTCTTTAAGGTTTGCAATTGCCAGGTTTTTGACACCCCAAGGCGTTTCCATACCTCATCTGCTATCTCCACCCCCTTTTTTCTAGGTTTCTTGTTTTTCTGATTCCCATTGAGTCTCCAGAATGGCACGTTGTATTTATATACCTACCTTCTAGGGTTGGAACTCCACCCCCACGCGCCACCACACACGCACACACACACTCTTTCTCGTTTTCTCAAAACGCGGAAAACTTACCTCACTTTTCCCTCTCTGTCAGCTCGCCCTATTTCGGTTTTTTTTTTTTTGATCCCATTTAACCTCGTATTCCTCCCGGATTAGCAAGGAATGTGAGAGACGAAATTACGAGACATGTGTTTTGGATACTATAGTGAAAATTGGGAAGCAAATTAGTTTTATAATTAAAATTATCTCTATGACATTAAGAGAATGTACAAGGTACGAATCCTGATACAACAGAAAAATATCTAGAGAACTTTTGTATGTGCACTCCCAATGTTATTGTTATACAGCTTTTTTAATTGATGCTTTGTTTTTCATACAATCATTTCCCAATTCAGTACAGGCATATTCTCCTCTCCCTATTGCCCTAACCCCACCCCACCCATCCCAAGATATATGCATTAGTGCCATAACTGTCCTGCTCTTCTTCTAGTTTTTAGTTTTCCATTTCCTTTGGGCTATAAGTTAGGTAAATTTATGCGTACAATCATCCTTATATAAAACAATTTATACAATAGCCATAGACTGTGCCCAAACCCCCCATAGTCCCCGTTGGGTCCACCCATCCGCGGGGGTGGGGCTTGTATGTTCATCAAGTTGATCAAATGAGGTCCAGGGCATTATGTGCTGGAGTTTCACCATGCTGCACCCCAAATCCAGTCCTTACATTCTACATGCACCCACTCTTCCCAGCGATATGTTCCCTTAGGCTTAGAGAACAGGGCACCGGTGGTGAGAAGCAAAACCAGTCATACTTTCTCTGGAGCTTGCTGATCTGGATCTGGTCAATTCTGGCTGTTTCTTTAATGGGCCTGACAGTTTGCCCAGGAACTACACTTTACACCTACTAATGAAGCACAGCAATTGATGTATAGTATTTAAACATTACGTAATTGTTATGTAGCCGTTTACTTTCGCGTTTATCAGACAACAGCCGTGGTTTGCGCAGGTATTTAATCCGGATGAATTACTTATTTTTCCCCTGATAGAATATACAGCGGTCTTTCTGTGGTCTATCAACCATCTCCGCACCATTAGAGAGGTATGTAAGCTTGTGGCATCACGCCGTGCGCAGATTATCCTCCAAGGTAGACGAGCATAATAGCCCAATTACGATTTGGGATATGCAGGAGCATTATACGGTGCCTCCTGCTGCACAGTATTCCACAGCAAGCAGGTGAGGTGTATGCTGGTGCTGGCGGAAGGAAAGTCATTTAACCGTCGAAAAACTAACCGTGTACGTCGACAGGAGGACCAGATATTTGCTTTATTGGTTTAGTGGCCTTTGGTAACATCTCTGGTATTCCGCGGAACATTGTACACTTGCATGTGCGTCTCAATACATCTTTCCTCAGGTTAACTGTCAGGCTTTGACACAGGGCCTCTATCTGCCTCTCTTCCATGAGTTATCCCAGTTTCAGAGGGAAGGAGACTATTACCTTTTGTGTGGGTCTTGGTGAATCCTTCGGCCAACATCTCCTTGGTAGAATATATCCATTGTGGATATCAGAGCTCCTGTATTAATTATTTTGTTAAGTGCATAAATTAGTCTATAAGGAGACTTAGCTATATTGATTTTGAAGGGAATTTTGAATAGAAAAACTAGATCCTTTTACCAGCTCTTATGTTCTATTTAGTCAATTAAAGGGCAGTTTACCCCAGTTTATAAGAGATTTAACCTCTAATAAATTAGTTGTCTTCCAAATTTACAGTTGGAGATAACAAACATCACTTCATCATATTTCTACATTGTATCTATGGGGGGAGTAAGAAAGTTCGTCTATATAAACCTTATGCAAGCTCATATAGGTAAGTAAGTTTCTTGAGGACTCATTATAACATTTGTTACAAATAGATCCACAGAGGGGTTTTAAGGATGATTTAGTAAGCAATCATAAGAGCGTTTTTCTTCGTTTTTCGAGGTGCCATCGTCTTTGGAGCC
Source organism: Rhizomys pruinosus (assembly GCA_009823505.1). Taxonomy (NCBI): domain Eukaryota; kingdom Metazoa; phylum Chordata; class Mammalia; order Rodentia; family Spalacidae; genus Rhizomys; species Rhizomys pruinosus. The sequence continues at coordinate 915,433 of VZQC01011202.1, read as the reverse complement.
ATCTTTCTTGCAATCGGACATCCTACTCGATGCAAAGCTGTGTATCTCTTTACTTTCTCACCATTAAGTTGGGATATTATATGACCTTTAGGAACATACAAATCTTTCTCTGTAGTTAGTTTTAACTATTGAGACTGCCAAGGTTTTTTGACAAAAGAGTCACTTTCATATCTTATTCAGTGTATCCCCCCCGACTTTTTTTTTAGGTTTTTTTTATTTTTTGACCATGAGTCTCAGAAGGCAAGTTGATTATACATACCTATAGGGTAGAATCACGGCCCAGATTCATCAAATTCACCCATGCTGTTTGGTGTGAACTGTAACATGATTATTAAACTATGGAAGCAAACTATAATATTTTCGTTAAATCATCTTATATAAGGTGAAAGAAGAATGTCACGAAGGTGTAAAGACAGTACAAATCAGGGTGATCAGTAACAAACAGAGTAATTATAAACGATAACAGATTTGTTATGCTTCCGAATCCAAAGTTCAATTGTTATACAGATTTTGATGATAGGGCAAAGTAGAACAACAAGCAGATAGTTACATTCCCTATTTTTTTAAATATATTTTAGTACAATTAATTTATTAATTTTCAATGTGTTATCATGGAATGCACTGTCTGCATTGGCACCTTTGTGCACCCGGGGTCGTGACGAACATAGTCCAGTGAGGAGCGCTCAAAGAACGAGGCCGTGTTGTGATTCCCCTGGAAAAATGGTGTTCTTCTGGAATTGACAGTTTCAGGGACGATTCTCGGCTGCCCATTTGTGGTCGAGCATCGGGATCGATACATCCCAGGCGTCGCTCTGCAATAGAGCGGCTCGGCGTCTTAAACCCCACTAGGTACCCATCTTCACAGTATATAACCACATGATGCAATATGACTGTTTTTTAACTCCAGAGCCTATAAATCAATGTTACGTAAATTTCATACAATATACATTATAATACAGATTTATATATTTTACTGATGAGTCCTAAAACAATCCATGTAACCTGTTTAGACAGGTCTGGGCCAAACACTGGATATTGGTTGAACTCACATCAATTAAATAAGCATTAATAAGTAAACACCCATGTCCCTCTCCCGCCCCTCCCGCCTTCCAATTCACCATTATTCAGTTCTTTTTTCCTGATGCCAGTGCTTTCTGTTGCTTGTCTATTTAATATGCATCCCTCATCCTACAGTATAAATTACATCTAGCTTATTGGCACTAGATCCACATATGAGGAGACACCATTTGTCGTTTGTTTTTCTGGGGACCGTGTTACTTCACTTCACATAATGTCTTCTAGCTCCATCCATTACTTGCAAAGTTCATGATGTTTTGTCCCTCTTACTGTCAGAAGAACTCCATTGTAATGGGCTGTAGAGATGGGCCTTAGCGCTTATAGCGCGCCTGACTGCTATTGCAGTGGACCCGGGTTCGATCCCCAGCTCCCACATGGCGGCCGAGAACTGTCTGAAACTCCATTCCAGGAGACTCTAGTTCCAGGGGAATCCAAGACCCTCTTCTGACCTCCGCGGCATTGCATGACACGGGTGCATCAAACTTGCATGGCAGACCTGGTACACTTTATACACATACCAAAATAATAAATTTTTTAAAAAAAAATGCTTAATAAAAAAAATAACTCCATTGTATACATGTACCACATTTCTCTCTTCACTCATTCAGTTGTGGGGCACGTGGGCTGGTTCCAGCTTTTTGCTATTGTGAACAGGAAGATGCAATAAACATAGCTGTGCATGTATCTCTGCCGTAAGCATGTTTGTCTTGTGGGTATATACCCAAGGAGTTGGATGACTGGGTCAAATGGCAGCTCATTTTGAGTCTTCTACTGATTTCTCCACACTGCTTTTCCATAGGGCTGTACAAGTTTACATTCCCACAGCATTGGATTGAGTGTTCCCCTTCCCACAACCTCTCCAAAACAGTTGGTATATTGTTCTCTTGATCCTAGCCAGGCTTATTTGTGTAAGATTGATATCTCAAAGTGGTTTTAATTTGGCATTTCCTTAATATTACGCGATTTGAACCAACTCTTCAGATGTTTCTAGGCCATCTCTAATTCCTCCTCTGTATAGTCTCTATTCAGATCTTTGCTCCTAAAATCACTCTTTTGAGTGATTCATTTTTTTTCTTTCTTCTTTGTTTTTTTGAGTCAGTGTTACTCTGTAAATTTAAGCTTTGTCAGATGTATCCACATGAAGAGTTCCTCCTCTCTGTCGGTTTTCACTTCACTTCCTTTATTGTTTTCTTTTGATGTACAGAAGCTTTTGAGTTTAATTTTTTTTGAGGTCCCATTTGTCAATTGTCAATCTTATTTCTTGTGCAGCTGCTGACTGATTTAGGAAGTCTTTTCCTATGCCCATGTCTTGTAGTCTGCTGCCAAGTTTCTCTTCTATCACCTCCAGAGTTTGGGGTTTCACATTGAGGTCTTTGATCCATCTGGAATTGACTTTTGTACAGGGTGAGAGGTAGGGGTTTAATTTCATTCTTCTGCAAGTGGTGATCCAGTTTTGCCAACACCACTTACTGAAGATGCTGTCTTTCCTCCACTGTGTCTTCTTGGCCCCTTTGTCAAATATGAGGTGGCTGAAATTGTATGAGCTCAGGTTTGGATCTTCAGTTTTATTCCATTGGTCAACTGGTGTATTTCTGTGTCAGTACCAGGCTTTTTATATGACTATAGCCCAGTAGTATAGTTTTATGTCTGGTATAGTGATCCCCCCTGTATTGCTCTTTTCTTTTGTTTTGAAGTCTATTTTGTCTGATATTAGAATAGCCACACCTGCTTTCTTTTTGGTTGGAATACTTTCTTCCATCCCTTCACCTTAAGTTGGTGCCTATCCTTGAAATTGAGATGGGTTTCTTGTAGACAGCATATGGATGGGTTTTGTTTCCTAATCCATTCTCCCAGTCTATGCCTTTTGATTGGGGAATTTAGCCCATTAATATTTAAGGTTATAATTGAAAGATGGCTGTTGCTTCCTTTCACTTTATTATCCATTTGTACTTCTAGCCTCTGATTTTGCTCTTATGGTTATGTTTTTATTAGTTTCTTTTCCTAGGTGTTTGAGGATTGTTGCTCTGTGTTAAATCTTCCAGATCTGATATTCATTGTTTTGCTTCCTCTATTCTACTTCTGAGGCTTTTTCCTTTCCTTTTTTCTTGATTGGATGAGTGTTCTAATTCCTTTTTCATTTCATCCTGTGTTTTCTTTAGTATTTCCATTTCCTTTTTGAACTTCTCAATCTCTTCTTGGTGCTCCTTATTTCATTGGTTGGCTTCCTTTTTCAGTGTTTCTACTTCCTTTCAGAGTTTGTTTTTTTTTCTCCCTCTAGTTCTTTCTGGTGTTTGTCAATCTGTTCCTTTAGTTCTTTCTTGTTTGTCATTGTGTCCCTCTAGGTCCTTTTTGAATTTTTCATTCTCTCTCTTTAGTTCTCTGAATTCTTCTTTATTTTCTTTAATTTCTCTGCATAGGTCTGCAATTATTCCTCTAAGCTCTGTTCCTTGGGTCTCCTCCATGAGGATCCCATTGTAGCTAACTCCTCCGGGTTTGGTAGAGCCTGGTGTGGGATTATGTTGTGCCTTTCCCATGGTGTCCCTTCGTCGTGTCCCTGGCATGTGGGTTTCCCTTTTGTGGTTCAAATCACAAATGTCTTTTCTCTATGTTAGCGGATGGCTTTGCTTGCCTCCTTCCAATGCTTTTTTTTTCTTTTTTCTTTCCTCCTCCTTGTTTATGGAGTATTGACTTGTCTAGGTTTCAGGCTTTTGATTTTATTTATATATTGGATATTGGAAGCCTAAGTCACTCTTCTCTTCCTGTTCTGAAGGTTCTGCCTGAGTGACTTATGGCCTCCTGCCTGCGCCTCAGGAGCCTGCCCACACCTAGTTCTATGATTTCTTTGAATATGTCTGTGACTGTTCTTCTAAGATCTGTGTCCTGGGCTACCTCTAGCGAGATCCCATTGTAGGAGTACTCCTCAGGCTCCATAGAGTTTAGTGTGGGTATTCTGCGATTTTCCCGTATTGTTCTTTTGTTGTGCTCTCAGCATGTGGTTTGCCTTTTGCCTGTAATCTGATGCGAATCTCTAATGCCTCTTCACCATGTTGAAGGATTGCTTTCCTTGATTCCTTCATGTGCCTTCCTTGTATTCTCCTTATTTATGGAGTGTTGGCTTGTCTAGATTTGTGGCTTTCAATTTTTGTTATATATTGGAAAGTATAGTTCACTCTTCCCTTTCTGTTCTGCAAGAACTGGGTGGGTAACAGCCCAGATGACACCGTCTGAGCACTGTATTCCTTCTGCTGCCAGCCAGTTCCTCTATGTCTGTTGTAGGGCTTACTGGAAACTCCCTCTGGTGGGGAAGGGGACACGGTATTTGCTTGCTTAGACCTGAGCTGGTACCCTGCACCCCAGCTGCTCTGATGGTTGCCAGCAGCCTCTATGCTAGGGATTCGAACCTCATCTCCCAAGATCCTCCTGTCCAACACGCCAGCCCGCACCCTCTGCCCCAGCTGCTCTGGCGGGCACCAGCAGCCTCTATGCTGTGACTTATCTCTTAATTAATGACTTTATTAGGTTGCCTAGACAAATATTTTTCCTACCCATATTTTACCAAGGACAGTCTTCTGAAATGGGTGTGTTTCACTAAGGATTAAGATAAGGAAATAGACATATCCTCAAACCACAAGTGCCAAAATTATCTCTGATCTGTCAACCTGGCTTCATTGTTGGTTCTGGGGTCTGGAAAAATGATGAGAAGGTGACTAGCAGAATATCATAGGATACCATAACTCACTGGAGGACCCATGATACACACACACACATACATACATATATATATATACATGTATATATATATATATGTATATACA